>OW121741.1:86318761-86918761 GCA_933228675.1 Stomorhina lunata | reverse complement strand
GTCTATCTATTTGACTGTCTGTCTGTCTGCTATCTTTGCACGTTTGTCTTGTGGTATGCGAATCTTAGTCCTTGTAATTGTCAGTTATCTTCCTTTTGTCGTGGTTGTTGACTTTTCATTAACACAATGGGGCACAATTAACACTGTTATCTGCCATAGACAATGTATTTTGATAAAAAGAAAAATAGTTTATACTGAAATTAATAAAAACAAGTAAGAAAGCGCTATAGTCGGTCAAGCCCGACCATACGATACCCTTCACCACTAAGGTCAAAGCTGTTATTTTTCCTGTATAAAGACAAATATTTGCTAAATTTTGCCATCATATAAACATTTTCTCAAAACTTATATATTTAACCTGTTTCCGTCATTTGGACTTATATGAGAGCTAGGGTCAAATGTGGACCGATTATCTCGAAATTTGGCGAATTGATTACAGTTATTACAAAAATTATGTATGCAAAAAATAAACTCAAAATTTTCAATATCTTTAGATTTACGAGCGTTTTAGTGATTTTTTTATCTCATTTAGTGCATTTTTAAAGAAGAGTTTGTATGGGAGCTATGGTCAAATGTGGACCTATTTCTTTAGGTCTGTTCAAATTCGAAATTTGGTACAGTGATTTTAGTTTACATAAGCAGTATTTGTTTTAAATTTCATGAAAAAATATTGATATTTGTGGCCAATATGTCAATTCCGGGAAGTGTGACCTATGGGAGGTACCATAAATAATGGACCGATTTCAATAGCCATGGTCCCATTATCAAAAAAATGATCTGTACCAAATTTCATCAAATTACCTTTAGAATTGCGACCTGTAGTTTGATTACAAGGTTTACATGGGGGTCCAGCCAGCCAGACGGACGGACGGACATCGCTAAATCGACTCAGAAAGTGATTCTAAGCCTATTGGTATACTAAAAGGTGGGTCTAAGACAAATATTTCTATGCGATACATACATCAGCACAAACTTCACTTCACCTATGGTGGTGAAGGGTATAAAAATTAATAAAATTATAACTGGTTTCTTGTACGAATTTTATACGGACAAGTAAGAAAGCGCTATAGTCGGTCAAGCCCACCATATGATACCCTTCACCATTATGGTCAAAGGTGTTCTTTTTCCTGTATAAAGACAAATATTTGCTAAATTTTGCCATCATACAAACATTTCCTCAAAACTTATATATTTAAGCTGTTTCCGCCATTTGGACTTATATGAGAGCTAGGATCGAATGAGGGCAGATTATTTCGAAATTTGGCACGTTGACTACAGTTGTTACAAAAATTTTGTATGCAAAAAATAAACTCAAAATTTTCAAATTTTTTAGATTTACGAGCGTTTTAGTGATTTTTTGTCTCATTTAGGTCGTTTTTAAAGAAGAGTTTGTATGGGAGCTATGGTCAAATGTGAACCGATTTCAACGAAATTTGGTACAGTGATTTTAGTTTACATAAGCAGTATTTGTTTTAAATTTCATGAAAAAATATTGATATTTGTGGCCAATATGTCAATTCCGGGAAGTGGGACCTATGGGAGGTACCATAAATAATGAACCGATTTTGACCAATTTCAATAGCCATGGCCCCATTATCAAAACAATTATCTGTATCAAATTTCATCAAATTACCTTTAGAATTGCGACCTGTAGTTAGATTACAAGGTTTACATAGGGGTCCAGCCAGCCAAATTTTCCTTTATCCTTTCGTTAAGGTTTTATCGTGCCGACAAGAGACAGAGACATCGCCCAATCGCCTTAGAATTGTATAAGGATTCAGAGTATATATCACTTTTGGTTTTTGAGCCGATATTAAGGAAATTACAAACGGAATGACCATTCTTTTGGATGGTGATTATAAAAATGGATCCATTTTAATAGCGATATTAGAATGAAATCATCTGGTTCCACATACCACTCTATGGTACATCGCATGCTGTCAACAATTGGGCCATCGGAAGAAAGCAATCGCTCAATCAGCGTCTGGAAGTGGGTTATTCACATTAAAAGTTAGAAGCTCCGGGAGATCGAATGGAAGTTGCCTATAAAGACACACAGTTTAGAAGAAACAGATTTATTACCAATTTGTTTTGTTTCAAACCACTGTGCATCGTTAAGAATTATAAATACTTTTCACTTAAAAATATTTAATTTTTAACCAAAAAATTGTTTTCCTTTTCTTCTTAACATACCCCAATGTGCTAATAGGATTTGACTTTCTACATATTTCTAAGTAGTTATCAAAATGTCCTTTGGTAACTTAAGAGGTTTAGCTAAGAAACATGTCTATAAATAAAATTCGTTTAAACAAAATATATAAAACATTTTCACATTGTTTCACTAACTTAACAACAAGTCCAAGAAGGTAAAAGAAAAACTGAAATGATTGAAAAAATATCAGCTAAAGTTAACTAACTTACAGATTGACAAAATTGAATAAAACTTCGCTTGAGTTGTTTTTCCAATTTCAAACACTTTTTATCCACAATTTGAACTACAACGTATTTGGTCGTATCAGGCAACTTAACTTTTAACTAAAGCAGGCGAAAACAATGTCATTGTCTTAAGCCATTTACTTTCATTGTTCCTTCGACCGTCTGTCTGTCCGACCACCTACTACTGCTACTTCTTCTACTCATGGTGTCAATACTTAATCTTTATCGAGACAATCAGGACAAAATGCTGAAACAAAAGTTGCTAAGAAAAGCATAGAAACAGGAGAAAGTGATGACATTAAATTAAGCTTGTTAAAAGAGCATTTGACAACGGATATTGAAACACTTTGGATGTATTGATCATAATAAGTAGGAAATAATGAAAAATGAACATTCACTTACAAATAACTTAAATAAATATTTAAGATTTTGTAAAGATTTTTTAAGTTTTAACAAATAATGCATTAAGTTTATATTACAAGGTCATTAAGTTGAATTTTGAGTTTACAGGAATTTCTTAAAAATGCAAAAATCAGCACCGATTAGAACGACTATAGTGGACTTCCAAAGTGGGTTTAACAAAAACCGTTAGTCTGAATATAATTTGATGAAATTTGGTACGGACAATTAACGCCTATGTCGAGCCATTAATACCATTCACCAATAGTGATTAAGAAGTTAAGTGCATTTATTCAAAAACATATATTTCGGTGGTACTTTTTTGTGTAAAAAGAATGATTTTGAAAATTTTCGTCCCAAAATAGAAATTTATAATTTGAATCCCTTCGATTTTGCTTTAAATGAAAATATATATTCTGGGGGTCAATTCTGGTTCTACATATGAAACGATGAAATGAAAAAAAAGTTTTCATTTAAGTTTTCACAACTAGTTTTCATAATACTTTTTCACCAACACTTATTTTCTGATTCTCGTTTGTATTATGAAACAAGTAAGAAAGCGCTATAGTCGGTCAAGCCCGACCATACGATACCCTTCACCACTAAGGTCAAAGGTGTTATTTTTCCTGTATAAAGACAAATATTTGCTAAATTTTGCCATCATACAAACATTTTCTCAAAACTTATATATTTAAGCTGTTTCCATCATTTGAGCTTATATGAGAGCTAGGGTCAAATGTGGACCGATTATCTCGAAATTTAGCAAATTGATTACAGTTGTTTAAAAAATTATGTACGCAAAAAATAAACTCAAAATTTTCAATATCTTTGGATATGAGCGTTTTAGTGATTTTTTTGTCTCATTTAGTGCATTTTTAAAGAAAAGTTTGTATGGGAGCTATGGTCAAATGTGGACCGATTTCAACGAAATTTGGTACAGTGATTTAGGTTTAAGAATAAGAATTATATGTTTTAAATTTCATGAAAAAATATTGATATTTGTGGCCAATATGTCAATTCCGGGAAGTGGGACCTATGGGAGGTACCATAAATAATGGACCGATTTCGACCAATTTCAATAGCCATGGTCCCATTATCAAAAAAATGATCTGTACCAAATTTCATCAAATTATCTTTAGAATTACGACCTGTAGTTTGATTACAAGGTTTACATGGGGGTCCAGCCAGCCGTCCAGCCAGCCAGACGGACGGACGGACATCGCTAAGTTGACTCAGAAAGTGATTCTAAGCCTATTGGTATACTAAAAGGTGGGTCTAAGACAAATATTTCTATGCGTTACATACATCAGCACAAACTTATAATACCCTTTCCACCTATGGTGGTGAAGGGTATAAAAAGTGTTTCATTCCATTCGTTGCTATGAAACTTTATCAACTGTTTTATGATAATTGCCAAGCAAATGTCAAACGTAAAACAGGAAACAAATAATGTTGGTCTCGGCAACATCAATTTGCGTAATTATTAATTTTTATTAAAATTATTAATTACCAATTTCAATTTTTGTAATTATTAATTTCGATTAAAATTATTAATTACCACAGCATCTTCCGTCGGCGGTAATCCTATAGCAATAACACGCCGTCGACGAAAAATAAATAAAATTGGCTATTCAACAAAAAAGCTTAAACAAAGGGCTTGACTATATACAATAGCACTTACATTGAATAATACAAAGCTATATCTTACTCTTCTTTTCACCACCGTTTGCTTCTCTACTATTCCCTTTCCAAAGAAGGTAACCCAATTCGTATATACTCTTTATGCAATTGTATAGGCAGTATTTGCCTGAGTGTTACTTCTCTTAAAAAAAATATATAAATAAATTATTACCATTAGTACCGCCTAAAGCGGTAAGCCTCGTCGTCAGTTCCACTTTTCGTCTAGAATTTTTTTCTGTCATACATTTATAGATTAGTGACCAGTTTTTTAATAATTATATTTCATACTAATCGTTAGCAATATCAATATTTTCTTTCAAAAAGTAAATTAAATAATATTTTGTCTTATTTTTGATTTTTCACTTAAAATTTTTCAGTGAAAAAATTCTTTTCATATGAAAAAGTTTTGACAGTTAGTTTCACTGTTTCACAAAACAAGAATCGCAATTTTTATGAAACGATGAAAAAATCTCGTTTCGTTTCAGTGATTTTTTCATATGATAATGATTTGACGTTTGTTTTCATTTTTTTACTAAATTAGAATCGCTACTTCTATGAAAACATGAAAAAACTTTTCATTTCATCGTTTCATAGAACCAGAATTGACCCCCTGCTTTTGTTTCCGGATGTCATGGTGTAACCAGCCTCATGTCTAATATTGTTTAGATTCTATTGACTCCCAAAATTTTACGACTCCGGTATTTTTGTGAAAAATTGTTTATGACTCAAGAATTTCTGAACGCGTTTTCGGATTTTAACAATTTTGAAGTCGTTGGAAAGATTTTAATGTTTCTTTTAGATTATAGAATAAAATGTATCTATTATCCTTTCTCAAGGGCCTTTTTTTATAAAAAAATTGTAAACTTTGTATTTAATGCTAATCCCACATCCATGCAGATATAAAACTTAACGAAAGAACAACTTCTGAAGATACCACAACCTGCCAAAAATATTGAATACGTTCCAGCACCACTTCACACTATTCAATAAAATATCCCAAAAAAAAATCTAGGTTTTTAGCAAAAACATTAAATGCTCAATATCTCGAAAACCAGGGGCCAAATTACCGCATTCGATATCGATCGAAAACTCAGACTTTAAAGCGAATATTATGAAGTATACCTTAGGGATGTTCAAAGTTACTTCGATGAAAGAAAGTTTATTGAAATTTGGTATCCATTTTGATTCGTTTTTAAAAATTTATATTTTTCAATTAAAACTTTTTAACTATTGTTCATTTTTTTGGCAAATAACTCCAAAAAAAATAGTGTAAACTGTGCATCTTTTAAATAATTTTGATTATCCTTAAAGTATGCTATACAAATGTTTTGAAAATATGTAAGATTTCGATCGATATCGAATGCCGTAATTTGGCCCCAGATCTGATAAAATCAAAATAACTATAGGATTTTTTGTAGAGGCACAATCGGATATAAGTAAGAAATCGTTGCAGTATGGGACAAAAATTTAAAATTTAATCCGCCTAACGGTTTTAATATTACGGCCTTGTTTCCATTCTATTTTCAAACTGTGCGACATCAAATTTATTAAAATCTGACAACGCATTCTGAAGTTATTGAGTCTTAAACATTTGCTAATTTTTTACAAAAATACCCGAGACATCCAAATTTTGGAGCCTGTATAATATCAACCATATTCCGCTGAGAGTAGTATATACGACCAATATCTTAGCAATATCAAAAAATGATATGAGGAAAAAAACATTTATAAGGAGTGAGCACGAAAAAAAATGGACCTACTTTTAGGCTTATAACTTGTATAATTATTAATAACGACATAAGTTTCAAAATCAAAAGTAGAATCATACTTGCCAACAGATGCTACTTTGGCATAAGCAGGCTGATAAGAAATAAAGCTCTCTATCTGTAAGAACTTAAACTACGCTCCACAAAACGCTTAAACTCCGGTGTTAAATCATGAAAACTTGCAGAGGCAGAGAAAGCAATTCTTAGAGTTTTTGAGAGGAAGGTTCTACGAAAAAACTTTGAACCATTTTGCATCAACAATGACATTGACTGAACAATGATACGTTAACATCGACATAGTAAAACGCATCAAACAGTACCGGCTGCGTTGGCTGGGACATGTTGTCAGAATGTATGAAAATACTCCAGGAACAAAAGTATTCGAAAACGATCCCGAATGAACTCATAAAAGAGAACGTCCGAAAGTTCGATGGAAAGGCCAAGTAGAGGAAAATCTTTCAAAGCTTGACCTATGAATTGGAAAATATGCGCATATAATTAAAGCACATGGAATTCTAAAATATGCTCGGGCTTTGACCTTAGCAGGCTTTTGATATAGGCCATTTAAGTAAAGTAAGTACAATGGGGAAATTTGATAGAGGGAAATTTTATTACAAAATGAAGTTGAAAAAAAATACACTTCTGCGAAGGTCTTTATTGCGTTTTTTTCATGCCAATAGTTTTTCTTTAAAAATATTCAAAAAATTTCAATTCTTCACCTTCCTTCTTCTTTTGTTATCCTTGACTCCCAGTGGAGCATAGGGCCTCAACCATCCTTTTATATCGAACTCTATTGCGAGATGTTAGGCATACATCATAGTTTGCTGCTTGTAACTCCGCATCAATTGACCTTCTCCACGTTCTAGCTGGTGCACCAACACGACCACCGCTTCCTTGTGAATTCCAACGAAGCGCTTGTTGAGCAATGTTGGTATTTAGCCTTCGTACTATGTGGCCTATCCACAGCCATTTCCGTTGATATACCTCTATAGAAGAAGGGATTTGGTTTGTAGCGTTTAGTAGATCTTCATTTCGTATGCGATTTGGGCACCATATGTTAAGGATTTGCCGTAAGCATTTGTTTCCAATGGTTTGTAGGAGCTTATTTCGCAGCCGTAATACAAGAGCTTAGTTTCACAGCCGTAATACAAGATGGACTTGACATTCGAGTTATATACTCGTAACTTAGTTGTTGTTGATATTTGCCGAGATTTCCAAATAGCTCAGAGAATGCCGAATGCAGATTTTGCTTTATTAATACGCGATTCAATATCCTCGTCGGCGCCACCTTTTGTAGATACCAAACTACCAAGATAATTAAAGGTACCTACACATCCAATGACCTCGTTATCCACATTGATGTGTGGCGACGGGTTTGCGCCATAGCCTCCAGGCATAATCTTTGTCTTGGAAATATTGATTTCCAGCCCAGCTGCCCGAGATTCAACAGTAATAGCGCTAGTGTTTTCTTGAAGGTGACCTGAGCTTTGGCTTAGAAGACATACGTCATCGGCGTATTCCAAGTCCTCGAGTTGTTTAAAGGGTATCCATTGGATAACAGCTCTACCATTCAGTGCCGTGCGCATTATATTGTCGATGACAAGGATAAAAAGTATGGGTGATAAGATACATCCTTGTCTTACTCCAGTAGTAACTTCGAACGGATTAGATAATCTACCTTTATGCCCCGATATTTAAAGTCCACGTACATTGCCTGAATTAAGTTCAGAATTTTCGTTGGCATGTTACGGTTTTCTAAAATTCTCCATAGATAGCTCCTATTGACACTGTCGAAGGCCTTCATAAAGTCGATAAACACTAGGTAAATGGGGGTGCGGAATTCATTACATTATTCCAGTACTATTCTTACTGTGTTGATTAAATCAACACAAGATCTATTCTCTCGGAACCCAAACTGATTTTCGCGGAGTGTTTCAGAAACTGCGTCAGACGTTCTATTCAAAATTACTCGACTTAGTATTTTGCTCGGTATTGGAAGAAGTGTTATTCTCCTGTAGTTATTGCAGTCTTTGGAGTCACCTTTTTTTGGTATTTTGACTAGTATACCTTCATTCCAGGAGGCTGGCAGAGCTTCCTCCTCCCATATTTTACGTACAAATGGGCCGATCCTTCAATGTCACATAAAAGCATCTCTGATGATATATTGTCATTGCCCGGGGTCTTGTTGCGCTTGAGGCTTTTAATGGCATTCTTCACTTATTGTATTGTTGGTGGGTTGACTTCTGTCAGTGCTTCTAATCCAATGTTCCATCCATCGTATTAATTCTTCATCCGGGGTTGAGAGAAGTGTACCGCTACTACTCAGAATGAGACTATTGGTGTAGGTAGGTTTGCCACACAACGCCCTTGATATATTGTCATGTCGCCTTTACTTGCAGCTGACTCAGCTTGGCTCGCTTGTTAATCTATCCACATTCTCATGTCCCTCCTTGCAGACCTTTTTATTCTGTTGGATAGGTCACGGTATATTGTACCAAGCTCCTCAACATCCACGTTTGCATTTAACATTGAATTTTTTTATGGTTTTACGCTGTTCAACCAGATCCCATGTTGCTTGGGTGAGCCACACTTTTCTTTTATGGTCTTTAAAACCTAACGTTTGTTGACCAACCTCATTGTACGTCTGACTGACACACCTTTCAATATCGTTTACATCTGCGTCTTTGTTGTTTACAACGTCTGGAAGCCGATTCCTTATCGATGTCGCTCTGATTCCAGTTTCCCAACATCAATTTTCCGATCGGCTTTTACCATTTCTGACCTCAGAGCCGCTACTTTCAATCAAACTTTAGATATAACTAGATGGTGGTCGCTGTTTATATCTACTCCGCGCCTCGAGTGTACATCAAGTAAAGATGATCGCCATTTAGAGTTGATCAAAATGTGATCAATTTGGTTCTTACTGACACCGTTCGGCGATATCCAAGTTATTTTATGGTGGAGCTTATGAGGAAAAATTGTGCCACCTACAACCAGTTTCCTCTCACAGCATAGTTCGATTAATCTTTCCGACACCGTGCTTACCAATGTAGTGTTCTAAACCGGTGTTGTTTGAGCCAACTTTGGCGTTAAAGTCGCCCAGTATCATAGTAATATCACAATTGTGTACACTACTGTTCATCCAACTGCTTAATACATCGTAAAATTCGTCTTTGTCGTTTTCAGATTGGATTTCAGTAGAAGCGTAGACATTGATAATTATCATATTAATTATTGCCATTAGCCTCTCATTGATGGGATACCATGCTATCATGGCTTTAGCTATTCTTTTAGTCATCAAAAAGCCCACACCCCTACTATGCTCATCACCCTCCGGGCGACCGGTGTAAAGAAACACAGTATTTTCATTCCGAACTTCCTCTTGTCCTGTCCACCTTGCTTCTTGCACCGCCAGCAAATCAATTTTATAATCCAACATTTCACGCCTTAGTTGTTCTAGTTTTCCAGTTTCGTATAGCGTGCGTACGTTCCATGTCGCAAACTTTAAATTATCTTTCATGCCTATATTAGTTTTTATACCCACCATCAAAAAGAATGGGGGGTATATTGAGATTGTCATTCCGTTTGTAATTTCCTTAATATTGGTTCAAAAATCAAAAACGATATATATTCTGAATCCTTATGAAATTCTAAGACGATTGAGCTATGTCCGTCTGTCTGTCCGTCTGTCTGTCTGTTGAAATCACGATAACGTCTAAACGAAAAGAGCTAGCTAACTGAAACTTAGCAAAAACATTCTTTATCTATGAGAAAATTTTGGTATTGAAATTGAGCAAAATCGGTTAGCATTTGGCCATAGCTCCCGTATAACCTCGTCTAGGCTAATCGCTTATTTGCTAATAAATGACAAATTATGACAGTTATGATGACAAAATTTGGTATCTAGAAGTTTTAGATAAGCACTAGGCAGCATATAAAATTTCATCGAAATCGGTTCACATTTAGCCATAGCTCCCATACAAAAAACTTACGAAAACAGGCTAAATTTCACTCAAAATACACTTAAATGCCAATAAATCTAAAAGTATAACAGATATAAACACTAAATTTGGCACAAGAAATGCCAGCCAGTGTGCAAAATTTTGTCACAATATAAAAAACTTACGAAAACACAAAAATTCAAAAAGAAAAGGGGATTTATGCCCGTCTGTCCGTCAGATAAAATCGTGATAGCTCCTTAACTACAAGAGCTAGTAAGACTAAATTAAGCACAAGGAAGTCTTATGTCAATGCCAGCCAGTGTGCAAAATTTCGTCACAATCGGTCACCATTTGACCATAGCTCCCATATAAAAAACTTATGGAAACACAAAAATACATAAAGAAAAGGTTGTTTATGTCCGTCTGTCCGTCAGATAAAAGCACGATAGCGCCTTAACGAAAAGAGCTAGAGGGACAAAATTTTACAAAAGTATTTTGGATATCTTGAAAAAGATGTGTGTTGAAAATGGACAAAATCGGTTCAAATTTAGTTAGAGCTCCCATATAACCCCGCCCCGGGAAACACATTAATGCTGATAAATTGAATACAATTGTAATAGCTATGACGATTAAATTTAAAATAGGGAAGTTTTATGCAATTTTTGATCAGTTTATCAAATTTTATAGGAATCAGTCCATATTTGACTTTAGCTTTCATGTGAAAAACACTTACGGAAACCAAAAATTTTAGCAAAGGCCAGTTAAAAGCTATTAAATTAGAAACTATGATAGCTATGGTCACTAAATTTTGCAAGAATAAGCTCTCTATATATACCAGTCAGTGTGTAAAATTTTGTTATAATCGGTCAACATTTGGCTATAATTCTTATATATATAACATCCCCTTTTTATATCTACAATCAAAAAGATTTGGAGGTACATTCATTATATATGATATGAAATTATATAGGCATCAATCAATGTTCAGCCCAGACTTTATATATGATGAATGCATTAGGAACTCATAACGAAATATATGGACCTGTCGTATTACGATTAACGTGTTTAGCCTAACTACATATTAATCACAACGAAAAGTATTTAACAACTTATTAATGTAAAACTATACCTGGTTATGAGACCGAATTTTGATCAAAGTAAATACTGGGGAAACCACTAAAATATTTTTGAATGTTGAACTATAAAGCTACGGAAACCTAATTTAGTTCAAAGGTTTTACCAACAATACCAAATAGCTTAGCGATTTTTCCAGTTTTGGTGCAGATTTTGAATTAGCTGCACCCTTGTAGATATATGAGATATGTTTCTAAATTTAACACAACTTGATGGTGGGTATATAAGATTCGGCACAGCCGAATATAACACTCTTACTTGTTATAGTTCGATTTCTATGGATAGAATTGGTTTCATTCATCAAGATGTTCTTGCATAGATTAGGCACCTCCAAAATCCTTATGCCAGCTGCCGTAGCAGGGGGATTTCTCGCTTGATTACCCCTTAGAGTAGTATATTCTATAATGTTATTTCTTTCCATGCTTAAAACATCGTAAGTACTTAGCCGATGGATGATGAGTCCAAAAACAAGAGCCACGTTTGTAAAGCGAGCCGTTTGGTCCGAGACAGACGCCTGCAACTAACGCTACAGTTTCGTACTTTACCAAGAACAATTATCTTGTACCCTTAGACCAAATACGTCAGAATGGCTCTAAGATAACTCCCCCTCACATTAGCCCTGACCTAGAATCCCACTCGGATTGTTTACCGCATCTTCAACTAGATTGCTCAGGTTTCCAGGATGTACCACTAGGAGGTGTGAGTATGAATTGAATACAGTTATTACCTGTTAGCTGGAAACCCAGGCAACAACTGCATCCCATTTACATCCCACTTTAGTAAAAAAGAAAAAAAAATACACTTCTGCAAAGGTCTTTATTGCGTTCTTTTTCATACCAACACTTTTTCTTTAAAAATATTCAAAAAATTTAAATTCTTCACAAATTTTATTTTAGCTTGACACTGGGCAAGCATCAAAAAAGCTGGACAATCCAGGCGAATCCAGTCTGACTGGCAACCCTAGCACAAGCTGATTTGGAAACTCTTATTTGCAACATAAGGGTGACCACAATAGAAATAAATGTATATACAAAAATTTGAAATGTAACACTCTAAAACACATAAAGACTTACCAATATTTCTTAATTTAATTGAAAAACACCCAAAAGTCCTTTTATAAGTTTTTCATACGAATTTATTTAAATAAGTTTTAATACTATTTGTAACATTTATAATAAGTATTTAAGTATGTATTTGTTTTGTATTATATGAATATTTTCTTGGTATTTGTTATAGGTATTTATAACACTAATGTAAATATGTTTGTGTATAGATTTGTTTGTCTATATTCAATTCAATTGTTATATAAGTTAACAAATATTTAAATAAATACATACAAATAATTATTGATAGTATTTTAATTACAATTATTTAAGTACTGGCAAATATTTGTTCAGGTATTAGTTCATTTTACTAGATATTTTTAAGTAAGTAATACCTTAACATTGACAAGAGTAAAACAATGTTTTATTCTATTGTTCTATCATTGATTTAGTTTATATATATTTGTATATATATATAAATATGAAGAGATCTTGATAAAATACTGTTTTAAATTAATTAAAAAGAAGTTTTACTATTTTAGGTACTTATGGACATGAATTTGTATAGTTTTTATTTAATATAATATATATTTATGTTAAATGTTTTGTAGACAAAAATCTCATTTCATTTATTTAAAATATTCTAAAAACTAATACATTAAAACATTTATACACATACGAATGCGTTTTAGTAATTTTTGTTTATAAACATCAATAGCAAAAAACCCAATTAAAATTAATACAAAATTTATTTTTTTTTTTTTTTGGTTTTCATTACTTATAAGTTTTGTTTAACGTTTTCCGAGATTAAAGCACATTTAATAATTGTTTTAAGTTTTAATTTATAATTATTCTCTTTGATTAATTAAATATCCCTGCAAGAATCCTTTAAGTTTTTTGATAACAAATTTTCGTTTTGGGGGGAGAGAAAAGATCAATATAATGTTATTTTCTTTTAACAGTAATGTTAATTACACAAAACTGTTTAACTCTCTAACATAAATGTCAGTTAACAGTTTTAGCTTAGCACCACCACTCAAGAATTGCCAAGACTCTCAAACTGTAAAGAGGAAAAAAGTGGAAGATATTCTATGTTTTCTAGTTTAGTTAGAAACCTTTTTAGTTGAGACACACACCCGTTGTGAAAACTCTAATAAAAATAAGACAAATTCCATTTAGTTTCCACTGTTAGTTCTTGCGCTACTAACATCCTGTAAAGGTAACCATTGGGCTGTAGCATTTTTAGAGCGGAACATTTCCTCAAAAAATATTTTCTCATCTGGACGTATATCGGGACCGGAACCAATTAAAGCACGACCCAAAACTTCATTGGAACCTGAAATAGAAAAAAGTAATAGTACATGTTACTCCTTATATTTTGAAAAACTCTTTCACATTTCAGCTCTTACCCAATAAACCATCATGCACCACCTGCAGCTCTATTGTGGCATTCTTCAAAGCCTCCTTGTTCACATCAAATGTCAAGGCCTCATTATACACAGGGTTAATATTGTTGCGTATAACAGCCGTTTTACGTTTTTTATTCTTTTTACCCTGCACCATTAGGGTCACCTTAACATAGGGATCCGATGAATTACGTGAATCATCAACAATTCTCAAGTTTCTGGCCTTAATAACCACTACCGTCAAACGCTCAGCCGAGGGCAGATATGCCAGGGTAATCATGATGTCGCCTAAATCAATTTTCATATCCTGTAAGATATACAGAAATTATTTTTAATCCAAATATACAGAGTGGAAGAATTTGAGCATAGAAATTAAATTGATTTGTGAAATAAAGAAATGTCAAGAATTCTGATGTCATCGTTTGGCACTTTAAAGTAAAATATTAGCCATGAAACGGTGGCCAACAAATCCACTAAAATTCCTCGAAAAACCACTACATGAATTCAGCATGACGGCGCTACAAGCTACACAGTCGGCCAAACAATTCGCTCTTGTGATTTTGCGCCGATTGATTATTTTCTTTGGAACTGCATATTTAAATGGCCGAGTTTACGCAAACAAATTACAATAAAACTAAAGCTCCGAAAGATAAAATTAGACTCATGAACGAGATAAACGAAACTTTGTTATAAAATGTTATAAAATCTAAACAAAATAAATTGTCGCTTAAGGCCATCATTCGGTATTTTTCAAAGTGAGAAAGGAATCGCAATGAAACCACAACATAAAAAAATCAAATTGTTGTTTAAGGGTCTCGCAAAATCGACAAAAAAAGCCTCGAAAATTCTTTAAATCCTAAGAAATTTATTCCAAGCAAGTCGTTCTTGTGATTAAAAACCGCTGAAACAGTTTCTGTATCACTTCACAGAGTTGAACAAATTACAAACAATTGACATTTTGACAGATGAGTTTCGGAGCATCATTGAAGAGATAAGTTACAAATTTTGTAAAAAGATCCTCGGTCATATTCCATTATTTCTATGTTTCAATTTTACATTGTAATAAATAGAACATAATTTTTTTTAAAAAAGTTTATTTTTAAGCCAATATACTTCATAACCTCAAACTTACTCACCCTCTACAACACATATGGGCAAAAATCAAACAGTTTTTATTCCTTTGAAACCGACTTTCAACTCGAATAATTTTTGTACCCTTAGGAGTTCGGAAAATCTAATTACAAATCTTGAACTCGCAAAAACTTCTGTATACTGAACACAATATCCTAGCTGCGCAAGTTTGCGCCTCTAAGCGTAATTGGCATACAAATTTAAAAAAATGTTAAAAAATCGATTGAAGCATTCAAATTTTTCTTCATATTTCGTCTTCTTCTGCATTTGTTTTAACATTTGGACCCAAGTCGGTATTCTACGAAATAGACACCACACTTAGGGGATAAATCCACTTCCCTCTAAATTTTAATTTTTTCACTTCTAATACTACCTAATGGCTAAAAAAAATTTGAAGCTCGTTCTCGACACTTTTTAATTTTTTTCGCATATTTTTTGGCCGCCTTCAAGAAAATCGCGGTTAAAAAGTCAAAAAATATTGTTAAAAATATTTTTTTTCACTTCCATAATTGCATTATTTCTTCGTGTTAAGGTATATAGAAGCTACCATAATACCATGAAACTACAGAACACCTGAAAATATATAAAATATAAAACTAATAAAAAATAGTTTTTAATTTTTTTTAGAAATTTTTGTAAAATCATTAACGCGAACGGATTTTACATTCCTGTTTGCTGATGATGTTAAGATTTTTCTTACATTCGACAAAAACTCGACGCATAGTATATACCTTCAAAGTGATCTTAATCGTTTCCTGACGTGGTGTGATTTGAATCTAATGGAACTTAATATAAACAAATGCAAGCTTATGAGGTTCTACCGGAATAATGCTGCTGATGTGACTTATTTTTTGGGTGAACATTCTTTGGAATTAGTGGACTCGTTTCAAGATTTGGGCATAATACTTGATGCTAAACTCACTTTCGCTCCACATATTAATATGACGGTTAACAAGGCTAGAGGTGTTCTTTCTTTTATTAAACGGTGGGCAAAGGAATTCACTGACCCGTACATTACAAAATTGCTTTTCACATCCCTGGTTAGGCCAATTCTTGAATATGGCTCTGTTATTTGGGACCCATTTTATAATGTTTATGTTGATCGTATTGAATCAATTCAAAAGCAATTTTTATTGTTCTGTCTACGTGGCCTGCCTTGGAATCCATGTATAAATTTACCTTCCTACGCCAGCAGATTAGCTTTAATAAAATTACCTTCACTGGAAAGTAGACGTATTATGCTAAATGTAACATTTTTACTCAATATAATTAAAGGAAATACAAATTCTGAATTTTTGCTAAGTAATATCTCCTTCACAGTTCCTAACCGTCCAACACGATATTTTCAACCCATAAAAATTAAAGCCGTTCGTATCAACTATGCAAATGCCGATCCATTAAGAAGGTTGTCTATTAATTTTAATGATTTATATCATCTTATTGATTATTCATCTCCACTTTATCTTATTAAAAGAAATATTATAGCTTACCTTAATGTTTAAATAAAAACAAAAAACCTGTTATTGCTTATAAAATTTAACACTCATTTATAGTGCACTATTCTGTTAATAGTCTGTAAGAATAATTCTGTAGACTAAAAATAAATAAATAAATAAATAAGCTCCCTTAATAGAAACCCAAAAAAAATTAGTGTACGATCAAAAAATGTTTTGAAATGTTTTATTTTCGAAAATTAAAACTATTTGATTTTTGTCCATATAAAGGTTTTTGTAGGTTTATCATGATTAAACGATTTTAATAAATTTGGAATATGGAGAGATCTTTAACCCAATGTAATAGGATACATTCTTTCTAAAACCTTGACCGGGAAGAGTCGAAATAGTTGGTATCGAGAGGATTTAAAAATTGTTATTATGACATACCTGATATCTAGCGCCTATAAAAGGGATCTAAGCAGAGGAAGTTTTTATAACAATTAATACAAAGTAGGAAAAACATTATACAAAAATCTTCTTCCATCTTCCTTGTATCTATAAGCGTTAGTAGATCGAAAAAAGGATTAGGGGTGTTTCAATTAGATATATTTAATAAAAGTACTAAAACATGTAGAGGATATAGAATCCTCTCTTAAAATGTCGCAAAGAAATTTTATACTACGCAGGCGACATCTGCTAGTTTTTATAAAGATTTGATTATGTACATACTCATTGCTTCAAAGATGTCCGAAATTTTTTATATCGATGTTAATGTTAATGTCCATTCAACGTTTTCCAAATCTGTTGCTCTTCACATCTGCATGTCATTGTGTTTAAAAATACGCGTCGAATAAAACGATGAGTCATATAAAACTTTTTTAACTTTTTTAAAATGAGAAAACTGAAATAACGATGGATCGGGCATGGTATGCGAAAATCCCAAGATCATATCAGCAGAAATGTAATAGAAGGCAATCTTTAAGGCAGAAACACAAGAGCTAAACATGGCGCAGATAACTTGAAACCGAGTTTGCAAAAATTTACAAAATTAAACGTCCTAAATTTTAACAAATTAACAAGAATGGATCAAACTCTTTGGCATCAGAAAAGAATAAGCATATTTAGTGAATAACAGTTAAAGCTATGGAATCTTATAAAAGTAAACGGGGATTCAGGCAAGCCGATAGTTTGTCATGCGATCTTTTTAATATTGTGTTAGATAAAATCCTGCAAGATGTTACAACTGGAACAATTTCCAACAGAAAAGCTATCTACTCGCTTCTGTCGATAACATTGATATCATGGGACGCACATTGCGCGAGGTGAATGTAATTATATGGCGCTGAGTCATGGGCACTTTCACAGGCAGATGAAGATATTCTTGAAGTCTTTACCCAGTCAGCGCCATCTAATGAACCATAAGCTGTACGAGTTATACGCTGACATCGACATAGTAAAGCAGCATTAAACTAGGACATTTTGTGCTAATGCATGAGAATACTCCAGAATGGAAAGACCAAGTAGAATAAAATCTTTCTTCTAAATTAGAAACCATGTCCCTAATTTTATCAGAGCACTTGCCATTGTAGTAATGATAGAACAGTGAAATACCCCTCACATTGCGACGATGCCCTAGTGAGTCTATACGCTACGCTACTGTTACCGATGAGCACCTTCGCTTTCTACTGTACGCGGTCGAGAAGCTCCAAAATAGACATTTGTCGAGTGTAAGTGCTATAAATACTAAAAAGATCAGATGGAGTGAAGTAGACCTTACACCGATTACGAAAACCGAGGCACTTAAATGCTTCTTTCAACACATTAAAGATGTGTCGAGTCCAACGGACATCGCACTGTATTTTCATGCCCAGAACATCAAGAGATTCTGATTCCTCAATATTTATACCATTCATTGTTAGATAAGAAACAACATTGTCTGTTATACATTTATGTGTTAACATACAACATTGGATTTTCCTAGCATTAAAAACTACCCTGTTCAGACGGCCCTATTCAGAAATTAGAATTAAGTCCTAATTTAACGTATCATTCATGTTTTGTCTATTGGCTTAACAAATTAAGAATTAAGTTGATAGTATTGAATTACAATAAACGCGTACAATGAAAAGTGCATTGTACGCAATAATATATTAAATAAGTCAATAGTTAAATTAGTATAAATAGTAATAACATTTAGTTAAGAGAGGGAATTTTTGTAAATAAAGCAACCAATCAACACCTACTATTAGTAGGCAATCCATTAAATAATTGTTTTTTATTTTAAATAGAAAAAAGCCTGACATACACCAGCCTTTAAAGCGGGTCCCTGGACGGCAATACTTTAAAATAAGAAAACATAACATTTTGGCGCAGCCGGTAACCGCGGAAAAAATTTTTCGTATAAATTATTAAAATTCGGTTTATAATTTTAATTACGAAATTTTGCGCGGGTTAAGAACTAACTGGGTTTTGTATTCCTAAGGTACATGATAGGAGCGGTCCAATAAAAGACTAAACACTAGCTACCTTTGGATCGTTTTGTCCTGCATTGAAGGAAACATAAGACCCAAATAGGGATTGTGCAAGATTGGCAAACTGATAAGACTTCAGTTTGAAAGTTGCGTACAAAAAAAAAAAAAAAAAACCCAAACAAAATTATAATATTATTAATAATAAAATTAATAAATATAATAATAAATAAAAAGTTTCAAACGAAGTTGGTTAAATCGTCCTGCGTCACAGCACAAGATAATTTGATAAAAGACTAAACACTAGCTACCTTCGGATTATCTAGTGCTGGGGAGTGGAGCGGTAAGACTAACTGGTTGTGCACAGGGTAAGGCGGACTTGTTAAAGCTACGCTACTTCCGGCTTGCCTTGGGCAACTTTTGGAACTTTAATAATACAACGGTTTACTTTACTGCTCGAAGGAAAATGACGACAGTCTATGGATCTATGGTAAGTATATTCTAAATGGACAATCCTCAGACAAAAACCGACGAACTTATAAGTAAATTAAACAGACATAGTTACTCTGTTGACAGCTTACAGGTTTTAGCGTGGGAGGAATTAAGACGTATAAATTTAGACAAGAAGGTTATAAACGGACATAGGGAAAAAATAAGACAGAATAAACTAACAAAATTAGATGAAGTAGGATATTTGATACAATTGATAGGAGAACTGAATGAGGACCAATCGACAGAGTTAAAAAATAAAGTAAGTGAATTAGAAGAGACAAAGAGGTTGTGTGAAAATCAGAGCAAGAAACTGAGGGAACAGATAAATTATACAGACAATTTATTAGAAGAAGTCGTAGCGGAAAATTCCGAGTTATTGCAAACTTTAAAGAAAAAGGGATTAAGCGAAAAGGAAATTGATAGACATATAAAACAAGAACAACTGATAAACACAAAGGACGACACTATACAAAGACTACAGACTGCATTGGAGAACGCGAGGCGAGAATTAGATACTATAGACAGATCAAGATCACCGACTCAATCGTTGAGCTTAGAGTTGAAAGGTGCTGGAATACCTTCAATAGTCGTAACTGGGGCTCAAACAGCAGAGACACAAGGTCAGGAGATTTTATCGAAGGTAAAAACTGTGTTGAGGAACGCAAAGAAAGCCGGCAGTAGAGAGTACACGGCGGAGACAAAATCCAGAAAGCTAACCGAGCTAGAGGGGTATAAACAGTCATTTGAGGAATTAGCCATCACCGACGTACACGTTTTGGAAGACTTCAGAATTTCTCTAGAGACAGCGCAAAATATCTTAGAAAGACGGTGTCAATCTCCTTTACCTGAATCAAAAATAGACAAAATGCCAGCCTTGTCGGAAATAATAAAGATAGTGAACAACGCTGTTCCTACATTCTTTGGTACTGAAGGGCCCGACTTGTCATCGGAAGTATTTAGATACATTCAAGGATGCAAAATGGTGGAGAGAGAGCTGTTAACCCATGCCGATGGTCAACTATCTCAGGATATAATTGAATGCCTTAAATTAAGACTTATGGGTTCCGCTTATTCGAAGTTATCACAGTCTAATTTTAACTCAATAGATGCTCTTTGTGATAGCATAAAAAAAGTATACCTAAAAAAGAAAAATGTCGACCAGATAAGGGAGTTGATTATAAACAGTAAACAGAACGTAAGGGAACCAGCTAGTAAGTTTGGAGAGCGGCTAGAGAGCTTACTGAAGGAAGCTATTGAAGCAGTTAGTAGTGAGTGGCCAGAAGGAGCAGGTCGTAGCGCAATGATCGCCGACTTTAAGAGGATTGCTGTTAAAAGCTTCATTAAGGGACTGAGAGACCAGGCACTGAAGGTAAGATTCATTGGACAGGAAAAGCACGAGTTGAACTCCTTGGTATCACTGGTGGAAGAAGCGGAGGAACTTCTTGGAGAAGGTCAGCATGTTATAAATGCGATTTCTTCTCTGACACCCTGTAGTTTCTGCAATGAGCAAGGTCACGAAAGGGTAAATTGCCGAAAACGTTTAAATACACCGTACTGTATTAACTGTGGCATATATGGACATGAGGTCGGCCCGATGTGCGAAGACAGAAGCAGTAGGAAAGTGACTTGTGATCACTGTAGAAAAAAGGGTCACACAGTAGAACATTGCAGACAAAGATTGGCATCATTGTATTGCAGAGTGTGTCGGACAACTGGTCATCAGGAAAATCAGTTTTGTGGCCAAAGGCAGCAAAGTGATCAAAACCAGTGGAGGAGCAACCGACCAACTAACACCAAGATACCCCCGGACAGAAATTTTGAAATGAGAAACGACAGTGCGATGGTAAAAAACCGAACCAAAAATGGGACCCAACTGTGTTACAAATGCGGTCAACCAGGCCACTTTGCGGGAGCATGTCGGAATAATTCTGTCCCACGAAGTGCAAACTACTCTCGGACAAAAGAAAGTCCAATAAATAATTCGGGAAATGCCAATCGACCCAGTTACGGCCAATAACTGGGGTAGAAGAAATAAATAACACGATTACTTGGCGCAAACATAAAAAGGAGAAAGTCCATGAAAATTTAACAGATGAAGAACCTAAGCAAAAGTTACAGGATGTCCCTGAGGCAGGAGAAGCTACTAAAGTGATCCACAAGGGTACGGTTTCCACCACGCGCTCTTGCCGAGATGTCAAGGAAAAAGAACAAGTGGTACTTGTTGACACAGGAACTAAAGTCAGTACAACAACAACAACAGGGAAACAAGTCACGGGTACTGCTCATAAGAGAAAAACATTCGAAGATAGCCAAATCAATATAAGTAACAGTGGAATAGAGTCACCCGACAGTGTGGACACAGTTTTCATCACGCTTCCATGCCAAGAGGCAAAGGAAGGAAAACTGGTCTTACTTGTAGACACTGGGGCAGATTCCAGCATAGTGAAAGAAGAGGCTATTAACGCTTTTCAGAACGGAAATAAGAGAGAAGTAAGAAAATTGGCTGGAGCCTTTGGAGGCAGTGCTTCAACGTTGGGCGCAGTACAGATACATGTGGTTGGAGGGAAAGCTCCATGGATTTTTCATGTGGTCGCTCAAGGAAGCGGAGTTCCAGGTGACGGAGTTCTCGGGCGAGATAATATTTGGGGGAAAAGTATAATAAATTCCATGACTCGAACCTTGAAAATTTTCGAGAACAACAAATTAGTTAAAACATTCTTGCTACAAAATGAAAGAGCGAGCATAGAATCAACAAACATTAAAAATTTCCTGGTTAAGGAGAGGACAATTACTATGGTGCCAGTTAATTTGAAAACGAAGGACAAAACTGTGGTGATTCACAAGCAACAACTTCACCCAGGGGTCTATGTAGGAAATACTATAGTCAACGTTCGCAACGGAAATGCAATAGTACCCGTATTGAACGCAACAGAAGAAAGTATGCCGGTGGGCAAAAACATAAAAATACAGTTCTCGAGGTTAAATCATTACACGGTCCATAAAGAAACCGAAACTTTAAAGACACCCATTATAGACGGGACTGAAAGAATAAGAGAATTGAAAGAATTATTAATGAAGGAAAAAGATTGGAACTCGGAGGAAAGAGCTTCGATGAACGCAATCTGCGAAAAATATCACGATGTATTTATGCTGTTTGGAGATAAGCTGCCCTTCACAACGCTGATTGAACATAAAATACCCACAAAATTGGATCAACCACCAATCAACCAGAAGCAGTACAGGCTACCCCATGTACACAAGGACGAGATTAATCAACAAGTATCTGAGCTCTTAAAAGAAGGAATTATAGCTCCGAGCACATCACCATGGAATTCACCTCTATTATTGGTGCCTAAAAAATCACAGGACGGAAAGACCAAGTTTAGAATGGTTGTGGATTTCCGGAAACTTAATGACGTCACTACTAAGCAGGTATTTCCTATTCCCCGAATAGATGAAATATTAGATCAATTAGGAAACAGCAGATACTTCACCACTCTGGATTTGGCAAGTGGGTATCATCAAGTGCTGTTGGATAAGGAAGATAAGAAAAAAACAGCTTTTAGCACAGACAAAGGACATTTTGAGTTCAACAGAATGCCGTTTGGGTTGACAGGTGCTCCAGCAACGTTCCAAAGAGTTATGAATACAATATTAACAGGCCTTCAAGGTTTAGATTGTTTTGTGTACCTAGATGACATAGTCATTTACGGAAGGAATGTGGCAGACCATGAGGAAAAAATAACGAACGTTTTATCTCGTCTGCGCGACAGCGGTCTTAAATTGAATACGGGAAAATGTCAGTTTCTGAGGAGAGAAATTGTTTACTTGGGACATAAGTGTTCAGAAAAAGGAGCACTCCCCGATCCCACGAAAGTAGAAAGTGTGAAGAACTTAAATCCTCCAAGAAGTATAAAAGAAGTTCAAGCGCTACTAGGGTTAGTCAACTACTACCGAAAATTTGTAAAGGGTATGGCGGAGCTGGCATCACCAATAACCCGCCTGCTCAAGAAAAACTCCAAATTTGTCTGGACAAAGGAGTGCCAACAAGCCTTTAATAGAATTAAGGAAAACATTATTAGTCCTCCCATTCTAATTTACCCAGACTTTTCGGAATCTTTCCGTGTAACCACAGATGCTAGCAACGAAGCACTGGGAGCAGTACTTTCACAGCTAAGGAATGGCAAAGACCACCCCATAGCATTCGCGAGTAGGACCTTAAGCGACACTGAAAAAAGGTACTCAACAATTGAAAAGGAAATGTTAGGCATAGTGTGGGCGACACGCACTTTCCGCCCCTATTTATTGGGACGACCTTTTACTGTATTCACGGATCACCAACCCTTGAGGGGCATTGCAAACCTAAAAGACCAGACTTCGAGACTTGCTCGGTTCAGGCATAAATTGTCGGAGTATGAATTCGACATTGCCTACAAGCCGGGAAAAACCAACTTAAATGCTGATGCGCTGAGCCGACTTCCTGTAGAAGACCAGAAAATACAGGTTGTTACCAGAGCTCAAAAAAAGAGAGTTAAATAAAACAAGCATAAAAGAAGCTCAAAATAATGAAGATTCATCAGAAGAAAGGATCGCTGAGGAAAATTTCAGTATGGAGCACAGAGATGCCGTTAAAATTTTAACCGACAGAAAGGACATCGAAGAAGTTCTTCGAAGCTTTCATGACTCGCCTTTAGGTGGGCACCAGGGTGTCTGGAAGACCATAAGGCGAATTAGGAGACAATACAGATGGAAAGGTATGCAACGGGATATTAACAATTATATAAGAAAGTGTCAGAAGTGCCAAAAGAACAAGTGCGGACCAGTCGGCAAAGAACAAATGGTGTTAACCGACACACCGCAAAGACCATTTGAAAAAGTTTATATGGACATGGTGGGCCCTTTGCCAACCACCACTGCAGGCAACAAATACATTCTCACTTTTCAAGACGATTTGTCGAAATTTTTTATTTGTGCACCAATGCCGGATGCGGAGGCTGAAACGGTGGCGAAAATTTTTTACAGTGAAATCATAACCAAGTATGGTATTCCAACAAAATTAATAACGGACAATGGCTCGAATTTCACTTCCAAGCTTTTCGGAAGTGTCTGTAAACTTTTGAGGATAAAGAAACAACATATCACTCCATACCACCCTCAAGCAAACGGGTCGTTGGAAAGAAGCCATCGACCACTTACAGAATATCTAAGGAGTTTTGCAAAAGAGGACGGATCAAACTGGGATCAGTGGTTGCCTTCGGCTATGCATGTGCATAACCATACAGATCATACAGCCACCAACCAAACTCCCTTTAGAGTACTCTATGGTTTTGACGCACCTTTACCGTCGAATCTTAAGGTTAGTACTCCTTTATACAATCCTTATGACTATCCAAAATTTCTCAAGTACCAAATTCAGCGTGCATACGAGATGGCGCGCAAACATCAGATAAAGGCAAAAATAAAAGCGAAAGAACGGTATGACAAAAATGCAAAAAATAGTATAATTCATATAGGTGATCAAGTGTTGGTAAGGAATCAAACACGGAAAAACAAGCTCTCACCCCTATGGGAGGGGCCTTATAAAGTGACAGGTATTCCCTCCCCAGTTAATGTTCAAATACTAGCGAAAGGAAAGCAGAAGATTCTACACCGTAATTTGGTCAAGCTTTACAGACAAAACCAAGAACAAATAGTGTCAACCGACAAATCATCGTCGCCAAAGAATTATAGTCTATTCTTTGAAAAAAAGAATACTTACAAACATACTAACGACAGAATAACCTCATCGGGTAGTGAACAGCGTCACGAAACGGCGAGTGATTCAAAAGGTATTAGTGCTTCTATAGAAAAATTCAATCTTTGTGATAGTACAGAAGACAAGGGTGTTCGCACTTCATCGCATTCCTATGATAGAGATAGTACAGGACCATTGTTGACTTCCACCACGTCCCATAATAGTACGGACGATAATACAGAAGGCTTATGTGGTCTAAGAAATATCGGTAATACTTGTTTTATGAACACCATTATTCAGTGTTTTAATCACACAAATGAATTGACAAAATTCTTACTAAATCATAATGCAACGAAATCTACAACGTCCAAAAATCAACAAATCTTATTTGAGCTTTCCAAATTAATTAAGGAAATGTGGAGAGGTAATGTAAACACCGTAACACCTACGGAATTAAAACGAGCCTTGTCTGCCAAATATCACATGTACAGTAACTACAATCAACAAGACGCTCAAGAATTTTTACGATTATTTTTGGATTCGTTGCATGGTGCCCTCAATACTGGTACAAAGGGTGAACATTTAAAAATAGATGATAATTTAAGTGACAATAAAAAGGCCGAACTTACTTGGAAATGGTATGGCCGTCATGAGAATTCTTTAATACGTGATTTATTTGTAGGTCAACTTAAGAGTACATTAAGATGTACCACGTGCGGCAATACTAGCGTTACTTTTGATCCCTTTTGGGATTTAAGCGTTCCCCTACCTTCATCGTCAAGTTGTAAGCTTGACACCTGCTTGGATTTGCTTTTACGCGAGGAGGTTTTGGAGGGCGACGACATGCCTACATGTTCAAAATGTCAAGCGCGGCGAAAATGTACAAAAAACTTTAAAATTCAACGATTTCCAAAGTATCTTGTTATACATTTAAAACGTTTTTCTGAGACATTGAAGAGTAAACTCTCGAATATTGTCGAATTTTCCACGGGTGAACGTGAATTGAATATGGGTCCTTATGATGCCAATGCTAACCCAAATATTTGCTATTCCTTATATAGTGTCACAAATCATATGGGTTCAACTGCTGGTGGACATTATGTAGCTATTTGCAAACATCCTGTCTCAAAGAAATGGCATAAATTCAATGATAATCTTGTGAGTGATTCATTGTCGGAACATAATCTTGTCTCGTCCAGTGCTTATATATTGTTCTATGAACGTATGTAAATAAGTATGATGTTAAACTTTCACGTAAAATTGAAAACAAAAACGAAACAGCAGCGATGTTGAAATCATGTTAAAATGGTAAAATAATAATAACAACCTGATAGAAACAAATTAGTAATTTATTATATGATATGGGATGACTAAACGTACTCATTATCGCACCAAACCGAAAAATATCAATCGGTTTTTAACGTTTTGTCTTTAGTTGTACTTTGCAGAAGATAACAACGGATTATAAAAACTAATATATTTCACATTTTTCGAAATAATTAATCATAGAGTAAACTCCTTACATACTTACTTCTATCAGTCACACATCAATTTAAAAATTTAAAAAATTTGTATTTAAGGTGCCAAAGATTTTTTTTAACCTGCATTTTTCTGTCGATTTTTGAAAATTATAAGCCCGCGAATAATTTTCTATTGAAATCGTTTAAACAGCTAAAGTGTAATAATTCCTTTTCTCTTTATAAAAAAAATTATTATAAAAAAAAAACTTTTTATAATTTTTTTTTTTTTACAAAAATTAAACTGAACTCACTTTTTAATGAAAAAAGTGCTGACATATCAGTTGAAATTTGAAACAAAAGCAACAAATAAAGTCAAAAAAAAAAAAAATTAAGTGAAGAAAAAATATATAAAAAAAAAAAGAATCTTTAAAATTTTTTGCACCAAAAGTTGTGTAACTTTAATTGATAAAAGGTTATTTTATTAAAAAAAAGAAGCGATTGAAATAAAATCAATAAAGCAATCTTAATTTAACTAATTTTATTTTCCGAAAGAAGTGCAAGACATGGCCTATAATTAAATGAGTACGAATGGCAAATAAGTAGATGGATTGAAAGTTAGACATAGAACTTCATTAAAAAATATAAGAAAAATAATGGGAGCAAGAACGGAGCGTTATGGTACCCCAGAGTTAATTTTGAACTCGTTGGATGATATCCCATCTACAACAACTGTTATAGAGCGATATTTTAGAGAGATCGAAAGATCGATATCGAAATCGAGATAAGTTTTTTCCGACACCAAAAGAAATTAGTTTTGATATTAGTTCATCATGCCACACTCTATCAAACGCCTAGGAAATAATTTATTAGTCTATAAATAAATATATTATTCTCACCTGTTCGGCACATGTACCCAAAGGTGTCCAAAATTTCTCCTTTTTCGTCAAATCCAAATTGGCCAATGGTATTTGTGCTCCCCCGATGCAAACGTGACGAGAATAGGCATCAAAATCGTAAAGTAAGATTTCAATGGTACGTTTGTCTATGGATTTAGGACTTTCTTCAAAAACGAAATCTTCGTCAAAAACTGGAATTGAAGTAAAAAAAAAAGAAATAAATTTATAATTTTAAATACCAAATAAACCTAATTATTATTAGGATCTCTTTGAATCTTATAAATTGACGCTTTAACTCATTAATACCCAAGTTAATCTAGAGCAGTTATAAATATGAAATACATTTTATTCAACAAAATATTGAAAAATTATGAAATATTTTATGTTTTATGAATAAATCTTATAAGTGACTTACTTTGTTTTACTTTAACCCATTTATACCCAAGGCGATCTAGGGCATATGAAATACATTTTCCTAAACAAAATGTTAAAAAATGCCAAAATATTTTAAGTCTTATATTGATTATTACTTGCAGAAATCGTGAGATCATAGGACTAGGACTAGTCTAAAAGTCTTCCAAATATATGAAAAAGTGATCAATTAACCATTACAATATCCTAGGTTAGCATCATATAATCCATTAAAGCACAATATCTAAGTAATTCCAAAACTAGTCCATATCCATTAATGCTTACCAAAAAAGGGTTATATCAAAATTACTCCATGTTAAACCGCTATCGCCTTACAAAATCACTTTGGAATGGATGGCAACAGTGTTACCATTCTTCTTCTGTTATCCTTGACTCCCAGTGGAGCATAGGGCCTATGTTACCATAGTTATAATATTTTGTTTAAATCATGCGTTGTAAGTATTGCCAAATATATTTTATGAAATTTTCATGGTCCGTCATTTCATTACATAGGTCCATGATAAAACTACTTCTTGTTACTGAGGGGTTATAGTAAGCTGCCCTAAATTTATAATAAGGCTAGTTATTAAATATATATGTCGCTTCTGAACAGAGGCCTCTAAAAACTCACTAAAGTAGAATTCGCAATTGACAACAGTGAAAGCATCTAAGCCTAAGTTGCATATGCAGATAATATTTAAAATAAAGTCTACCAACCTGGATTTAGAGTCTTCTTATGTATGCGAGTCTGCCAGAAATTCTTCTTCTCGGGTAATAGACGAATCTTGGCGTAGGGATCTGCGGTGCCACTGAAATCACGAGGCTGCAGACTTTGGGCCTAAAAGAAATAACAAAAAAGTACCAAAATCAAAATTATTTCTTTAACTTTAATACATGAAAGATACTAACCTCTATTAGGCGCACCGATAAAATTCCTGCATGAGGATCGTAAACAATGCTGACATGAATGCTGCCCTTGAGTTCCTCACTTTGATTCGGGCCTTTTTGTAAAGAATTCTGAAATGGTAAAAGAAAGGTTAAAATCGAAATGTGTTTTTTTTTATTTTTTAAAAAATACTTACCGTTCTATACAAAGCCATATCAATTTTTGTATGATCCAACTTGGCATTCATCGATGACACCTTGGGGCGAGTGGGATTCATGGCCAGAACAACATGTTTATCGGAACGAGCTATAGGCACCGAATTACACGAAGACATCGAGAGAGTATTTGATTTTAAGCTGCCGGTAGGTGAGGTGGGTGTTGAGGGTGGTGATTCATCAGCCGATGTTGAAACCTGTTGCTGTATGGTCTTAGAGGGTGGTGGCACCCAAAATGTGGGATCTTCGGTGTTAATGGATGTGGGTGTAATATTACCCTTTGCCACTGAACGTGAGCATTCACTAATATTATCGACATTATAACCTGAAGCTGTTGCCACTAGGGCATCTCTACAATCAGCTTCACCGTCTTTATTGTTCGCGGATTCTAGGAGATTTTTTTCAAACCAATTCAAACGATATCTTCTCGAACAGCTGGCATAAAATCCTAAACCCAAAACGGACACCACTAGAAATGATAGAGAGGCATAGATACCCACCTGACCCAATGAAATGTCTTCTTCACGTATAACAATATCCATTTCGGTGAATTAGTTTTGCAAAAGTGGTAAAATGAAACTGTAAAAGAACAAATATAAACGATAAAGAAAAAGGGTTGAGTGTCTTTGATAATATAGCTTTTGATACAGTATGAAGTACTGTAAAACATACATCTATCTTGAATCTGAATATTATATTTGATATATTCCAAACTAAACGAAAAGTGCATTTTATATGCTTTGAATTTTTTCAAATGAATTGTGGATAATGTGGTAGTTGTTTCTCTGTCAAGTCAGGTTTGTGTCCAAGATATCCCCAAGTACTGTAAGTAGCTAAAAATCTTTAACAGTCCATATTACAAAAAATATACAGGTATGTGATGGACATTTTTATACCCACCATCAAAAAGAATGGGGGGTATATTGAGATTGTCATTCCGTTTGTAATTTCTTTAATATTGGCTCAAAAACCAAAAACGATCCTTATGGAATTCTAAAACGATTGAGCGATGTCCGTCTGTCTGTCCGTCTGTCTGTCTGTCTGTTGAAATCACGATAACGCCTAAACAAAAGCAGCTAGCTCACTGAAACTTAGTAGAAATATTCTTCATCTATGAGAAAATTTTGGTATTGAAATTGGGCAAAATCGGTTCACATTTGACCATAGCTCCCGTATAACCTCGTCTAGGCTGATCGCTTATTTGTTAATAAATGACAAATTATAACAGCTATGATGATACAATTTGGTATATAGAAGTTTCACATTAGCCCTAGGCAGCGTATGAAACTTCATCAAAATCGGTTCACATTTAGCCATAGCTCCCATACAAAAAACTTACGGAAAAAGCCAAAATTTCAACTAAAATACACTTAAATTCCAATAAATCTAAAACTATAATAGATATAATCACTAAATTTAGCACGAGGAGGTCTTGTGTCAATGCCAGCCAGTGTGCAAAATTGTGTAATCGGTCACTATTTGACCTAGCTCCCATATAAAAAACTTACGAAAACACAAAAATTCAAAAAGAAAAGGGGATTTATGTCCGTCTGTCCGTCAGATAAAATCGTCATAGCGCCTTAACTACAAGAGCTAGTAAGACTTAATTAAGCACAAGGAAGTCTTATGTCAATGACAGGCAGTGTGCTAAATTTTGTCACAATCGGTTACCATTTGACCATAGCTACCATATAAAAAACTTATGGAAACACAAAAATACATAAAAAAAAGTTTGTTTATGTCCGTCTGTCCGTCAGATAAAAGCACGATAGCGCCTTAACGAAAAGAGCTAGAGGGACAAAAGTATTTTGGATATCTATAAAAAGCTGTGTGTTGAAAATGGACAAAATCGGTTCAAATTTAGTTAGACCTCCCATATAACCCCGCCCCGCAAAACACATTAAAGCTGATAAATTGAATACAATTGTAATAGCTATGACGATTAAATTTAAAATAGGGAAGTTTTATGCAATTTTTGATCAGTTTATCAAATTTTATAGGAATCAGTCCATATTTGACTTTAGCTTTCTTATAAAAAACACTCACGAAAACCCAAAATTTTAGCAAAGGAGAGTTAAAAGCTATTAAATTAGAAACTATGATAGCTATGGTCACTAAATTTTGCAGCAATAAGCCCTATATATATACCAGCTAGTGTGTAAAATTTTTTTTACAATCCGTCAACATTTGGCTATAATTCTTATATATACATAACATCCCCGTTTTATATCAACAATCAAAAATATTTGGAGGTACATTTATTATATTAAGATTGCACCTATGAAATTAGATAGGCATCAATCAATGTTCAGCCCAGACTTTATATATGATGAATGCATTAGGAACTCCTAACATATTAACGAAAAGTATTTAACAACTTATTAATGTAAAACTATACCCGGTTATGAGATCGAATTTTGATCAAAGTAAATACTGGGGAAATCACTTAAATATTTTTAAATGTTGAACTATAAAGCTACGGCAACCGAATTTAGTCCAAAGGTTTTACCAACAATACCAATTAGCTTAGCGATTTTTTCAGTTTTGGTCCAGATTTTGAATTAGCTGCACCCTGTTTCTGAATTCAACACAACTTGATGGTGGGTATATAAAATTCGGCACAGCCGAATATAACACTCTTACTTGTTCGTTTTCAAATCGATCGATTTCAGACATATATTTTTTAGCTAATTTTCGGTTATTTCTCCCAAAAAATGAAAATTTTGGCTTTAATCCTTTTGACTGACATTTTATCTATCATTTGGTTTGAATTTTTTGGGAAAATAACCGAAAATTATCTCAAAAATATATCTGAAATCGATCGATTTGAAAACAATCGTTTTCCATCACATACCCTGATATATTATATCAGATACTGTAACCAAAAAACTTTGGAAAAATTTGTTATATATTTTAAAAATTTTATACTTAACCCTCTAGTCCCCAAAACTATAAACGGCTAAATTCAATGATCATTTATTCGCTTTCTTGTTATAGCTTTAGGTTTTGGTGGGTATAATCAAAGAGAATGGGGGTATATTGAGGATGTCATTCTGTTTGTAATTTCCTGGATCCTTATGAAATTCTAAGGCGATTGAGCTGTAACCGTCTTTGAAAACAAGATAGGACCTAAACGAAATGAGCTGGGACAACAAAATCGACTTCCTTATACTTTTTATTTCTAGCTTTATTGGTTCAATTGATATACAAAGATAAAGAAAAATGAACCTAAGTTGTGAATCCTAAATTGTTTTCACCGTTTTTTCCCTTTTTACCCCCTAAATCAAAAAAGTACCAAACACGTATCTAATATTTTTTCTTGTTTACCTTCTCCGTTTTAAATTTTGTTACTATGTTGATTGTTTCGAAGGATACACATGGGTTAAAAAAAGTACCAACATTTTATGTTTACCCTTTTTACCTTCTTTTTTTTCCCATCTGCCAAAAAGTACCAAACACGTGTCTACTTATTTTTGTAGCTGACCCAACACAATTCAATTTTGGTCCTATGACGTTTACTTTTAGTGATTTTTTCCCTTTTTACGCCTTTTTACTCCCTACGCGGCCTAATTTCCAAAAATCCCTTCTTAGAGGATCTATACTTCAAAATTTCAGCTCCCTTGCTTTAGCCGTTTGATCTGGGCGATAATGAGTCAGTCAGTCAGTCACATTAGAGTTTTATGTATAAAGCTTGCCTAATTTGCTTTACGTTTCTGCCCAAACCTCCATCATCTTCAGGAGGAGTATACCTAATTATATGGAAAGTCTACTTTTACATTAGTCAGGTTTGGCTTATCAAGTCTTGAATTTGTAAGAGAAAAAACTGACAGAATTAAAATTGAGCAAACCTGACCGTACTATTAAGTTTACGAAAATTTTGAAAATTTGTATGAATTTTAAGAAAAACTAATCAAGTAAAGCTGATTCGTGAGAAACGGGTCAAACATTTTAGATGTAGAATTGTATCAATAGTGAAATTTTCCATTTAATTTTTTTTCTATCGAAAATCTTCCTATTTTAATTTTTATTTTGTAAAGAAGAATTTTTTATATACAATTTTTTGAATAGAGAAATTTTCCGTATAACATTTTTTGTATAGAAAATTTTTTTTTTTTGTATAGAAAAAATTTTCATATACATTTTTTGTAAAAAAAAAATTAATATAAGATTTTTTGTGTAGAAGAATTTTTAATATATAACTTTTTGTTTAGAAAATTTTTAATATAAAATTTTTTGTATAAAAAAATTTTTAACTCATTTAATTTCATTGAAAATTTGTGCTACAGAAAAATTTTCAATGAACATTTTTTTAATATTCGGCTATATTTCTGATCAATTTTCGATAACTCAGATTTTTCACGAAAATTTTCTGGTAGACCTGGCAGCGTGCGAGAATCGTTTTACATTTGACTATAGCTCCCATGTAAATCCACCTCGGAAAAGGAGCTTAATGTTAATAAATATCAAGTTATAGTAGCCATGATGAAAGAATTTGGCACTGATTACATTTTTTATGACTATTAGGCAGCTAGTAAAAGTTTGTTGGACCCTGGCCACATTTAATAATAGCTTTCATATAAACACTACTCTCGAAAACCAATTAACTATGACGCCTGTAACTTAAACGATAATAAATTATAAACTAAGGTAGCTAGGGTATATTTTGCACAAATATGCTCTATACAAATACCAGCCAGTGTATTTATTTTTGTGTATCTACATTCCAAAAGAATTGGACGTACATTCAGTATTAGGACCTCCCGAATCGAATATAATGACATCCCAACCGAAAAAGGCAAAACTTATAATTCACCCCCAAATTGCAATGGTGTACATTAGAGCGGTTCGCGTTTCATACAAAAAAAATGTTTGTGTCAGTCGCCCCCTAGGATTAAAAATAATGTTAAAACAATTCCAAAAATATATATATATTTTTACCACACCTACAAATGCCGCCCTTTAGTATTTTGTTCATTTCTTTTACCACGCCTACAAATACCGCTCTTTTAGTATTTTGTTCACTGTGTCGCCATTTTAAGTCCGATCATAATATTTTATATATCGGTGTTCGGGCTACATTTCTTTGATAGTTTTTTACTAACACGTCAATTTATAGTCAGACAGACCACATTTTTGGAAGTGATTAAAAACTAAGTCCCTTAGAAAAATTATGTATCGATTTTATTCAAATTCAGAAACAACTAATGTGGTGTGTGGAATGCTGCATTTTCTGTCCCGCTACGGACTTCATCAGCACGCTGTGTCACCAACTGTTAGATGGCAGTAGTTATGATCATCTATTTAACTGAATTCTTAAGCGAAATGGAAAACGAGAATTATATTAACACTCATTTCTATTTCACCTATGACCATATGATCGATTCAGTTAGACGAACTTATTCACCATAGTTTTTTCCTTTATGTTTTGTATACCTATCCTTTGTAGGGATATAAAACATACAAAACATAAAGGAAAAAACTATGGTGGATAAGTTCGTCTAACTGAATCGATCATATGGTCATAGGTGAAATAGAAATGAGTGTTAACATAATTCTCGTTTTCCATTTCGCTTAAGTCCGTAGCGGGACAGAAAATGCAGCATTCCACACTGCTAAGTGTCACAGTTTTTTCAGTCATATTTTTACTTTTATTTTTTCGAGCAGAAATAAAAGTTATTTTTGTTCAAATTCATGATAAATTCATTGAAAATTTTTGTCAAGCAAAAATAAGTTTTCAGTGAAAATAACTTGCATATGCTCAAAAGTTAATGGAGTTGAGTTTGGCAATCATAATTAGGGGTTGAAAAAACAAAAATAACTTTTATTTCTGCTCGAAAAAATAAAAGTCAAATAATAACTTTTATTCATGATCGAAATAATAAAAGCCAAAAATAACTTTTATTTTTGCTCGAAAAAATAAAAGTAAAAAAATAACTTTTATTTCTGCTCGAAAAAATAATAGTCATATAATAACTTTTATTCATGATCGAAATAATAAAAGCCAAAAATAAATTTTATTTCTGCTCGAAAAAATAAAAGTCAAATAATAACTTTTATTCATGATCGAAATAATAAAAGATAAAAATAACTTTTATTTCTGCTCGAAAAATAAAAGTCAAAAAATAACTTTTATTTCTGCTCGAAAAAATAAAAGTAAAATAATAAATTTTTTTCATGATCGAAATAATAAAAGTCAATAATAACTGTTATTTTTGCTCGAAAAAATAAAAGTTAAAAATAAACTTTATTTTTACTCGAAAAAATAAAAGTTAAAAATAACTGTTATTTTTGCTCAAAAAATAAAAATCAAAAATAACTGTTGTTTTTTTCTAAAATTAAAAATCAGAATTTTTAAAAATCATCACATTTTATGAAAATTTGATCCAAGACTATCAAAATGGTATACTGGGTTTTATTCTCCGACATTTCCTTGTGGTTGCTTTTCTTAATCAAAAATTCAAAAATAACAGTTATTTCCGCTCCCTGGTTTAAACTTTACCCCTATACCACCAAAAATTTCAAAAACGCTTATAAATCTAATAAGAAAATACTTTTCATGCTAAAACTTTGCAAAAGATAAGTTTAATGTAATCAAAAATCGATATGCCTATTTTTCAATCGGTCAACATGTGACCCTTGCCTAAGAACCAATTTCGAAAAGTGCACAAATGTATAAAAGACGAATTTGTGAGCAACTTTTATATGGGAGTAAAATTCATAAAACCATTAAAATCAACATTCTATGAGATTATACCATTTAATAATTTTACTCAAAAATTAAGTTCCTCAAGCCACTGTGCGATAGCGGACTTCTCTTATAAATCAAAATCTAATAATTGATGCATTCAATTCAATTCATTTGTGAATGTTAACATGTGATGTTTTCCATCACTTTCACATTCATCACGAGTATGAGAATTGTGGTCTCTATGAGTTCTAAAACATTTTGAATTTCCTTTGAATATGTAAAAAAGGATGCAAAAACATATCCAAAATGAACAATTCAGCCAAACCCACATCCTTCCTGAAACTTAAATCGTTTCATATTCTCCTATTGATTCTAAAACCACAAAGCGCTTTATTTAATCTTCAATATTGTTGCCATTTTCATTGTTAGATAGACGATTTTTTAATTATAGATACAATAGTTTCCCTCTATTTATGTTTCAGCTGAAAACACGACAAAGAGATTTATCGAAAGTAAATTTTCATTATTAAGGGCTTAAGCGATTTTGTCAAAGAGAAGACAAAATCAAAGATATTATTTAATTTCACTCAATGGGGGGGTTCTTAATAGTAGATTTTAATTGGTTTGTAAAAAATAGTATGATTATATCATAATAACTTTACTATACCCAGTAAAACTTTTCATTACCAAATAATGAGTTAAACAGTTAAACTATTGAACACGAACTACTTACTCATTCGCTGTTTAAGTCATTACATTAACATGGGGACGTCATTGGAGGCAAGTACTTACCAATTGCAGAAAAGAAATGACTTGGGTAAGCAATTTGAAAGCAACAACAACAACAGAAACAACTTTTTTTGTTGTTGTTTTATTAAAAACATATATTCTGGAGGGTCTGGGGTTCGAACCCAGACCCTCCGACTGCTAGGCAGAGACTCTTCCACTGAGCTACTTCATAAAGAGTGTTCTAAAAAAAATATGCATTTACTATTTAAGACAAAATTTATCCATAGTGCAAGAAATAATTTATTTTTTGATCAAGTTAGTTTCTATAGATATGTCAGATACTATTATTTTAGAAATTATTAATTTTCAATAGTTATTTCAATCAAAATGGACTGCGAAAAAAAAGTTCGTGAAAATATAATTAAAACTTTTCAAAAAAATCCGTCATGGACTTTAAAAAAAATAGCTAAAAATTTGAAAGTTGACCCTCGAACGGTTTCTAATGCCATCAGACGGTATAAGGAAAACCTGAGCATTGAAAGAAAACCTGGATCAGGGAGGAAAAAAGGTCCTACAGATATTGGTAAGGCAAAAGAAGTCGAGCGACTCTTTCGAAGAGCGCCTAACACTTCTTTAAGAAAAGCAGCTCGTACGGTGAAATGTTCTACGAATTTTGCACATAGAGTCAAAGCTTATGCTGGACTGAAGACATACAAAGTTCAAAAGGTTCCAGATCGCAATGCTATAAAGAACTTAGAAGCAAAAAAAAAAGCGAGCGAAAAAATTGAAGTCTGATTTTATAAAAAAATACACCTGTTGTGTGATGGATGATGAAACATACGTTCTGGCAGACTTTTCTCAACTTCCTGGTCAAGATTTTTATGTTGCTGATAAACGGGGCAATGTTCGGCAAGAGTTTCGCACAAAAAAAACAAACAAAATTCCCTAAGAAGTTTCTCGTGTGGCAAGCTATTTGCAGTTGTGGCAAAAGAAGTAAAGTATTTGTGGCATCTAGCACAATAAACACAGAAATTTATATAAAGGAGTGCCTACAAAAACGGTTGTTACCCTTTTAAGAGAGCACAGAGTGACTACATTTTTTTGGCCCGATTTGGCATCATGCCATTATGGAAAAAAGGCACTTGAGTGGTACTCAAAGAATAATGTCATTTTTGTACCAGAACTTCGGCCTGTGGAAAGGTATTGGGCTCTGGTAAAAAAGGAATTGAAGAACACAGGAAAAATTTCCAAGAACATGTCCGATTTTAAGCGCAGGTGGAACACATGCTCCAAAAAGGTATCAGAAGCAACTGTAAAATCTTTAATGGGAGGGTTTCCGAAAAAAGTCTATAATTTTGCAAAACTAAGTAAACATTTTAATGCTAAATGATTTTGTATAATATGTCATTATATTTGCGTATTTTGTAGAGTTTTTATATTAAAAGGTTTGATTTTTATTTAAGAAAATCCAACTACAAATTTTATTTAGAGCACTCTTTATGTTGAAAACTTAGCAGCTTATAATTAATATAAACAATTTTTATTTTTAGATCCAAAATCATGTGAAAATAACTTTGTTTTTCCCTGCTTTTTTTTTTGCTTTGTTGTAATTTTTGGAAAAATATTTTTATACGATTTTCTGTAATTATTTTAAAACTTTTTTAAAATTATTTTAAAACTTAAACAATTTAAATCTTCTTTTTTGTATAAGTTTTTACATAAGATTGACTCTTACTTACTTAAATGTTACAAACCTGTTAAGGTCAAAGTCCGAGCATATTTTAGAATTCCATGGATTTCGATCTTGTGCGAATATTCTCCAATTTTATAGGCCAAGCTTTGAAAAATGTTCCTCTACTTGGTCTTTCTATCGAAGTTTCGGACATCCTCCTCTAATATTAGGTAGTGGGACATTTCAATTCTAATTTTATCCTCTTCATTGTATTTTTTTTCAAGAGAGGGTTACTAGCCCGTAATCCTAACCCATTTTTATCGATCTTATGGGACAACTCTCGGAACATGTTAACTCACAATATTAATGGGTGTTAAACTAGCTCCCCGGGTGATACCATGAGGAGCTGTGTGTCCACAGTTGAGATGAAGGATGACCCAGATAAGTTGGGCTTACCAAGTTAAGACCAATTAGAATCGTGTTTGGTATTCAACATCCCCTACATAATCAAAATTGACTCATGATGGTATTTTTTCATTAACGTGAGTTAGTTTTACAAATTTTTTTTACAGAAGATAATATTTAAGTTCTTAAAATTCAAAAATCATTTAAAAAGACTCTTTTAATAAAAAAAAAAACTAAAAAAATTGTTGCCCTTGGTGGGATTTGAACCGGGGCCATTCAGTTTAAATTACCATCTTAATTACAAATAAGTACTTCTGTAATAACTTATTATTTATTCGGAGGGTATGTTGTAGTCGTTACAAGGTAACCAGTTATCAGAGTACTTGCCATTACCAAAGTTTTGCTGGGTAATTAATTGAAATTTTTGTTATGTGTGACATGAGTTTATTCATTATTTCTAATTATTAATTCGACAATTTTAAAAGCGCTGATGAAGTCCTTTCGTAATTAAAATCACTAACTCTATCATAGTTTTAATAAATAATACTGTATAATTAAAGAAATTGTTTGAAACATCGAAGAAATAAGAACAAATTAAAATTAATTTTAAATTTAAATTCAACAATTTATATTCCCATGAAGACCATTTCTGGTTGAATGGGTACAAAAATTAGCAGAATTGTAGCATTTGGAATAAGGCTCATCAAAACGATGATGCACAGTGGTTTACAGAGGATTTTTTTTGGAAATAATTTAGGATCTTTTAAACGTCTGAAGATTTTTAAATGACATTTGACACGGAGTTAGTCAAGGTGAATTCGATTTGCTAAAACACTGGCCTACGAGGGGTCGGGAGAACGATTGATTGACCTTCAAAGTTGGTTACCTCGGGTGTTTCACTTTTTAAAAAAAATTAAACTTAAGTATTCCTTGAAAAGATCCTCATAAGATATGCTTACATGTCTAGGTTATCTCTTTTGGCTTTCGAGATATTTGGGTAAAAATAAGTTTTTGGGTTGATTTTTTACTTATTTTTTAAAGTTTTTTTTTTTTTTAAATGTGGCGGACGAATCGGAAGTCATAAAATTTCTTAAAAATATGCCATAAATTCTTAATAATTTTTTTGTGAGTTATATATAGATATTTTATTTTTATTTATTTATTTATTGTCAATGGAGTTAATTCCTTGCAGACATTTACAAAAATTTAGATACATATATACAACACTTTACAACATATTCAGCAAGTACTATGAATTTAAATGATTTAAAATATTTTGTTTTATAACATTAAAATTTAAAGAAAAGTCAATAAAACTATAAAACTGATTAAACGTGTTACACATCCTTCTAAGTGGATCAGCATCAGCATAGTTTTGTCTTAAAAATGTCAGCGACAATGGGATAAAATTTCGGGTAGGGCGTTGTGGAACATTGAAAAGAATTTCATTTATCAAAAAACCAGAACATGTGACACCATTAAAGACATTTAGAGTAAATGAAATATTTAGCATGGTTCTGCGGCTTGCTAGTGTTGGAAGCTTAATAAGAGCTAGACGAGCAGGATATGGTGGTAAATTACGGGGGTCGAAACGTAATCCCCGGAGGCAAAAAAGAAGAAATTGTTTTTGCACCGACTCAATAGAATTTGAATGAATTCGATAAATTGGATCCCAAATTATCGAGCCATATTCAAGAATAGGCCGCACGAGAGACATATATAAAGTTTTAGCAATGTATGGATCATTAAATTCCTTTGACCATCGTTTTATGTAGCCAAGCACGCCCCTGGCTTTATTTATTATTAAAGTTATATGAGGTGTAAAGGTTAATTTAGGGTCATACAGTATTCCCAAATCCATAAAATTTTCAACAAAATCGAGTTTATGATTTCCTAAGCAATAATCAACAATTATAGGATTACTTCTTGCAAAGCGCATTACTTTACATTTTTTTTAAATTAAGTTCCATTAGATTCTTGGTACACCAATTATAAAATGAGTCCAAATCTTTTTGAAGATGTTGATGGTCTGATAATTGATCGTAACTTAAAAACAATTTCACGTCGTCAGCATACAGTAAAATATGTGAAGACTTTATTACATCGGGCATGTCATTAATGAAAAGTAAAAATAGCAGCGGTCCAAGGTGACTACCCTGCGGTACTCCAGATGATACTTTTATATTTTTGGAAATACAGTTACCAAAAATCACGTTTTGAGACCTGTCTGATAAATATGAGCATATCCAATTTATTAAGAGTTTTGAGAATCCCATCGAGTGCAGTTTTCTAATAAGGAGTTTATGGTTTACTTTATCAAATGCCTTGCTAAAGTCGGTGTAAATGACATCAGTTTGTTTTCCCAGAAAGAAGCCACGAAACACAGCACAAGTGAATTGCAAAAGATTGGTAGTTGTGGAACAACCTTTTTGAAATCCATGCTGGTACGGAGATATTAAGTTCGATACTTGATAACCTAAGTTATCAGTAATTAATTTTTCAAAAAGTTTTGGTATTGTACTAAGTTTTGCGATTCCACGATAATTTTCGACGTCTTCTCTATTACCCGATTTGAATAAAGGGACAATATACGATTTCTTCCAAATATTCGGTAAATATCCATTTTTAATTGAAATATTAAACAGAAGTGTTAATGGAATACATAAGGCATCGGAGCATTTCACTAATATACTGCTGGGAACTTTGTCAGGTCCATGGGTATAAGAGAATTTAAGTTTTTTTAAGCCATTTGAAACAGTTTCTAAATCCAAGTATGGTATTGATATATTATGATTTTCCATCAATAAATGTGGATAATCAATAGAAGAATCATAAGATGCACCTGAATACGTAGACGCAAAAAAATCCGCAAACATGTTACATATAATTGTATCTTCACTGGATTCAGCTTGTTTAAATTTCATAGAGGCAGGATAACCAGTAGATTTTTTCTTAGAGTTAATGAATTTATAAAAAGATTTAGGATCATGCTTCAAATTGTTTTTAATTTTGCTTAAATAACGCTTATAACACAAATTATTTAAACAGGTGTAAAATGCTCTATCTGTAGAGTATTTAAGATAGTCGGCGGATGCTCCAGATCGCTTAAATTTCTTATAAGATTTATTCTTTTTGTTTTTCGCTTGAATTAATTGTCTTGTGTTCCAGGGTGGTCCAGCTAAAGGTTTGAGTATTTGTTTTGGAATACACAAATCCATATACGAATATATTTTGTTGTAAAAAATTTCAAATAATTGGTGAAAAGAAGCTGTATAATTTGATGCAGTTGCTAATAAATCAATCCAGTCAGTATCTTCAATAAGTTGGTTTAACAAATTATAGTTGGTTTTACTAAATACAAACGATCTTTCAGCTGTGGTAGTTATCAGCAAACCTTGATCTGTTGGAATCGATATTGTTATTTCCAAACTAGGATGGTATCGATCTTCAGGGAGAGTAATTGGAGGAGAACGTTTTAGAAAGCAATCATCTCTGTCATTTACAAAAATAAGATCTAAAATTTTCGAGAAATCATTCAGTATACCATTTATTTGGAAAAGACCCATATCATGCAATATGTTAAAAAAGTTCACAAAATTCTCATTTAGTTGGGTTTGAACGAAGTATTTCTCATCTGGCAGATAATTCCAAGTTATTGAAGGCATATTAAAGTCACCCGTGATTATAAGGGAGTCATTTTCATGAACAAATCGAGCAAGAGATCTGATTGCTTCGGCATGCTGCATGTATAAAGAGTACGGGGAAGATGGAGGAATATACGAACACGTTACTATTATTCTTTTGTGCTTCAGTTTTATTATTACAGCAATAAATTCAATGCTAGCAAATGAGTTAGTTTCTAGAAGTTTAGAGGATAAATTACTGGAAACCGCTATTAAAACTCCGCCACCATAGGTACACCGATCACGACGAAAAATGTTGTAATTGCTGCATAAGATTTCAGTATTAAGAAATGTATCGTTAAGCCATGTTTCAGTAAATACGATAATCTGGTAATCAAGGTTAAAACTATTTTTATATAATTTCGACAGTTTTGTACGTAAGCCACGAACGTTTTGATAACAAAGAGAAATCGAACGCACAGAGATGTTGACTAGTTTTTTGAGTTAATCTGCTCACGATGGGGAAGAACGCCAATATTATTTGTTTGCTGTCTTTCCTTATATACATACTCACGAACTAAAGTATTTATAGGCCAGAAGTTTGCATCGGAAATAAGTTTAAAAATATCATCAGAAACAGTAACTTTAAATGAAGAGATAGATCGAGGCTGTGAGAACTGAAATTTATATATATTAACATCAGCATTTGGACCGACTTTAGATCTTATGTAGTAATGTACATCATTCGATGAAGTATCACTTGCCAAACGTGAAATAAATACAGTTTTTTTAGGTGCAACTGCACGTAGCGGATTTGGAACTATAGGATCAGCCGGGGGTATAATTGAGGAATTATTTTCTTGTGAAGTTAAAGGGGTTAAAAAAGTTGTAGTCGATCCATTATCGATATCCAATAAAGCCGTATTTTGTGTATGTATCAAGTTTTGAGACGACGATGGATAGGAAACACGATTATCAATGGCGTTCACAACAGTTGAAATTGATGGAAATGTTATTGTTGGTATTATAGGAGATTTATTAGACATTTTTTTCCTTTTGGGTGATGATATATCCTGGGCATCGATAAAATTATCCAAGTTCGGAAATTTGGTGAATAACTCACCGAATTTAGCCAGTTTGGCCTGAACTGATAAGAATTCTTTATTGAGTTGATCGTATTCTTCTTTGTAGGATTTGAAAAATTTATAAAAATCCAAATTTATTGGCTTGCAACGACTACACGTCCATTGGAGGGATTTATCAGGATCGGAAACCGCATCTGCATCACGAGGCTTAACACTCGCACATTTTAAATGGTAACTACTTAAGCACAGCCAACATGAGATCATACGACCATTATCGGTAATGTTGCAATTAGTATTTGAGCAATCCATGATCAAAGTAAATTTGTTCCTTTATTCAATTTAGCAGGAGTGTAAATGTTATGAACAAATTTAAAATAACGGAAAAAAAATTACTAACAAAAATTTAATTTAAAGCAACGATTTTCAAACTGTTTATGACAACCAGTGTACTTAAAACTGCAACAGCTGATTTAAGTGCGCGAGATTTAATGATTGTTGTTGTTTAGTTTTTGTTTGTTTTTAATAGCTTTTATTGTTTGTTGTTGGTATTTTTAATAATGTTTGTGAAAAAGACGAAATTGAGTTTTTTTAATTGAGTTTTAAAGCACAGATTTTAAGATTTATGATAAAGTAACTTGTCTATATAGTACGAAAAATACACTTTATTTATTTTTTATATTTTTATGGATTAACAAACAATGTTACAAAGAGAATTTATTAAAAAAGCGAGAGCCACAATACAACACGTCTAATCACGACTTTAAGTATTAAGAATCTTCATTCGTTTAGAAGTTAAACTAATTTTAAGTTGAAGCATAAAAAATATATCGCATTTTTTTGGAGTTTTTTTTAAGATGACTATATTTTTGCATTTATAAAACAATTATTTTTTAAGAAACATAAGAAGATTTTTAGAGTTTTTAAAAGAAAATATAATGGAAATAATTTAGCTTAAATTTTTTTCTGAAACGCGTAGCAAACTAAGCTTTAATACTTACGGTCTTATGCTAAAAAATTTAACAACGATTGGTAAAAAAAAGCCAAGCAAAATTTCTTAAAGTATCCTAAAACGATTATTAGCTTAACAAACCGATGTTAATCTTTTGTTAAAGAGTGTTCTAAAAAAAAATATGCATTTACTATTTTAGACAAAATTTATCCATAGTGCAAGAAATAACTTATTTTTTGATCAATTTAGTTTCTATAGATATGTCAGATACTATTATTTTAGAAATTATTAATTTTCAATAGTTATTTCAATCAAAATGGACTGCGAAAAAAATGTTCGTGAAAATATAATTAAAACTTTTCAAAAAAATCCGTCATGGACTTTTAAAAAAATAGCTAAAAATTTGAAAGTTGACCCTCGAACTGTTTCTAATGCCATCAGGTATAAGGAAAACCTGAGCATTGAAAGAAAACCTGGATCAGGGAGGAAAAAAGGTCCTACAGATATTGGTAAGGCAAAAGAAGTCGAGCGACTCTTTCGAAGAGCGCCTAACTGGACTGCGCCTATGCTGGACTGAAGACATACAAAGTCCAAAAGGTTCCAGATCGCAATGCTATAAAGAACTTAGAAGCAAAAAAACGAGCGAAAAAATTGAAGTCTGATTTTATAAAAAAAATACACCTGTTGTGTGATGAATGATGAAACATACGTACTGGCAGACTTTTCTCAACTTCCTGGTCAAGATTTTTATGTTGCTGATAAACGGGGCAATGTTCGGCAAGAGTTTCGCACAAAAAAACAAACAAAATTCCCTAAGAAGTTTCTCGTGTGGCAAGCTATTTGCAGTTGTTGCAAAAGAAGTAAAGTATTTGTGGCATCTGGCACAATAAACACAGAAATTTATATAAAGGAGTGCCCACAAAAACGGTTGTTACCCTTTTTAAGAGAGCACAGAGTGACTACATTTTTTTGGCCTGATTTGGCATCATGTCATTATGGAAAAAAGGCACTTGAGTGGTACTCAAAGAATAATGTCATTTTTGTACCACGAGAGGCAAATCCACCTAAATGTCCAGAACTTCGGCCTGTGGAAAGGTATTGGGCTCTGGTAAAAAAGGAATTGAAGAACACAGGAAGGATATTCAAGAACATGTCCGATTTTAAGCGCAGGTGGAACACATGCTCCAAAAAGGTATCAGAAGCAACTGTAAAATCTTTAATGGGAGGGTTTCCGAAAAAAGTCGATAATTTTGCAAAACCCGAGTACTAAGTAAACATTTTAATGCTAAATGATTTTGTATAATATGTCATTATATTTGCGTATTTTGTAGAGTTTTTATATTAAAAGGTTTGATTTTTATTTAAGAAAATCCAACTACAAATTTTATTTAGAGCACTCTTTAACATCAAATAATTTAAAGTAGCTGTCTACATAATTTAAAGCTACGTTAAATATTTTATTGTTTTGATAAATAATATTTTCTGAAAACTTTTAAAGAAAATATTTAAGTTTTCAGACTTTTCTGATAAAAAAATAACATTTTTGCTAAATTTAGTTATCATATTTTTTCTAATTTACTATTTTTTTTTTTTTATCATATAAAAGGTTTCGTGGGTGTGGAATTTATGAAATATAATTTCCATGATATTTCATACTTTATTTTACATATTTCATACTAAAATCAAACTTTTCAAAGAAATTGATAATACAAATTCTAATTTTTAACAAAAAAATCGTGTTTTCAAACAAAAAACAGACATCGGTCAATGAAATTTACAAAAAACATTATAGTGATGTATATATACTCAACATGAGTTAAAAGTACTCGATTTTTAAATAATCGGTTTAAGCCCTTAGTAAAAATTTGTCTATTTATTAGTTTACTGTATTATAAATATGTTTAGTTTATGCTTTTATATAACATAAACATAATTTTACATTAAGAAAAGAAGAAAAATGTTATTTTATATTAAAAACATACAAAACATTATTTAGAAATTCGACTACCCGGAGGAAACAATGAATAATTAATTCGTTGTTTTGTATATTTAACTATAAAGAGACAAGAGAGAATGACGATGTTGCCAGCATTAACATGTAAAATTGACTTGACGTATTCATTAGTTAAAGGACTGTTTTTGGATATTATTTTTTAACAATCGTTTGTTAGCCTTAAAGTATTTGGTAACTAACGTGTTCTTTAAGCAATAATTACGATTTTTTTTAACATAAGACCGTTAGTCTTTAAAAACTGTGAAAACTTTAACCTCGTACAATTTTTACGCAGTATATTGGAGTATAGAAGACGAATGTGTTCATATAAAGTTAATTGTCCATTAACATCCTACATTTTAAACTACTAAAATTTTGGTATAAAAAATATATTTACCGAAATTTTTTTTTAGTTAAAAAATTCTATCGAAAATATTTCTATAGAAAAATTTAAGTTGAGAAAAAATTTTTACTGAGAAGATTTTTATAGAAAAATATTTTTTTTTTTAAATTTTCACAGAAAAATATTTTTATCGAAAAAATTTCTGTAAAAAAATGTGCTTAATATTAGAATTTACAATATTTCTGCTTCGAAAATAATTCCCAATTTGGTGACATTTATTTCAAACAATTTTTACAAAAACAAGTAAGAAAGCGCTATAGTCGTTAAAGCCGACCATACGATACCCTTCACCACTAAGGTCAAAGGTGTTATTTTTCCTGTATAAAGTCAAATATTTGCAAAATTTTGCCATCATACAAACATTTTCTCAAAACTTATATATTCAACCTGTTTCCATCATTTGCACTTATATGAGAGCTAGAGTCAAATGTGGACCGATTATCTCGAAATTTGGCAAGTTGGCTACAGTTGTTACAAAAATTATGTATGAGAAAAATAAATTTAAAATGTTCATTATCTTTAGATTTACGAGCGTTTTAGTGATTTTTTGTCTCATTTAGTGCATTTTTAAAGAAGAGTTTGTATGGGAGCTATGGTCAAATGTGGACCGATTTCAACAAAATTTGATACAGTGATTTAAGTTTACATAAGCAGTATCTGTTTTAAATTTCATGAAAAAATATTGATATTTGTGGCCAATATATCAATTCCGGGAAGTGGGACCTATGGGAGGTACCATGAATAATGGACCGATTTTGACCAATTTCAATAGCCATGGTCCCATTGTCAAAAAAATTATCTATGCCAAATTTCATCAAATTATCTTTAGAATTGCGACCTGTAGTTTGATTACAAGGTTTACATGGGGGTCCAGCCAGCCAGACGGACGGACGGACATCGCTAAATCGACTCAGTCTAAGACAAATATTTCTATGCGTTACAAACATCAGCACAAACTTATAATACCCTTTCCACCTATGGTGGTGTATAGTATACCAACAGGCTTAGAATCACTTTCTGAGTCGATTTAGCGATGTCCGTCCGTCCGTCTGGCTGGCTGGCTGGACCCCCATGTAAACCTTGTAATCAAACTACAGGTCGTAATTCTAAAGATAATTTGATGAAATTTGGTACAGATCATTTTTTTGATAATGGGACCATGGCTATTGAAATTGGTCGAAATCGGACCATTATTTATGGTACCTCCCATAGGTCCCACTTCCCGGAATTGACATATTGGCCACAAATATCAATATTTTTTCATGATTTAAAACATATAATTCTTATGTAAACCTAAATCACTGTACCAAATTTCGTTGAAATCGGTCCACATTTGACCATACCTCCCATACAAACTTTTCTTTAAAAATGCACTAAATGAGACAAAAAAATCACTAAAACGCTCGTAAATCCAAATTGAAAATTTTGAGTTTATTTTTTGCGTACATAATTTTTTAAACAACTGAAATCAATTTGCTAAATTTCGAGATAATCGGTCCACATTTGACCCTAGCTCTCATATAAGCCCAAATGATGGAAACAGCTTAAATATATAAGTTTTGAGAAAATGTTTGTATGATGGCAAAATTTAGCAAATATTTGTCTTTATACAGGAAAAATAACACCTTTGACCTTAGTGGTGAAGGGTATCGTATGGTCGGGCTTGACCGACTATAGCGCTTTCTTACTTGTTTTTTACTGTTTTATTATAAAATTTTTAGAAAGTGATTTTTATATGTTGCTACATAACACAATTAACATTCTATGAAATTGCTCTGATGTTTGTAACAAATAGAAATGGGTGTGAGATCAACTTGTAGTATTCCGAACGACTTTAAGTTGATTTTAAGTTCAAAATTTGCATTTGAAATTCATTTCAAATGCAATTTTAAAGACATTTCTATTAAAATTGGGTTCTTCTTCTTCTGTTATCCTTGACTCCCAGTGGAGCATAGGGCCTCATTAAAATTGGGTTAAATATTTTGATTTTTTCAATTTTTTTATATTTCAAAAAATTTAAGCAATAATATACAAATTCTATAATTTAAATTAATTTCTGTTCAATTTGTGTTAGAAAAGTGGGTATAACCTATTTTCATTACTGGATTTTTTTCAATTGAAAGATATTAGTACCCATTTCCAATACTCGAAATCAATATTTTAGGAAATTTATTTTATTATGAACTTCAATTGTTAAATTTTCATTGATTTTCGGATCAAAAGGGATTAAATTATCCATTTTATAGTTAAATCCGTCATATGAGAGATTTCTTGAAGCCAACATGTGAAATTTTTAATAGAATATATTTTGTATACAAAAGTATTTTTTGTTCAAGAATGCCATTTTCCATCCCTGGTATAGGCTGTCTACGCCTGCTCTAGGGATGGAAAATGGCTTCGCTAATTTTGTATCAAATATGAAAATAAAATGTACTTTTCAGACCATTAATGTTCTAGTTTTTAGATTTGTTGGAAATAAAAACATGTGAACTTTAAACCGGTACTTTTTTTTTTGAAAATTTATTTTTTTTTTCAAATGGGTCTGGCCGAAGATCAAACTTGGGACCTCTAGTATGCTAGGCGGATGACTAATCTGCTATACCATGGCGGTCCTGTATATATAACTTTGGTTTCAAATTTGACGAGCATCAATTATATGCATAATTAGAACCTGTGTCAGAAATCGATTCAAATTTACAACATCTAGTTTTTAAAAGAAGGTTGTAAATTTGAGATATTAACAAAAGTCCATAGTTAAACAAATTTAAAGCCCTATACTGAAACTGTGGAAATCTAATAATTGCAAATTGTATCAAGTTGGACGCAGTAGTACCAAGGTACCAGCAGTGGATAAAATGTATCAAAAAAGTACAATTGTAACATCTTAGCCATCCCTGGCCTGCATAAAAGTCGAGGTTTTACGTGGACACACTACCGTACAGGCCTATTCCACGGTGCTCTCAACACCGGGTGGTAAAATACGTCCACCAGTGCCCGGATATACATCCGTACCAAATTGAAACCATGCTTTTTGGACAAGGTTTCCCCTTTGGTGGGGGCGGAGCTATCTAACCTCCTTCCGGTCTATGGGTACGGCACCCGGTTGCAATGCAACTCCACATCGAACTTACGTTCTACCCGCGATTTTGGGTATAACGACAGCCACCACGATGCTCCCAACTGGGGCCACACCAATAGTCAGACTGGAACCGAAATTCCAGGGGCTTCTGACTCCCGTGGTACCAGACAAAGTCTCTGGTCGGACTTCGTGGATAAGCCACTACCAGTAAATGCCCCCAAAAAAGGCTAGGGACTGGTTCCCTCACATCCCTGGCCTGCGTATAAGAGATATTTGACTCCAAACTTTTTTTTGTTGATGGCAATACTTCTGGCATTTTTTGTCTTGTAAATCTGTTTTGGTGAACCGCCGTGGCATAGCAGGTCAGTCATCCGCCTAGAATACCAGAGATCCCAAGTTCAACCGCCGGCCAGACCCACATGAAAAAAAAAATACAAAAAAGCGGCGGTTCGAATCATAACTCAGCTAGCCACTGGTTATTGAGTATTAGGCTATGTGAAACTTCTCTAACTAATGCATTTGCCGTTCGGAGCCGGCGTTAAAACGAGTCTAAAAATAGAATCGGATGCAGCTCATTATCTGAGAGAAGTATATAATGGAATTATTTTTTCAAATACTGTAGGATTGCTGATCAATTTCTAAATGAAATAAAGAAAAACAAGTAAGAGTGTTATATTCGGCTGTGCCGAATCTTGTATACCCACCATCAAGTTGTGTTAAATTTAGAAACATATCTCATATGTCTACAAGGGTGCAGCTAATTCAAAATCTGGACCAAAACTGAAAAAATCGCTAAGCTAATTGGTATTGTTGGTAAAACCTTTGGACTAAATTCGGTTGTCGTAGCTTTATAGTTTAACATTTAAAAATATTTTAGTGGTTTCCCCAGTATTTACTTTGATCAAAATTCGGTCTCATAACCGGGTAAAGTTTTACATTAATAAGTTGTTAAATACTTTTCGTTGTGCTTAATATGTAGTTAGGCTAAACACGTTAATAGTAATACCGCAGGTCCATATATTTCGTTAGGAGTTCCTTATGCATTCATCATATATAAAGTCTGGGCTGAACATTGATGCCTATTTAATTTCATAGGTGCAATCTTAATATAATGAATGTACCTCCAAATCTTTTTGATTGTAGATATAAAAAGGGAATGTTATATATATAAGAATTATAGCCAAATGTTGACCGATTGTAACAAAATTTTACACACTGTCTGGTATATATATAGAGCTTATTCTTGCAAAAGTTAGTGGCCATCTTAATATAATAGTTTCTAATTTAATAGCTTTTAACTGGCCTTTGCTAAAATTTTTGGTTTCCGTGAGTGTTTTTTATATGAAAGCTAAAGTCAAATATGGACTGATTGCTATAAAATTTGATAAACTGTTCAAGAATTGCATAAAACTTCTCAATTTTAAATTTGGTAATAGCTATTACAATTGTTTTCAATTTATCAGCATTAATGTGTTTCCCGGGGCGGGGTTATATGGGAGCTCTAACTAAATTTGAACCGATTTTGCCCATTTCCAACTCACATCGTTTTCAGGATATCCAAAATACTTTTGTTAAATTTTGTAATTCTAGCTCTTTTCGTGCTTTTATCTGACGGACATAAACAACCTTTTCTTTATGTATTTTTGTGTTTCCATAAGTTTTTATATGGGACCTATGGTGAAATGGTGACCGATTATGACAAAATTTTGCACACTGGCTGACATTGACATAAGACTTCCTTGTGCATAATTTCGTCTTACTAGCTTTTGTAGTTAAGGAGCTATCATGATTTTATCTGACGGACAGACGGACATAAATCCCCTTTTCTTTTTGAATTTTTGTATTTTTGTAAGTTTTTTATATGGGAGCTATGGTGAAATGGTGACCGATTGTGACAAAATTTTGCACACTGGCTGACATTGACATAGGACTTCCTTCTACCTAATTTAGTCTTACTAGCTTTTGTAGTTAAGGAGCTATCACGATTTTATCTGACGGACAGACGGACATAAATCCCCTTTTCTTTTTGAATTTTTGTGTTTTCGTAAGTTTTTTATATGGGAGCTATGGTGAAATGGTGACCGATTGCGACAAAATTTTGAACACTGGCTGGCATTGACATAAGACTTTCTTTTGCCAAATTTAGTGGTTATATCTTATATACTTTTAGATTTATTGGCATTTAAGTGTATTTTAGGTGAAATTTTGGCTGTTTCCGTAAGTTTTTTGTATGGGAGCTATGGCTAAATGTGAACCGATTTTGATGAAATTTTACACGCTGCCATGGGGCTAATGTAAAACTTCTATATACCAAATTTTATCATCATAGCTGCTATAATTTGTTATTTATTAACAAATAAGCGATTAGCCTAGACGAGGTTATACGGGAGCTATAGTCAAATGTGAACTGATTTTGTCCAATTTCAATACCAAAATTTTCTCATAGATGAAGAATGTTTTTACTAAGTTTCAGTGAGATAGCTCCTTTCGTTTAGGCGTTATCGTGATTTCAACAGAAAGACAGACAGACGGACAGACAGACGGACATCGCTCAATCGTCTTAGAATTTCATGAGGATTCAGAATATATATCGTTTTTGATTTCTGAGCCAATATTAAGGAATCAATCTCAATATACCCACCATTCTTTTTGATGGTGGGTGTTTATACGGGTTAGAGGGGGATAGCACTAGGGCTTTGATTACATCAATAAAACACAAAAGGTTTCTGTAAACTTTATGAAAAATATTATTTATTAACAGTTTTTATGCAATATTAGATTTAAGGTTTTAATTGTGTTTTAGAGTTTATGTTTTAGGGATAAGTATTATATTTTAATTTTAAGTTTAGGGTAAGTTGTATAATATATTTATTTTATTTATTTATTTATTTATTACACCGACGGTGTTTCGGGTTTTTAACTCGGGTTGTTGGATTGTTGATGATCTTAACTTTCTTGGCACTTTCTTTATTACATTTTTCTTTTGTGAAGTTGGCTGTAGTTTGTTGAGCTAGAGATGGACCTGTCAGTGATAATAGTAGGGTTCGCAGTGTTCACCGCGTGAACAGTGGATATAAAAATGAATTATGTAAACTTTAAAACACAGAAAAAATTCTTCAACTTTGTGTGTCGAAAAAGCTTCAAAAATGTAATTTAAAAAAGAATAAACAACTTTGTTTTTCTATATTTTTGAAAAATGTTTTTAAAAGGCCTAATTTGTTTTTTATATTTTTTAAATGGCTAGGCTTCTGGAATGCGTATACTAGGGCGTCTCGAAAAAATAAAGTTCGCTGTACACCATCGAATATAAAGCATTGCTATGAGGCAGTTTCGAAAAATTTTTTTTAATTTTTTTCGTCGCACATTGGGTTCGTCAAAATACATTTTTCGTTATATCTTCAGCATTTAAAGTCAGATCTCGAAGTGTGATATATCGATGTTTTTGTCTCGAGGAGGCCAACATTTTTCTTTAATAGTCATTATTCTTGGGTATCCGGTTCTAGTATTTATCTATCAGACCCCTGTTCCTACCACCCTAATGTACCACCCTAATATCTGAAAATTAAAGCTCTTAAAAAATCGTTAAACTTTTACTAAGGAAGTTTTTCGATTTTTCAAACCGATCTATTACAAACAAGGAATTTCTTATTTTGCCGCACATAGGGATCGCCAAAATACATTTTTCGTTATATCTTCGCCATTTACTGTCGGATCTTAAAGTGTAATATATCGATGTTTTTGTCTAACGAATGCCAATGTTTTGCGATATTAATCATTGACCTTAAATACATTCTTCTGTTGACCTCCTCGAGACAAAAACATCGATATATCACACTTCGAGATCCGACTGTAAATGCCGAAGATATAACGAAAAATGTATTTTGGCGACCCCAATGTGCAACGAAAAAAATTTAAAAAAAAATTTTCGAAACTCTCTCATAGCAATGCTTTATATTCGATGGTGTACGGCGAACTTTATTTTTCCCCATATAAGTCGAGACGCTCTAGCGTATACGCTATATTTTGATACGACTACCAGAGTCGGAAATCAGCCATTTTAAGAGAAAACCTGACTGAGCTTTTTGTGTTTGTAAAAAAATTGATTATGGATTTCAAAACTTTTCTTAATTAAATTGTATTCAGTATTAAGGGTCACATCGATCTTAATAAAGTTTCTGTTTTATAAGAGGAATTAAATTCCTAAATGATAAATAAGATTTGGCATAATTGAATAAACCACTCTGACTTTGACTATTTGTCAAATCCGACTATATAGCACTTGTCGTGCATTTATTTAAGCTATTAAATAAAATATTTACAAAACAATAAGAGTTTTACAAATGTCAAAAGCCTTAACCTCGAACATAATCGTTCAAATCGTAATGAGAATTTTTGTAAAAGGCACCTGTTAAGCAGCAAAATACAAATAAAGATAAAGAATTTGTTGCAAAATAATGAACAATTTCAAATAAAACATTAGAATTGATGAAATTTGCTGCTAACGATAATGAACGTTTATTATCATTTATCACGTGCCACTTGTTGTAATTTGTATGTATTTATGAATGAGTGAATGAATGAATGTGTGAATATTAACATGTTTTTTGTCATCATTAAAGTAGCGAAAGGTGAAAACGTACAATGAATCTTAATACAGGGAAATTAATACAAATACATGTTATTATTATGATGATTTATTGAACTTGAATTTATTACTTCAACTTATGTAAGAAATATGTAGGTAATAATGGGGATGATGCACAGTGGTTTAGGAAGGCTTGAATTTGAAGTTTATTGTGATCACAAAAAATCTACAAATGTATATGGATATCCTCGAATTACATCACCGAATAGATCAATTTGCTATAAGCAAAGGTTGCGGTTAGATCGGAGGAACAAAATCTGTGCAGATGTTACAACATCTGCAATATGTTGGTAGCGATAATCATTTGGTCGTAGCCGACATTTTAAGCAAAACAAATTTAGCCAACAGAAAAATGTCCATAAACCACATTGTATGAATAAAATAATGTGGGTTTAAAATGAAATATTGAAATCCAAATTCAATGTTTATATCAGATAAGAGCTATAATTAAGATAAATTGATGATGAGCGGTAACAAGTTTTCTGATGATGACTAGAACATTTGACTATAAATAAAATTAAGAACTATACAATCTATATATCGTTACTTTAGTATAGAAAAGCCCTAAATAATATTTTTCTTACACTACAGGGGAGGGAGAAAATGCTAAATAAAATCTTAAGTTTTGAAGATATAGAAATTTTTTAAACGGAGTTTTTTACTTAATTCTCTAAAGAATTTAATGCTATGATATTTTTTTTAATTAAAAGATTTTTATAAAATTATATTAGATAAATCTTCAAAAAGCGATTTGAATGAAAAGCGACTTAGGGCCTTTCCATATTAAAGTAACGATAAATAAAACTCTAACGTGACTGACTAACTGACTGGCTCATCATCACCCAGCCCAAACGGCTAAAGCTCATAAGCTGAAAAACCTTTCGCTGGATACCTTTTCGAAGTATAGATCCACTAAGAAGGGATTTTTGGAAATAAGGGATAAAAAAAAGGAAAAATTAGTAATGCTATATCTCCTGAACTAAACGTAGTAGGACTAAAATTAAAACTGCGTTAGTATTAGCTTCAAAATAAAGAAGACATGTGCTTGGTACTTTTTGGCAGATGGGACAAATAGGGCGTAAAAAGGGTTAATATGAGTTGTTGGTACTTTTTTTTAACCCATGTGTATCTTTTAAACCAATCAACATAGAAACATAATTTAAAACGAAGACGGTAAACAAGAAAAAAATGTCAAACATGTATTTGGTACTTTTTGATTTAGGGAGTAAAATGGGTTAAAAATGGGGAAAAAAATATTTAGGGTAGGTTCATTATTCCTAATCTTTATATACCACTTGAACCAATAAAGCCAAGTACAAAATATCAAACACGTATCTGGTACTTTTTTCAATTTAGAGGGTAAAAGAGGAAAGAATTGGTAACATTATATCTTCTAAAGCAAAAGCGATAGAAGCAAAAATTAAATTGGTTTGAGATTCACACTGAAAATTAAGGGGCACGCGTTCGGTTTTTTTTTCGAAAATTCGAGCTCTTAGAAGGTAAAACGGGGTACAAAAGGGAGAAATTACTAACAGCATATCTCCGAAACCAACATCTTTGCAAACAAAGTTGAAATTGGATTTGGATCGCCTAAAAAAATAATGGACACGTGTTTGGTAAATTTTTGAAAATGGCACCAATTAGGATACAAAGGGGTAAAAACTATATTTTGGTACTTTTTTGAACCCATATGTATCATTTAAACTAATAAACATAGAAACATAATATAAACAATTAAATATGCATTTGGTACTTTTGCAATTAATGGGGTATAAAAGGGTAACAAAGGGAAAATGTTCAAGGGTAGATTTTTTGCTTTTTAGCTATGAATATCTTTTAGGCTAATGAAGAAAGAAGTATAATTTATTGACTGGTCGATTGATATTGAAAAAAAATAAATAAAATACGTGTTTAATACTTTTTTTAATTTTGGATGTAAAATTCGGCAAAATATATCTTCTCAAACAAAAGTGATAAAAACAAAAATTAAATTGGTCTATGATCGGTAAAAATTCGGGTTCGGTATTTTTTTTTTTTTTTTAAATTCGAGCTTTTAGAAGGTAAAACAGGGTAGAAAAGGGAGAAATTATTAACATCATATCTCCAAAACCAACATCGATACGAACAAAGTTGAAATTGGATTTGGATCGGCTAAAAAAAAAGATGGACATGTGTTTGGTACATTTTTGAAGATGGCACTAATAAGGATACAAAAGTATAAAAACTATATTTTGGTACTTTTTTGAACCCATATGTACCATTTGAATTAATAAACATAGAAACATAATTTATCGCAATCGTTAGGTATTAAAAAACTATGAAATATGAATTTCGTACATTTGCGATTAATGGGTTACGAAAGGGTAAAAAAGGGTTAATATTTAAGGTTAGGTTTTTTGCTTTTTAGCTATGAATATCTTTTAGGCTAATGAAGAAAGAAGTATAATTTATTGACTGGTCGATTGATATTGAAAAAAAAAAATGAAATACGTGTTTAGTACTTTTTTAATTTTGGGGGTAAAAATCAGTAAAAAAATATCTTCTGAACCAAAAGTGATAGAAACAAACATTAAATTGGGGTATGATCAGCTCTAAAAATTAAGGGACACGGGTTCGGTAATTTTTTTTTAAAATTTGGCCGTTTGGGGGTAAAGCAGGGTAGAAAATGGATACATTAGTATCATATCTCCAAAATCAACATAGATAAAAACAAAGTTGAAGCTGAATTTGGATCGGCTAGAAAAGGTGACATGTGTTCGGTACTTTTTTGGAAATGGCACTAATAAGGGTGAAACAGGGTAAAAACTATATTTTGGTACTTTTTTTAAACTCATATATAATAAACATAAAGACTCACTTTATGCCACAATCAATAAGTATTCAAAAAATATTAAATACGTGCTTATACTTTTATGATAAATGGGGTTCAAAAGGATGAAAACGGGAAAATATTCTAGGGTAGGTTTTTGTTTTTTAACTATGAATATCATTTAGGCTAATAAAGTCAGAAGTATAATTTAGAGAAGTGTGAATTCATATTGAAAAAACTAAGATAAGTGTTTGGAACTTTTTTCAATAAAAGGGATAAAAAAGAAAAAAATGTATGACAATTTATCTTCTACACCAAAAATGATAGAAACCAACACTAAAATGGTCTAAGATCAGCACTTCAAATAAGGGACAAGTATTCGGAACTTTTTGCAAAGAAACAAAATTTATCCCATAATCGATAAACATCAGAAAGGTATCAAATACGTATTTGGTACTTTTTCGACTAAAGTGGGTAGAAAAGGACAAAAACTGGTTAAAAATTCAAAGATAGGTTTTTTCTTTTTAAATCAATGAAGGCTGAATAATAATTTATGGACTGTTCGTTTGACATTGAAGAAATATGAGACAAGTGTTTGGTACTTTTTTCAATTAAGGGGTTACAAAAGGAAAAATCGGTAAAATTATACCTCCTTAACAAAAATGGAGTTAAGATCAGCTATAAAAATATCAGGGCACGTATTCAGTATTTTTTTTTTTAATTTGGCCGACTGGGGATAAAAAACGGGTAAAAAAGGAAACTTTTGTAACGCTATATATTCAAAATCAAAAGCGACAAGAACAAGAATTTAATTGGGTTAGCAATTAAAATTGGATCAGTTACGAAAATAAGGGAGGCGTGTTTAGTATTTTTTTGAAAATGGCACCAGTAGAGGCCAGGTATTTATTTTGACCTATATGTATCTTTAGAACTAATATATATTAAATTTAATTTATATCGAAATCGATAAACAGGTGAAAAAATTATTTTGGTAAATTTTGTAACTTTGTCAATTCAAATTGTACCGCTAACGAAGTGGTGGGTTATAAAGCTAGTAACTCATAAAATCATAATTATCTTAGAAATATACTCGTTTTAAAGAGTATTTACGTACTTTTCAGATATTTTCTTATAAATCCTTTAAGTATAAATTTCCTTAAATTTTACTACATCCCTCTTTTATATCTTTGATGTCCAACATTAATTCGTAACAAATTGATTTTCAACAGATACGAGTAGGTATTATATTTAAACAAGATTTTTATATTTCAAATATAAAAACTTTTATGTCTTTTTTTATATTTGTATCTTGATCTTTTAATTAAAAAGTATTTGACTTTTAGTTGTTGTGGGTAAATGTCAAAAACACAGCAACAAAATCTTTGAAAATATAAAATAAGTTGAAGGATAACATAAGTATTTTTACCACTTTCTTCTTCTTACTACGAGTATATTATGATGTTTTTTTATGAACTTTTTACAAACATTCTTGGCCGCATAAAAAGCAATTCTTCCATATACATTCGCGTACGCTGTCAGTCAGTCTATTCAGTATGAAAGAGTATCATTAAAATAAAGAAATGTTTTTTTTTTATATATCATTGTTAGCCTTCAAAAGCTAATGTTTAAATTAAACGTCCGAATGCGGTTGTGAATGGCTGTTTTGAAATTAACACTTTGAGGAGAGATCTTTTTTAATTAACGGAACAGATTTCTTTACCTTAATCAGAGGTGCCCACTAACCCAGAGGCGTAAGTGCAAAATCGATGTATATGTCAGGTTGCTGTAGTAGAAGTCTGAGACCTACCTTTTAGTATACCAATCGACTTACAATCACTTCCTGAGTTGTTTTAACGATGTCCGTCCGGCTGGCTGGCTGGCCGGTTATACATGTAAGCTTGTTATCACTCTACAGGTCGTAACATTAAAGATAATTCGATGAAATTTGACACAGGTTCATATTTTGGTCCAATTACGATCCCTATACTTTTTTCGCGAAATTGGATTATTATTTCGGGTATCTCCCATTGGAATGCCTTCCCGGAATAGAGTTTTTGGTCCTTTACAGCCACAAATTTTGTTGTATACTTGCGTAATACACGTTAATAAACAATGTTACGCTACACTGCTCCAGAACGCAGAATATTGGTGACTATTTGTTTGACCAATAATCGATCGGTGACTTTGGCACAACGTGAATTTCGTCGCAGATTTCCTGGCCGTTCAACGCCTACTGGTGAAACACTGCGACGTTTAGCCGCTCGCCTCGAAGAGACTGGCACAACACTAAATTCTGCCAGGCGTGGCAGATCCCGGAGTAGCCGTTCTGCAGAGAATATTGCTGCTGTAGCCGATAATGTTATGGAAGCGCCGTCGACATCGACCAGACTACGTGTGGGTATCAGTCGACGGTCCTTACACCGAATTTTTTTAAAATATTTGAAGATGCTTCCGTACAAAGTCCAGACGGTACATCCAGATGGTTAGCTGCTGACCGCCAATCGCGTCTAACATACGCTCAAGCCATCCTTAATCACCACCAAGAGGAACATGATTTTTCATCAAAAATAATCATGAGTGATGAGGCCCATTTCCATCTTAGCGGGTACGTAATTAAGCAAAATTTACGCTTCTGGGGCACTGAAAATCCGCGTGTGTTTTTGCTAGAGGAGTCATCGGACCTTTTTTATTCGAAGACGTCGCGGGCCAAACGGTTACTGTGAATGGTGAACGCTACAGAGCAATGATTAACGAGATCTTTTTGCCGCAACTTGATGAATTGGGATTGGAAAACATGTGGTTCCAGCTATGCTAAAGGATGCATTTTCCGGGCGCCTAATCTCCCGTTTTGGTGATTTGCACTGGCCAACAAGGTCGCCTGATTTTACCGCTGCAGACTTCTTTTTGTGGGTCTTTTTGAATTCGCGGGTTTATGTCAACAAGCCTCAGACTCTTGCAGCTCTTAACCCTAACACTCCTGACACGGGTACCTGGGTACCCGAACGAACTTTAAAGTCAAATATCTCTTTAACGATAAATGATACAAAGTTGAGGTTTTGTAAGTTCCTAAAACTATTTATTTTCTAAAGATTTTTGTTTCTCTAAGCTTTCCAAAGTTTTTGGCTTAGGCTGTGGATTCACCGAAAGTCAAATATTCCTTACCCTCCTGATAAGGGTACCCGGGTATCAGTACGAAAATTAAGGCATTATATATATAAAAAAGTAATGGATATGATTCTATTTTTTATTTTAGTTTAAAATGTGTGCATTTAATTAATAATTTGACAACTTAACTTTGCACTTTTATAATAGATAAACTTCAGAAAATTACAATTCTGTTAAGCGTGAAGCAATAATTTGGTTGTGTGTATTACATATTGGCCTTTGGCAACCATCATGCACTTTATGTGTTTTGAGATTTGATTTCAGATTAATAGCCATGCAAAGGTAACAATTTCAAAGCTGTTATATCTTCTGAATTCTTCTAGTAAACATTTAATGTTAATTCCATTTTCTGTAAAGAACTATTCAAATTATCCTCTGCAATTAGTCTAAATATATTTCGCGGAATATTTTAATCGTAACTGAAAAATTAGTATTCACGGGTACCCGGGTACCCTTATCAGGAGTCTACGTATAAAAATGTTATCAGTACGGTTAGGGTTAAAGACAATATCCGTCAAGAATGTGAGGACCTATCGCCGGAAGTTTTGGCCAAGTGATGGAAAATGCCATAAAAAGGCATTGGCAATTTAGCAAATTTTCAATAAATTCGTTCTCATGGTTTAGAAGTCCATAAATATTACACAAAGACAGATATTAAATATCAATTGCCGAATAATAATGAATTATAAAATAATCACAAAACAACCATTGCTAGTCAACCGCGAAATAATTATCGAACAATCATTAAAAATTATTAAACAGTTGTCAGTCAATAATCGTTAACAATCATTAAGCAATTGGCACTCAATCGTCATCAATTGTCAAACAATCATCAAACTGTTGTCAGCAATCAAAAAAACTGAAAATCATCAAACAACAAAATAAAACTGTCGCCAAAAAATCAGTAAAACTCTTCACACAATCATCAAGCAATCATCAACCATCGCTTATCAATTATCAAGCAATTATCGAACAATCATCAACAGTCGTCAGCCAATAGTCATTCAATCATCAAAAATTTCTCAAACAACCATAAAACAATCATCAAACAATCGCCAAGAAAATAATCAAATAACCATCAAACAATCGCCAGTCAATCGTGCGACAATTATCAAACAATCATTAAAAATAATTAAATAGTCGTCAGTCAATCATTAAACAACCATCAAACAATAATCAAACAATCGTCAAAATATCATCAAACAACCGTCTAATACTTTTTTTTTTTTGAATTTCGTCCTACCAAAAATGATTTGTAAGCCAAAAAAAGACCGGAAGTCATGCCAAGAAACAAAAAAATCTTTATAGCCAAATATCTCTAAAACTGAGAGAGATAAGTGAATACAGTAAGCAGATTTTTTCTTAACATTTTTATTAAGTTTTCGAAAATTTAAAATCTTTCGGATTGGACCAAATTGGAGAAAGTTATACGCAGCCAACGGTTTTACATACTCGAGCTAGGCAGCTATGGTCTACTGTAGAGCCGACGGTGCTACATCTTCAAACATTGCCCTAAAATTTGTATACCCTTCACCACCATAGGTGGAAAGGGTATTATAAGTTTGTGCTGATGTATGTAACGCATAGAAATATTTGTCTTAGACCATACGTTTTAGTATACCAATAGGTTTAGAATCACTTTCTGAGTCGATTTTGCGATGTCAGTCCATCCGTCCGTCTGGCTGGACTGCTGGCTGGCTGGCAGGTAGGCTGGCTGGCCCATAGGTCCCTTTTTCCGGAATTGTCATTTTGGCCACAAATATCAACATTTTTTCATGAAATTTAAAATAAATACTTCTTATGTAAACTAAAATCACTGTCCGAAATTTGAAATCAGTCCATATTTCACCATAGCTCCCATACAAACTCTTCTGTCAAAACGAACTAAACGAGACAAAAATCACTAAAACGCTCATAATGAGAATTTTGAGTTTATTTTTCAAATACATATTTTTTGTAAAAACTGTAATCAATTTGCCAAATTTCCATATAATTGGTCCACATTTGACCCTAGCTCTCATATAAGTCCAAAATGACGGAAACAGCTTAAATATATGCGTTTTGAGAAAATGTTTTTATGATGGCAAAATTTAGCAAAATTTGTCTTTATATAGGACAAATATTTTGTATATTGAAGGGTATCGTATGGTCGGGCTTGACCGACTCTAGCACTTTCTTACTAGTTTAATTATATTCTATGTTATTAACATATATGCCATGTATTCAACAGAATTAATTTTCTGTACAAACAAAAAACTGTAATATTAAACTTTCTTTCACCCTTAGAAGGTTAATAATGTCTGTTAGTCCGCATAGAAAAAAACTGTTAGGTAAACACATCATTAAAGAGAACAGGATATTATTTATCATTTGTTGGCGCACATATCCTTGCACATATCTATGTATGCATGTGTAATAGTTGTTCACACACATATGGGTATATTTGATATACGTAGCAGAAAATTAAAATGTTTGTATTAACTTGTAAACAAATACCCCAGCAAAACTTTACTTTGGATATCTTAAAATATTGTATTTAATATCTATCACTTAATTTCTGTATAAAAACCATTACTGTCGATACCTTTTAGAGGCAAGGTGTAACTGGCAAATTTCTTCGAAAGATATTAAACTAATATTACTACAATTTAGAAACAATTATGGTTAAACCAATGTTAGGCAAAGTCTATCTAATTCTCTCTGATTTTGTCTTTTCCTAACCCTAGGGTTGTCTTTTCCAAACCCTAGGGTTAGCAAAATACAAAATCAAAGAGACTTTGCCCAATATTGGATTAAACTAACGCACAGTGGTTTACGGACGCTTTTTTTTGGAAATAATTCTTTAACTTTTGAACGACTGGAGATATTTGAATGAAATTTGACATGGTGATAGTCAAGGAGTATTCGAGTTGGTTTTTAAAAGCACTGGTCCATGAGGGGTCGGGAGAGTGATTGATGGACCTTCAAAGTTGGTCACCTCGGGTGTTCGACTTTTTTAAAAATTCGCCAAAAATCCATTTATGTATGGATTGAAAAGAAATTTTAAACTTAAGTTGTCCTTGAGAAGATCTACAAAAAATACGCTTAAATGTGTAGGTTATCTCCTTTGGATTTCGAGATATTTGGGTAAAAAGGAATTTTTAGGTTGATTTTTTACCTCTTTTTTTAAGCTTTTTTTGATCTGGTGGACGCATCTGAGGACCAAAAATTTTTTAAGAATATTCTTTAAATTTGTAATAAAATTCTGAATAATTTTTGTGCAAGTTAGTTATAGAAATCTTCTTTTGTTTAAAAGTTAAAAATATTCAAAGTTGAAACTTACAAAAAATTTCGCTTTTTTTTTAGTTTTTCCCCAAAAGATAGCTATATTTTTTCACTAATAAAAAAATATTTTCTTAAGAAACATAAAAAGATTTTTAAAGTTTTTAAAAGAAAACATAATGAGAATGCGTATAAAACAAATTTCTTGCTAATTGGACTTTTGGTCCTCGCACATGTCCTCTCCAAAAAATGGCAATTTGTAAAAAAAAAATTAGTTTAAACAAAAATTTCTCAAAAGGCAAAGCACCGATTTGAAAAAAATTATAATGTTCATATTTTCCAATATATCTGTTATTGATTAGAAAAGTTTTTTCTGAAACGCGCTGCAAATAGAGACAGTGTTGCCATATTTGTAAAAAAACTCATTTTTTGAAACACCTTTTTCCCCAGTTGGGAATTGGGGAATTTTTAAGTTAAAATTGGGAATTTTTTTTAGTCTATTGCTTTTACATCTTATTGGTCTACATTACTACAAAATTTCATTGTAATATCTTTATCCATGTCATTTCCACAGAATATCAAAGATTAAAAATATTTTCCTTAAAAAAGCAGAAAAACAATTTTTTTTTGTTTTACGATACAAAGTGTAAAAAAGTAACGCACTTAAAAAAAACTTTTACTTAGTGCTAATCTCCTAGTCTTTCCCGATCTAATGATACTAAACATGTATATAAAGCATTAATACCGAGTCTTAAAAAACTCTGAAAACTTTGGCCCCCGTAGCATTTTTACACTGTTTATTTAAATATAAGTGATGAATTTGTGCATATAAAATTAATAATCATACTCAAATATTTCACTATAAGATGACAATGATCCTTCGATAACAAACAAATATTTTTTTATTTTTTTAAAGAAAATATCATGAGGATTTATGAAATATCAAAATGTAAATAATTTGTACTTATATTAAAAGGTGAAATACATTTTATTGAAGTATTTGTAGTTAAAGTTTAAACTTACAGTTTTTATTACATATTTATATAAAAGTAGTTATTTACTTAATTTTTATTTTCAGTAAAATAATCAGTACAATCTATTATATCAAGAACCTCTTCCAGGTGTTCGTTTTCAGAAGTTTTTGTATAACTGCTCCACCATTTCTTTCTTATCGTTGATAGAGCAGGATCAGAAGACAACAAGAGATAATTTATTAGATCCTGATTTTGCGATTTTCTTGAGCATTTTCTGGTATTAAATAGTTGGATATACTTGAAATCTGAATTCCGCGCTTCCTGGGCCTCTTCTGTCAGTTCACCAAGTGGGAGAAGATTTGATTCAATTATTTCACGACCATGTTGAAGGACTTTATGAACTGTTGGTGTAATTTCTTTCCAGTGATACAAATGTCGTATACGAGTTAACGCGTTGAGGGCATAGCAATGAAATTTTTCAGCATTTATTTGATATTTGCTATTTATTGCCGATAATATTACGTAACATTTACGAAGAACTTCCTCATCAATTCCAGTAATCTTTGAAGTTGTTTCATAATTTTCAAAGAATCGCCTGGCCGTATTACCATCGTTTGTACTGCCATATCCTACAAGTGGTTTGTCTATGTTTAGACCCGTCATAGTTTTGAATTCTTCCTGAATCCTTTTTTTTTCACTGGATCTCATTTCAATCAGTTCCTTATTATTTCTCACGGATTTTAGCTGATTATCAGGTATATTCCTATATTTCAGATCATATGCTATATGTAGCATAAATTCTAAAAATCGGATACGTGCATGTAGGGGCGATATACCAAATTCCAGAACCTCTTGATTAATTGCAGTACTAGCTGATGCATCTTCTGAAGTTTGTAGAAATTCCGATTTCTTCTTTCCGCATAATGAGCATTTCCAAGTTGAATGGGTTTCCGTTATAGCGTTGCTTACTTTTCCATCTATCATTGTCAATTGAAGCTCAAAATTTACATTAATCAAATATCCATGTATGTCTATGCAGACTGGACTCAAATTGTCTATTGAATATTTGATATCATCAACCCAATTTTTTGTGCTTGCTGCATTTTCTTTTAAATATTCGAATCTGATCGGTCTGCAAAATGCCTTTGATCCTGGAGATGTGTTAACCCACACATATTCAGTACGCTCTTTTGATGTGGATGGTTCAGAACGATTCTTTCTTAATCTTAGTGGTACTAGGGATGCCATAAAAACGCTTCTGTAGTCATTTGTGTTCTGATGAGATGTTGATTGTTTGTATTCCGGTAATCCAGATAAACCGTCACATCCCCATTTACATATTAAAGTTAAGTCCTTGTTGTCAAGTTTCTTGGCTTCTTCTTCAGACAATGTAGTAGATATCAGCCTTGATGCCGTATTTTCCAATAATTTTGATAAATCCACAGATGCACTTTCGTCTCCTATCACGTTTGTTGGTATTAAGTTTTTTTTGGTTTTTAATAACGCATTATATCCTGGTAAAATTGAGTGTCCTTTGTCTCGTAATGCCTTACAGAGTTTAATATATTTATTTTTACTCAATTTCAACTCGAGCATAAGAGCAAGTGCTTCTTCCTCCGAAAATTCTGATTGAGAAGAAGGAGTTGGTATACTCTTAATAATTCGCTTAAGACGTTTAGGAGAAGCCTCTGGGAGAATATCTGCTATTTGTTTAGCTTCAGCTGGTTGATTATTTCGTTTGAGCACTTCCTTAAAGGAATCTTTGATTTCAGTATCCGAATGAGTAGAAAGAACTTCGGATAATCGCATCTTTTTAGATCTTTCTCCGAGATCATCATAGTTTTTTAGAGGGGCTCCAGCACCAGAAGTTTTAAGCTCAATTGAGTCCTTCAGCCAGTCTTTAAATTTAGATTCAAATCTTTTTAAACAGTAATTAACCGACTTAATTTTAAGTTCAAATAACTTTACAAATTTTACGACTTTGTCTTCCTCACTATTGAGAATCATGGAGTTAGTTTGACTTTTAGCATATCGCATGATTATTTTAATTTTTTCTGCTCTCGAACTGCTTGGTTGTTCAAAAAGAATATCGCACAACACTTTAAATTCCAATGTTATAGCCATGATGTTTTAACTGTTAATAGCAGTTACATTTAAAACTTTCTTTTTTATATTAAAAAAAAACATTTTTTATATATACCTGTATCCAAAGAATAATAAAGAAATCAATGAATTAATGTATTTTTTACCTCTAAAAATAGGTGCATATATAACTCAACCAATATGTGCGTCTCGTAAAACCTACCTGTATGGAGGTGAGTAACCATATCCTTTCTGACCATTATGAAAAACCCAAGTTGTAACAATTTTTACCTATTGCATTAACTTTCACATTAAAAAACATTTTATAACCTTAACATAATTTTGCAATTTTTTCAAATACACCAATTTTAAATACCGGAAAAATGCCTTTAAATCTTATTTTAAATAAATTGTCACACTGTTACTATAAAAGTACTCTTCTAATTAAACTTTTGCTACAAATTATGGATATATTACCTTTACACTGTTATCAAAATCGGTGCCTTACTCGTACTTACTTATTTAGAATCTTTTACTAAAATTTTATTTTTTAGCTTGGAACAAAAGGCAAAATCGAATAAAATTTTTTTAAGTCATTCTTATAATGTTTTCTTTAAAAAAATAAAAAACTATTTATATCTTTTTGAAGAAAATATTTGTTTATTAGCGAAGGATCATTGTCATCTTAAAAATAGTGAAATATTTGAGTATGATAATTAACTTTATATGCACAAATTCATCACTTATATTTAAATAAACAGTGTAAAAATGCTACGGGGGCCAAACTTTTCAGAGTTTTTTAAGACTCGGTATTAATGCTTTATATACATGTTTAGTATCATTAGATCGGGAAAGACTAGGAGATTAGCACTAAGTAAAAGTTTTTTTTAAGTGCGTTACTTTTTTTACACTTTGTATCGTAAAACAAAAAAAAATTGTTTTTCTGCTTTTTTAAGGAAAATATTTTTAATCTTTGATATTCTGTGGAAATGACATGGATAAAGATATTACAATGAAATTTTGTAGTAATGTAGACCAATAAGATGTAAAAGCAATAGACTAAAAAAAATTCCCAATTTTAACTTAAAAATTCCCCAATTCCCAACTGGGGAAAAAGGTGTTTCAAAAAATGAGTTTTTTTACAAATATGGCAACACTGTCTCTATTTGCAGCGCGTTTCAGAAAAAACTTTTCTAATCAATAACAGATATATTGGAAAATATGAACATTATAATTTTTTTCAAATCGGTGCTTTGCCTTTTGAGAAATTTTTGTTTAAACTAATTTTTTTTTTTACAAATTGCCATTTTTTGGAGAGGACATGTGCGAGGACCAAAAGTCCAATTAGCAAGAAATTTGTTTTATGCGCATTCTCATTATGTTTTCTTTTAAAAACTTTAAAAATCTTTTTATGTTTCTTAAGAAAATATTTTTTTATTAGTGAAAAAATATAGCTATCTTTTGGGGAAAAACTAAAAAAAAGCGAAATTTTTTGTAAGTTTCAACTTTGAATATTTTTAACTTTTAAACAAAAGAAGATTTCTATAACTAACTTGCACAAAAATTATTCAGAATTTTATTACAAATTTAAAGAATATTCTTAAAAAATTTTTGGTCCTCAGATGCGTCCACCAGATCAAAAAAAGCTTAAAAAAAGAGGTAAAAAATCAACCTAAAAATTCCTTTTTACCCAAATATCTCGAAATCCAAAGGAGATAACCTACACATTTAAGCATATTTTTTGTAGATCTTCTCAAGGACAACTTAAGTTTAAAATTTCTTTTCAATCCATACATAAATGGATTTTTGGCGAATTTTTAAAAAAATCGAACACCCGAGGTGACCAACTTTGAAGGTCCATCAATCACTCTCCCGACCCCTCATGGACCAGTGCTTTTAAAAACCAACTCAAATACTCCTTGACTACCACCATGTCAAATTTCATTCAAATATCTCCAGTCGTTCAAAAGTTACAGAATTATTTCCAAAAAAAAGCGTCCGTAAACCACTGTGTAACGTTTGCGAAATCATATTACCGTCGACGAATGACTTGTTGGAATTCGAATCAAGGCTAAATTTTTTAATATTAGACTGATTTGTGTCTTCTCGTCGATCAAAAAGAAATACAAATCGACAGACAAATTGACATTATGCAAAAGTAAATAATCTGGTATGTAATGGAAATCTATCGATTTTATATATATTATACCCACCATCAAAAAGAATGGGGGTAATATTGAGATTGTCTTTCCATTTGTAATTTCCTTAATATTGACTCAAAAAAGAAAAACGATATATATTCTGAATCCTTATGAAATTCTAAGACGGTTGAGCGATTTCCGTCAGTCTGACCGGCTGTCTGTTGAAATCACAATAACGCCTAAACGAAAGAAGCTAGCTCACTGCAACTTAGTAAAAATATTCTTCATTTCTGAGAAAATGTTGGTATTGAAATTGGGCAAAATCGGTTAACATTTGACCATAGCTCCGTATAACCTCGTCTAGGCTAATCGTTTATTTGCTGTTAACAAATTATAACAGCTATGATGACAAAATTTGGTATCTAGAAGTTTTACATAAGCACTAGGCAGGATATAAAATAGCTCCCATATAAAAAACTTTAGCGCAAGGAAGTCTTATGTGAATGCCAGTCAGTAAGCAAAATTTTGTCACAATCGGTCACCATTTGACCATAGCTCCCATATAAAAAACTTACGGAAACACAAAAATACAAAAAGAAAAGGGGGTTTATGTCCGTCTGTCCGTTAGATAAAAGCAAAAATAAGCTTTATATAAATACCAGCCAGTGCGTGAAATTTTGTTACAATCGGTCTACATTTGGCTATAAATCTTATATGAATATTACAACCATTTTTTATACCCACCATCAAAAAAAATGGGGGGTATATTGTGATTGTCATTCCTTTTGTAATTTCCTTAATATTGGCTCAAAAACCAAAAACGATATATATATTCTGAATCCTTATGAAATTCTAAGACGATTGAGCGATGTCCATCTGTCTGTCTGTTAAAATCACAATCTAGCACAAGGAAGTCTTATGTGAATGCCAGCCTGTATGCAAAATTTTGTCATGATCGGTTACCATTTCACCATAGCTCCCACATAAAAAACTTACGGAAACACAAAAATACAAAAAGAAAAGGCGGTTTATGTCCGTCTGTCTGTTAGATAAAAGCGCGATAGCGCCTTAACTAAAAAGGCTACAGCAACAAAAATAATCTTTATATAAATACCAGCCACAGTGTGAGATTTTTTATTACAATCGGTCTTCATTTGGCTATAATTCTTATATATATATATATATATATATACCAACCATCAAAAAGAATGGGGTGTATATTGAGATTGTCATTCCGTTTGTAATTTCCTTAATATTGGCTCAAAAACCAAAAACGATATATATATTCTGAATCCTTATGAAATTCTAAGACGATTGAGCGATGTCTGTCCGTCTGTCAGTCTTTCTGTTGAAATCATGATAACGCCTAAACGAAAGGAGCTAGCTCACTGAAACTTACTAAAAATATTCTTCATCTCTGAGAAAATTTTGGTATTGAAATTGGGCAAAATCGGTTTACATTTGACCATAGCTCCCGTATAACCTCGTCTATGCTAATCGCTTATTTGTTAATAAATGACAAATTATAGCAGCTATGACGATAAAATTTCATCAAAATCGGTTCACATTTAGCCATAGCTCCCATACAAAAAACTTACGAAAACACCCTAAATTATACCTAAAATACACTTAAATGCTAATAAATCTAAAAGTATAACAGATATACCACTAAATTTGGCACGAGGAGGTCTTATGTCAATGCCAGCCAGTGTGCAAAATTTTGTAGCAATCGGTCACCATTTAACCTAGCTCCCATATAAATAACTTACGAAAATACAAAAATTCAAAAAGAAAAGGGGATTTATGTCCGTCAGATAAAATCATGATACCTCCTTAACTACAAAAGCTAGTAAGACTAAATTAAGCAGAAGGAAGTCGTATGTCAATGTCAGCCAGTGTGCAAAATTTCGTCACCATCGGTCACCATAGCTCCCATATAAAAAACGTATGGAAACACATAAATAAATAAAGAAAAGTTTGTTTATGTCGGTCTGTCCGTCAGATAAAAGCACGATAGCGCCTTAACGAAAAGAGCTAGAGGGACAAAATTTTACAAAAGTATTTTGGATATCTTGAAAAAGATGTGTGATGAAAATGGACAAAAACGGTTTAAATTTAGTTAGAGCTCCCATATAACACCGCTCCGCGAAACACATTAATGTTGATAAATTGAATACAATTGTAATAGATATGACGATTAAATTTAAAATAGGGAAGTTTTATGCAATTTTTGATCAGTTTATCAAATTTTATAGGAATCAGTCCATATTTGACTTTAGCTTTCATATAAAAAACACTCACGGAAACCAAAAATTTTAGCAAAGGCCAGTTAAAAGCTATTAAATTAGAAACTATGATAGCTATGGCCACTAAGTTTCGCAAGAATAAGCTCTATATATTTACCAGCCAGTGTGTAAAATTTTGTTACAATCGGTCAATATTTGGCTATAATTCTTATATATATAACATCTCCTTTTTTATATCTACAATCAAAAAGTTTTGGAGGTACATTTATTATATTAAGATTGAACCTATGAAATTAGAGAGGCATCAATCAATGTTCAGCCCAGACTTTATATATGATGAATGCATTAGGAACTCCTAACGAAATATATGGACCTGCCGTATTACTATTAACGTGTTTAGCCTAACTACATATTAAGCACAACGAAAAGTATTTAACAACTTATTAATGTAAAACTATACCCGGTTATGAGACCGAATTTTGATCAAAGTAAATACTGGGGAAACCACTAAAATATTTTTAAATGTTAAACTATAAAGCTACGGCAACCGAATTTAGTCCAAAGGTTTTACCAACAATACCAATTAGCTTAGCGATTTTTTCAGTTTTGGTCCAGATTTTGAATTAGCTGCACCCTGTTTCTGAATTTAACACAACTTGATGGTGGGTATACAAGATTCGGCACAGCCGAATATAACACTCTTACTTGTTTATATCTACAATCAAAAAGATTCGGAGGTACATGCAGCATATTATAATTATGTATATGGTAGATGCATTAGGAATTCCTAACAAAATACATTGACCAGTCTTTATCCTAACTAAATATTAAGCTAAACGAAAAGTATTTAACAACTTATTAATGTAAAACCATACCCGGTTACGATAACGAATTTTGTTCAAAGTAAATAAATACTAGGGAAACCACTTACACACTTTTGAATGTTGAACTATAAAGCTACTGCAACCGAATTTTTTACCAGCAATACCAACTAGCGTAACAACTTTTTTCCAATTTGGTACACGTTTTGAATTTGCTGCACCCTCGTAGATATATGAGATATCCATCTATTCTATTCTATATATACTTATATAATATTAATATGCAAGCACCCATTTATTATCCCCTTTTACGCTTTAATTATACACTCATTTCTGGAAAATTTTACACCATTTGAAAGGTATTTTTCCGTAGATCAGACGAATCTATATTTTATTAAAATCGGTTCAGTTTTAAAAAATCGGTTTGGTATTTAAAAATCTTACTAACACAATAAAGAAAACTCACATGCATATGAAATTCACTATTAAGAAACAAACAAAAGAAATTGTATGCAAACATGTTTTCTTTTGTTTTTATTATTTTTGGTGAGTGATGAGAATTAAAGAGTACATTTGTGGGGAGATAGTGGTAGACAAAGACAAAACTAAAGAGTATTTTATTACAATTAAATCAAAATTTGTTTTGTAAAATAATAGCAACAAAAATTATTGGTATTTTTGGAAGATTTGACAAAAAAGTGCTTAAAATGTAAACCTTTCAAATTTGAATTATTTGAAGTTAAATTTTTATGGAATTTTGTTTTTGGGTTGGTTTATTGGGATAAAATCTTCGAGTGATTGAGGGATAAATATTGTTTTAAAAAATTAAATAATATTGCAGGGAAGGGCACGCAAGAGGTCATTTAGAGCTATTTTACAATGCCAATTTTTTGAAGAGTCACAGTAGTAAAGAGTTGGATAAGAACATTGTGACTTACACCCAAAAATGATGTTACCGATTAAAAAAACAGTCTTTTGAAGAAAAGTTTATAATAACTACAGATTATTATCAAGAAAAGGAATTATATAATCGGTCTGAATCAAATGTAAATTCAAAACTGATTAATGTTTAGAAAATGCTATAATATCAGGAAGGAATATTAAAAGGCAAATCTTGGTTCTCGCGGTTAATTATGCAGTAAAATGATAATAAATTTGAAATATTAGGATCTTTGTTAAAAAGTTCAATAAGACCTTGATTTATCCATCATTTTTGTCAGTCCGTTAGTAACGCTTACAAGTTTATATGTTCATCACTTCACAGAACGCTGTTTTGACATCGATAACGCAAGTTGTTTCGATAAGAGCTACTAAGTCTAACACTTTTTCCTTCTCATTCACTTCTGAAGATGCAAAAACGGTTTATTATGGAATATCTTGAATCAGTAAATTCTTCGACAGCTACACAATTTTTAATTAAAGTTTTGCCAATTTGGCCAATTCGACGCTCTGTTGTACGGAGTGACATAGAAATCAATGAGATCAATTTCTCCACATATCCGTTTAGCCCGAGCAATTTTAAAAACTTGCTACATCAGTAATTTTTGACTTAAAGCTCTGATTGTATGAGCTTTTTTTTAAAGAAATACTGCCTATACAATTGCATATAGGGTATATACGAATTGGGTAACCTTCTTTGGAAAGGGGATTGTAGAGAAGAAAAAGGTGATGAAAGGGAGAGATAAAATAACACTGTAATTGCACATCATATCTATTTTTAGAACAGTGAAGTTGCGCCATTGTTGTTATTTAGATGCATTTTTTTTGTTTTACAGCAAATTGTATTTATTTTTCGTAGACGGCGTATTATTGCTGCAGGCTTACCGCCGACGGAAGATGCTGTGGAAATTAAAAATTTTAATTCTGTTATCATTGACTCCCAGTGGAGCATAGGTCCTTAAATTTAATAGAAATTAATAATTACAGAAATTGTGGTGCCAAGACCGGGGATCGAAGCCACAGCACGGAAAATTTGTATTCACAATGAACTAGATGACGGTCGATTGTGTCGACCGCAGGATACGCTGGTGTTTTTAAATTTAACACAACTTGATGGTGGGTATAAAAGATTCGGCACAGCCGAATATAACTCTCTTACTTGTTTTTGACATCATTTTCTCCATTTCCTCAAAAACTCCAAACCAAATGAAAGATAAGATATCAGTCAAAAAAAAATTTTCGAGTTTTTGGGGAAATAACCGATAATTATCTTAAAAATATATCAGAAATCGATCGTTTTGAAAACTACTGATTTCCATCACATAACGGAATAATTTAAAATATATTGAATTATAAGTACTATATTATCTACTTCTTAAAGAAAATTCGGTGATTTCGCTAGCCTAAGGTAATGTACGTACAACTTATTAATAAATAATTGTAATAAATTGGGATCTTAGTGCAATACACTACAGTAAAACTTTTTAATTAAATGTTTGATGTCAAAAAATGTTGATAAACCTTTTTATTACTTTATAATGAAATATTTTGTTGGGATATTGTGTTATTACAGATTTTCTTGTTTTACCAACAACTTTTAGTTTTACTAAAATAATACAAAACATTTTACATAATCACAACAATATCACATTTATAAATGTGTCAAACAGATACGTACATAAATACATATCGTCAACTAAAACATGTAAAGATGTAACCCACCATATAATAATTTTACAGGGGAACAAAAATTCCCATAAAATAAAAACGATTAAATTAAAACATTATAATTGTTTTTTTAGAATTCCTTGCATAAAATCTTTGTTGGAACATGTATTTTAACCTTGTATTCCAGATGTTTATCATAAAACGATTTTCGATTTTTTTAAGGTGACGTCTTTGAGCATTTCAGGTGACGACATGTATCTATAAAGGCAAAATGAAACGTGTTATTTTGATTAAAGACAAAAGAAAAGTGTTAATCTACTGCATTATTTGCCAGCATTAATTAATGTGTTGTAATAAGTTTTCGTTATCATCAGCTTTTGCAGGACACATCTAATCTAGTCATTTTAATGATAAGTTAACTTGCGCAAGGAAGTATGTATTTATTTTGTTTAAATAGAAATTTATAAAATAAAACCTTAAAATTGCTTTAAGTATCTTTATTTTAATAAGAGCAAATGGATAGTGAGTCTTTAATCAAAAATTGTGTAGAAAGTATAATTGCAAAATTCAAATATGGCGGTATAAATTTTAGAAGAAAAGTATTTTTAAACAAGTAGATACCCTACACCCTACACAAAAGACTTTAAATGGGTTTCATTAGTGAACAAAGTTACAAGTTTCTTTTCAATGAATGACGACATATGTTTGTAAATAATAAGATGCTTGTACCTCCGAATCTTTTTGATTGTAGACAAAACAAGTAAGAGTGTTATATTCGGCTGTGCCGAATCTTATGTACTCACCATCAAGTTGTGTTAAATTTAAAAATGTATCTCAAATATCTGTTATGCTAGATGTTATTATTGGTAAAATATTTGGAATAACTTCGGTTGCAGTAGTTTTATAGTTCAATATTCAAAAGTGCGTAAGAGGTTTCCCTAGTATTTATTTACTTTGAAAAAATTCGTTGTCGTAACCGGGTATGGTTTTACCTTAGTAAGTTGTTAAATACTTTTCGTTTAGCTTAATATTTAGTTAGGATAAAGAAGTTGATAGTAATACGACTGGTCCATATATTTTGTTAGGAGTTCCTAATGCATCTACCATATGCATATTCGGCTGTGCCGAATCTTGTATACCCACCATCCAGTACGAGAGTGCAGCTAATTCAAAATGTTGACCAAAAGTTTTATTGTTGGTAATATATTTGGACTAAATTCGGTTGCAGTGGTATAGTTACTATAGTTCAACATTTAAAAGTATCTAAGTAGTTTCCCAAGTATTTACCTTGGACAAAATGCTGTTCCATAACCGAATATAGTTTTATATTAATAAGCTATTTCGTTGTGCCATAGACATGTTGATAGCAACACGGCAGGTTCATATATTTTGTTAGAAGTTCCTAATGCATCTACCGTGTATAAAGTCTGGACCTAACATTCCCCATTCTTTTTGATGGTGGGTATAAAAAGGGGATGTTATATATATAAGAACTATAGCCAAATGTTGACCGATTACTATAAAATTTAATATACTGGCTGGTATTAATATAGAGTTTATTTGTGCAAAATTTAGTGACCATAGCTGACATAGTTTATAATTTAATAGCTTTTAACTGGCGTTTGTGGCATTTTAGTGGTTACCGGGAGTGGTTTTTATATGAAAGCTATGGCCAAAAATGTACCGATTCCTATCAAATTTGACACGCTGACTGAAAGTTGCATAAAACTTCTCTGTTCTAAATTCAATAGTCATAAATTTTACAATTTTACTCGATTAACAGCATAAATGAGATTCCCGGGGCAGGGTTATATGGGAGCTCTAACTAAATGTGAACCAATTTTACCCATTCTCAGCACACGACTTCTATAACACATCGAAAATACTTTTGCTAAATTTTGTCTCTCTAGCTCTTGTAGTTAAGGAGCTATCGCGCTTTTATCTGACGGACAGACGGACATAAATCCACTTTTCTTTTTGTATTTTTGTGTTTCCGTAAGTTTTTTATATGGGAGCTATGGTCAAATGGTGACCGATTGTGACCAAATTTTGCACACTTTGGCATTGACACAAGACCTCCTCGTGCTAAATTTAGTGGTTATATCAGTTATAGTTTTAGATTTAGTGGCCATAGCTGCCATAGTTTATAATTTAATAGCCTTTGCTAAATTTTTTTTGTTTCCGGGAGTGTTTTTTATATGAACGCTATAGTTAAATATGGACCGATTCCTGCAAAATTTGATATACTGACCAATAGTTCCATAAAACTTCTCTATTCTTAATTTGGTCGTCATAGCTTTTACAATTGTATTCAATTTATCAGCATTAATGTGTTTTCCGTATCGGGGTTATATGGGAGCTCTAACTAAATGTGAACCGATTTTGTACATTTTCAGTAAACAACGGACAGACGAACAAAAACCCCCTTTTCTTTTTGTTTTTTTTTTGTGTTTCCGTAAGTTTTTTATATGGAAGCTATGGCCAAATGGTGACCGATTATAACAACATTTTACATATTGGTTGGCATTGACATAAGACTTCCTTGTGCTAAATTTAGTGGCCATAGCTATTACAGTTTATTATATTTTGGTATTTTAGGTGGAATTTAGGCTGTTTGCGTAAGTTTTTTGTATGGGAGCCATGGTTAAATGTGAACCGATTTGGATGAAATTTTATATGCTACCTAGTACTTATGTAAAACTTCTATATACCAAATTTTATCGTCATAGCTATTATAATTTGTCATTTATTATCAAATAAGCAATTAGCCTAGACGAGGTTATACGGGAGCTATATTCAAATGTGAACCGATTTTGCCCGATTTCAATACCAACATTTTCCAAGAAATAAAGAATATTTATTTAAAACTTCAGTGACCTATATCCTTCGTTAAGGTTTTATCGTGCCGACAACAGACAAGCGGTCATCGCTCAATTGTCTTAAAATTTCATAAGAATTCAGAATATAACACAATTTTGGTTTTTTGAACCCAATATTAAGGAAATTGCAAACGGAATGATGAATCTCAATATACCCCCCTTTCTTTTCGATTGTGGGTATGAAAAGGGAAGCTCGATTTTAATTTTAGAATGATTGTTTCTTAGACCTAGGATCAAAGGAAATGTTAAATCAAATCTAAAAAAAAAAAAAATATTTTTTTTACCACGCCTACAAATACCGCCCTTTTAGTATTTTGTTCACTGTGTCGCCATTTTGAGTCCGATCATAATATTTTATATATCGGTGTTCGCGTCTCTGTAAGGGCTATATTTCTGATAGTTTTTTACTATTTTTGATAGTTTTTTACTACCACGTCAATTTATAGTCATAATTTTCAAAAAACTAGATTTGTACTCGATTTGATTAGGGTGGGTACGAATCGAATTTTGAAAAATGATGACTAGAAATTGACGTGGTAGTAAGAAACTAACAAAGTGAGAAATGTAGCTCTTATACAGCCGTGAACAGCGATATATAAAGAGTTATGATCGGACCAAAGATGGCGACACAGTTAGCAAAATACGAAAAGGGCGGTATTTGTAGGCGTGGTAAAAAAATAAAAAAAAACATTTTAGAATTATTTTTACATTATCTGTAATCCTAGGGGGTGACTGACTCAACTTTTTTTTCGAACCACTCTATTGTACTGTATTTTAAAAAATCTTAACCTTTTTTATGGAAACGTGAGTTGGCAGATGGCGGCATTGGGTTCATCTGGTGTAACTTTTATTTAATTTTTATTCTTTGTTCAAGAAATGTCTGCAAAACTTTCTTCCATATGAGATTTTCAACTAAAGTTAACTTTTATTCAAATGCCATTCAAATCATGCAGTTATGAATAATTTGAAATACACACTTCAACTTTAGTATACAAATGTATCCAGTGCCATAGGATATATAATAAAATATAATGGAATCGTCTGAAGGATACTTAAATATGTTGTAGAAAAACACTTAAAGATGTTCGGACTTTCTAGATACAATTCATAAATGTTATCCTTCTTAAGACACTCACTTACTATCTATTTATTATATTTAATAGACATTTTTTTCTTCCTGTCTTCTCAAGTGCTTTTCTCTACAGGTTTAACTTTCTACGCATTTATTGCAAAAGTTAAAAGTGAGTGAAGTGTAAGAGGGCAGCTTTTTGCTCATAAGGATAAAGAAATAAACAAGTATTTCCTTTCAGTCCAACATCAGTATTGTTTATTTTACACTTATTGTGAATGCTCAAAATAGCGAAATAAATTCATTCATTTTACTATATTATCCTCTCGGCTCGAAGGATCTCAATTTGTTGTTATGCAGCCTACACTCCTTAAAAATAACCATTTATTTACGACGTTCTGCTGTCGATGTACACCTCCATCGACATAACCCAAACGCGAAGAAATATGCGGAAATGAATTGTTGAAAAAGTAAACCGTAAATAAATATAAGAAAGCCAAGAACATAAACTTGAATCCTTAAGTGACCATAGGCCATTAATATTTATTTATTTGCTCGTGTTTTAATTTTTTTGTTATTTATATTCATATTTGAATAGTTCAACAAGTACAGAACATAATTTAATACGAGTGTGGGTCAATAAGTTCTTAAATTTCCGCCTATTAAATTTGAAATTAAAATAGCTCCTGTAAATATGCAACACACAGTGGTTTACGGACTGTTTACGGAATTCTGTAACTTTGGAACGGCTGGAGATATTTTAATGAAGTTTGGCACGGTGGTAGTCAAGGAGCATTCGAGTTAATTTCCATAAGGAGTCGGGAGAGTGATTGATGAACCTTCAAAGCTGGTCACTGGGTGTTCGACTTTTTTAAAAATTCGCCAAAAATCTATTTATGGATGGATTGAAAAGAAATTTTAAACTTAAGTTGTTCTTGGGAAGATCTAAAAAAAATACTCTTACATGTGTACTTTATATCCTTTGGCTTTCGAGATATTTGGGTAAAAAGAATTTTTGGGTTGATTTTTCACCTACTTTTTAACTGCTATCCCTAAATAAGAACGGCATGCGGAACGTTTTCCACCGCTCACTTGAAACGCTCTGCTGAGATACCTAAATAAAAGTGGCAAATTTACGTCAAAAATATAAAAACAGGGTTGCTAAAAAAATAATTAAACAACCCTGTTAATTTTTTTTTAAATGTTTTGGTTTTCCCACTTTTTTGTTTTGTTTACATTTGGTGTCTTTTGCAACCAACTTCACTATTGTACGCGCTGTCAAAGTCGGATTTTCCAACCGCAAAGAGTTGCCGCCGCGTTATTTAGGTATGCTCCATACAAATTTTATGGGCATGAGAAATTTTGACAGCTAAAAAACGCTTGCCGCTCTTATTTAGGAATAGCAGTAAGCATTTTTTGATCTGGTGGACGAATCTGAGGACCAACAATTTTTTAAATTCTTTATAAAATTATGAATAATGTTTGTGCAAGTTGGCTATAGATATCTTCTTTCGTTTAAAAGTTAAAAATATTCAAAGTTGAAACATAAAAAAATATTGCTATTTTTTGAGTTTTTCCCTAAAATATAGCTATATTTTTTCACTAATAAAAAATATTTTCCTAAGAAACATAAAAAGATTTTTAAAATTTTTAAAACAAATTCGGTTTTTGGTCCCCGTCAATTCGGTTTTTGGTCCCCGTACATGCCCTTTCCAAAACAAGCCAGTTTGTAAAAAACAAATTTAGTTTAAGGAAAAATTCCTCAAAAGGCAAAGCACCGATTTGAAAAAAATTATAATGTTTATATTTTTTAACATATATATTACACTGCTTTACAGCCTAAAAGTAACGCCACATGCCTAGGTCGGCTAATTTGGACCTCCTGAACACGAAAAACGCAAAAAAAAAATTTCCAAAGTACCGTTTTTTAGATAACGGTACTTTAGTGTTTTTCGGTATATAGTCCCACTCAAAGCCATCTGTAGCCCAACGGAAAAGTCCGATCGAGATATATGGCATATCTGTGGGAAGACAATCGATGTGCCTTTCCGCCGATATGCTACAAATTTTTAGCAGGCAAAAAACGGCTGAGTTATGGTATCTCAAAATTCAAAATTTGCATATTTTTTAAATTTTTTTCAAAATTTTTCATTTTCATTTGGATTTTTTTCTACGTTATACTGAAGATCTGGAATATTTTATTCTTTTACCGAATGGTTTATTTAGTTAGCAAAATTTTAAGCGTAAAAAAACAGATGAAAAATAAAGTTTTTATTAAGGATTTTGTGGAATGACAATATTTTCATTTTCATTGTTCATACACTATATTTTGCGTCTATCAGTTTAAACGTTAAAAAAAAAACGGAATTTGAATTTTTGTATATGTTGGTAGCCCTTATTAACGAAATATAAAATTTTTCTCGCGCTTTGTCACCCAAAATAAAATGTGTTCAATCGATCCCAACGAATTTTGTTATGTTTGTGGTGTTCTTGTGAAAAAGAAATCACAACATTTGATGCGAAAAATGAGTACTAAAAGTTTATCTGAAGCGTATAAGAAGTATTTCGGCTTTCGACCTGCGTCTCTCGACAAACCGTGGACACCGAATAATGTATGTAACAACTGCCGAAAAATATTAAATAAAATTGGAAAGGGTCAAGAGTGCTTCTTCACATTTGGAAAGCCAATGCAATGGAGAAACCAGTTAAACCATACAACAGATTGTTATTTTTGTTTAACTGAAAAGGGTATCGGATGTAAAATTGAAGCAGTTTATCCAGTAGTTAGCTCGGTGACGATGCCAGTGCCACACTCAGTATCTTGCCCCAAACCGCAGCTGATTATAGCTGAGCCCACAGAAATACGAAAAAGAACAATAAAAAATGATTCATCTGATGAGTGGAGTGAATCGGAAATGCAATCAAATAAGAAACCACATTTACTTACTCAGGCCGAGCTTAATGATTTGTGCCGAGATTTGTATTTGCCGAAATCGAAATCTGAATTACTTGCATCGCGATTGCAACAGTGGGGATATTGTGCTCCTGAGACACGTGTTACATATTACCGTGATCGCAGCAAACAATTTGCACCATTTTTTCTCAAAAACGGAAAACTTTTGTTTTTGTGCCAACATATGTGGTCTTTTCCAAGCTCTCCAACAAAATTATGATCCAGAAGAATGGCGTCTTTTTCTGGATGGAGGGAAGGATAGTTTGAAGGCAGTCTTGCTTCATAAAGGGAATACGAAACCATCAATTCCAATCGGATATGGAAAATACATAAAGGAATCATATGAAGCAATGAAAGAACTTCTTGATCTCATACATTATGACCAACATCAATGGAAAGTTTGCTCTGATTTTAAATTAGTTGCCATACTATCTGGATTGCAAGGGGGCAATACGAAGTTTCCCTGTTTTCTATGTCTATGGGACAGCCGTGACCGTCAGAATCACTACACCAAAAAAGTTTGGCCCGAGCGAAGTGGACGTACGTACGGAGAGTATAATATCAAAAATGACCCACTCATTCCTCAGGAGAAGATAATACTTCCCCCATTGCATATTAAGCTCGAAAGACAGTCTTGCCATGAACTACCTAAAACAAAAATTTCCGAGAGCCACAGCGAGCAAAATTGAAGCCGGTATATTCGATGGACCTCAAATTTGGGCTCTGTACGGTGACCAAGAATTTAATAAGTGTTTAGATCCAGCTCATTTGGAGGCATGGGAAGCATTCCAGAACATCGTTCAAAATTTCTTGGGAAACTACAAAAGTCCTGATTACTCTGAGAAGATCGACATATTACTGGAAAAATTCAATGCCATTGGTAAGCGTTGGGTAAAAGAATGCATATCAGAAATTTATTCTTCTAACTTTTAGGTTCAAACATGACACCCAAGTTACACTTTTTATTTAGTCATTTGGATATTTTCCCCACGAACTTGGGCGCCGAGAGTGATGAACAAGGTGAAAGATTTCACCAGGAAATGGAAGAAATCGAAAGACGGTACAAAGGCTGGTGGGATGAACAAATGATGGCGGATTATTGTTGGTTCCTCATTCGCGAAGATCCATCCGAAAAAAAAGCAAAAGTTCAAGTCGGTCCCCATTTTGATTTAACTTTTTTGAATTTACGTCGAATATTGTGTGTGACCAGTGAAAATTAAAATATTGTCGTTCCACAAAATCCTTAACAAAAACTTAATTTTTCATCCGTTTTTTTTTAAATTATGCTTAAATTGTTGGCAACTAAATAAACCATTTGGTAAAAAAATAAAACATTCCAGATTTTTAGCACAACATAGAAAAAAAACGAAATGAAAATGAAAAAATTTTGAAATAAACGTAAAAAATTTGCAAATTTTGAATTTTGAGGTGCCATAACTCAGACATTTTTTGCCTGCTAGAGGCCAATCGATTGTCTTTCCACTGATATGCCATATATCTCGATCGGATACACAAGGGTTTGAGTGGCATCATATACCGAAAAACAGTGAAGTACCGTTATCTAAAAAACGGTACTTGGGAAATTTTGTTTTTAGCGTTTTTCGTGTTCAGGAGGTCCAAATTAGCCGATCTTGGCATGTGGCGTTCTTGGTACTTTTCCAAATTAATAATTTGTAAAGCAGTGTTATTGATTAGAAACGCGCTGCAAATAGAGTCAGTGTTGCAATTTTTATACCCTTCACCACCATAGGTGGAAAGGGTATTATCAGTTTGTGCTGATGTATGTAACGCATGGAAATATTTGTCTTAGAGCCACCTTTTAGTATACCAATAGGCTTAGAATCACTTTCTGAGTCGATTTAGCGAAGTCCGTCCGTCCGTCTGGCTGGCTGGCTGGACCCCCATGTAAACCTTGTAATCAAACTAAAGATAATTTGATGAAATTTGGCACAGATCATTTTTTGATAATGGGACCATGGCTATTGAAATTCGTCAAAATCGGCCCATTATTTATGGTACAAATATCAATATTTTTTCATGAAATTTAAATCAAATACTGCTTATGTCAACTAAAAACTTTGCCTCCCATAGCATTTTTTCGCTGAATATTGGAGTATTGGAGAGTTAAAGTAAAAGTTAATAGTGCATAGTGGTATTAACTCTGCAATTTCTAAACTACTGAATGGATTTTGACGAAATTTCGAACGTCAATAGAAGAGGTGTTAGGCTTTTAGATTTATTTTAAAGAAAGTATCTGTCGGCAGCACAGTGGACTCTACAGTGGACCAAAGTTGCCTATCTCGGGTATGTAAAACATTTGGGTCCGTATAACTTTCGCCTATTTGGTCCGATCTGAAAGATTTTTACATATTCGAAAACTTCTTAAAAAAATTAAGAAAAAATATGCTTACTTTATTACCTTATCTGTAGAGAGGATGGCTTTATCAACTTTCGTAACTTATCGACCACAACTGCTTATTACAATAAAAAATAATTGTAATAAACTGGAATTCTAGTACAATACACTTAAGTAAATTTTTTTATAATTGTAAAAACTATTCAAGACTCGATTTTACCCGATCCACAGTGGGTTGAGAAAAAAATGTAGGGATATTATTCAAAAACTTTTAAACGGTATTATCATGAGATTTCACTTGAATAATGAGAAGAAGAATTCGAGCTGAAGTTTGAATTTCGTTTTGACGCTTAAGCTTCTCAAAAATTACCTAATAAAAATCTTTTATATCGGATCAACAAATGCGACTTTGGGATCGTTTTTAAAGAATTTCGTTGAAGAGGGTTAAGCTTCTTCTTTCAATATCTGCCAAACAAATCGGTTGTCATTTGTTTAAGTTATAGTGTAATGAGCGCATATTGATAAAAAAAACCGGGTTTTTACCCGTAACTGAAGATTTTGCTGATGTTTTAAAAATAACAAAATCAGAGTGTTTTTCTACTCGACAGTACCTATCAGAAAAATGGTATAACATCCCAGAAACTTTTACTTTATTTTATTTGTTGCGGTGTGTAATTGTAATAAAGTGAGCTGATAAGTAGATAAGATGTATGACCCAGCTTATAAAAACCATATGGTTAGAAGAACGTATGCCTGATGATTGGGGTCTCAGTGTTCCTTGTCCTGTGAGCAGAAAGGGAGATAAAACTGTATGTGCCAATTTACTCTACGTCAAATCCTAAAGAAGAACAAAGAGAAACAAATTGATACTTATCATCTCTTTTTGACTACAAAGCCGCCTTTGACAGCCCGATACGGAAGAAGGTGTTCGAAGCAATGTCTGAGTGAGGCATCCCTACGAAGCTAATAAAGTTATGCAGGATGACACTAACTAATACAACATCATCTGTTGTTAAGATCCTATAAGAGTCTTTCATAACAAAATGGGGATTCAGGCAAGGTTACAGTCTATTATGTGATCTCCTCAATATTGTGTTAGAGAAAATTTTGCGAGTAGCGGCAGTTAATACAACTGCCTTTTCCAGTATCTAGGAATCAAACAAAATGGGTCTAGCTGTCAATTAATCAAAACCAAAACTGAAGATTTCTGCAGGCAGACAGACCACTAGAATCGGATCACATGGGTTCGTTGAGAACTATAACTTCAAGGCATTAAATTAATTTATTTACCTTGGAACCGCTGTGAACATCAACAACGATATAAGCTTTAAAATTAAACGTAGAATCATACTTGCCAATAGATGCTATTTTGGTCTAAGCAAATAGCTAAGAAATAAAGTCCTCTCTGTAAGAACTAAATTAACGCCCTATAAAACGCTTATAATACTCATTTTATTTTATGGTGCTGTATCATAGACACTTGCACAGGCAGATAAAGCTATCATTTGTCATTTTTCGGTCGAGTTATTGCAATTGGATGGTGGACATATAATGCCGTCATCATTGATTTGTTCGGGCGTGTCTTCTTGGTCGCTTGCATTTGCTATCAGCAATTTGCAAAAGTGCTTTGAAACAAGGTTTTCTTGGTCGTCCTTAAAGAAGAAGATACAAAACGGAGAGGGTTTTGGAACCCTAGTACTGATTGTGCAGCTGGAGTTGGCAATGTTTTGCCATTGCGTGCAGATGGCATTAAAATCAGAAAAGTTTTCGCTGAGCAATTGAGCTGTTCGTTGTGAGAAATCAGTAGCAATTTGATGAGACTAGAGCTTTGTGACAATCAAACTTTCTTTGAGCATCCGTCTGTATGTTGCTCGACAACTAAATGATCAGAGTCTATATAACCTCTTCGAATTGATCGCACATCCAATACATCCAAGAGTGTCTGCCTTCAATTACAACATGATATATCTGATTTATTGTTTTTCGTTCGGGAGACACCCATGTCGCTATATGGATTTCAGGGTGTGAAAATCTGGTGATGCTTACTACTATATTGCGCGCCACCGCAAATAAGATCAACCTCATACCATGTTATAAGGTTGATTTACCAACAGTAGGTTAAAAGTAGCTTCCCCGTCCAAACTTTACGCTAAAATCACCCAGTATTATTTTAACGACATGATTGGAGCATGTATAATAGACTTCCTCAAGTTGATCACAAAAAGCTTCCTTAATGTCATCATATTTTTCCTCTCTGAATGCGTGAGCACAAATCAGACACAGATGAAAGTACTTATCTTTATTGTCGCTAAACTTTCGCTTACAGGTGTGAACCTAGAAACCACATTTCTAATTTTTTTGTTCACCTTAAAACCAAATTCGTGACTACTTTCATGGTGTCTTAGCGACGCCGTGCCCATTCCATCCTATTTCCTGGACATCAGTCACATCACATTTATATTCATCAAAAGTTCAGATGTTTCTTAAATCATGGCACCTTTTTCTCTTACTACTTTTTAATTTTAGTTTATTAACAAGTATACCCACCATCAAGTTGTGTTAAATTCAGAAACAGGGTGCAGCTAATTCAAAATCTGGACCAAAACTGAAAAAATCGCTAAGCTAATTGGTATTGTTGGTAAAACCTTTGGACTAAATTCGGTTGCCGTAGCTTTATAGTTCAACATTTAAAAATATTTTAGTGGTTTCGCCAGTATTTACTTTGATCAAAATTCGGTCTCATAACCGGGTATAGTTTTACATTAATAAGTTGTTAAATACTTTTCGTTGTGCTTAATATGTAGTTAGGCTAAACACGTTAATATTAATACGGCAGGTCCATATATTTCGTTAGGAGTTCCTAATGCATTCATCATATATAAAGTCTGGGCTGAACATTGATTGATGCCTATCTAATTTCATAGGTGCAATCTTAACATAATGAATGTACCTCCAAATCTTTTTGATTGTAGATATAAAAAGGGGATGTTATATATATAAGAATTATAGCCAAATGTTGATCGATTGTAACAAAATTTTACACACTGGCTGGTATATATGTAGAGATTATTCTTGCAAAATTTAGTGGCCATATCTATCATAGTTTCTAATTTAATAGCTTTTAACTGGCCTTTGCTAAAATTTTTGGTTTCCGTGAGTGTTTTTTATATGAAAGCTAAAGTCAAATATATACTGATTCCTGTAAAATTTGATAAACTGATCAAAAATTGCATAAAACATCCCTATTTTAAATTTAATCGTCATAGATATTACAATTGTATTCAATTTATGAGCATTAATGTATTTCCCGGGGCGGGGTTATATGGGAGCTCTAACTAAATTTGAACCGATTTTGTAAATTTTTAACACACATCTTTTTCAAGATATCCAAAATACTTTTGTAAAATTTTGTTCCTCTAGCTCTTTTCGTTAAGGCGCTATCGTGCTTTTATCTGACGGACAGACGGACATAAACAACCTTTTCTTTATGTATTTTTGTGTTTCCATAAGTTTTTTATATGGGACCTATGGTGAAATGGTGACCGATTATGACAAAATTTTGCACACTGCCCGACATTGACATAAGACTTCCTTGTGCTTAATTTAGTCTTACTAGCTTTTGCAGTTAACGAGCTATCATGATTTTATCTGACGGACAGACGGACATAAATCCCCTTTTCTTTTTGAATTTTTTTGTTTTCGTAAGTTTTTTATATAGGAGCTAGGTCAAATGGTGACCGATCTCGACAAAATTTTGCACACTTGCTGGCATTGACATAAGACTTGTGCCAAATTTAGTGGCTATATCTGTTATACTTTTAGATTTATTGGCATTTAAGTGTATTTTAGGTGAAATTTAGGCTGTTTTCGTAAGTTTTTTGTATGGGAGCTATGGCTAAATGTGAACCAATTTCGATGAAATTTTATATGCTGCCTAGTGCTTATGCAAAACTTCTAGATACCAAATTTTGTCATCATTCCTGTTATAATTTGTCATTTAGTAGCAAATAAGCGATTAGCCTAGACGAGGTTATACGGGAGCTATGGTCAAATGCTAACCGATTTCGCCCAATTTCTATACCAAAATTTTCTCATAGATAAAGAATGTTTTTACTAAGTTTCAGTTAGCTAGCTCCTTTCGTTTAGAAGTTATCATGATTTCAACATACAGACAGACATACAGACAGACGGGCAGACGGACAGACAGACGGACAGACGGACAGACGGACAGACAGACAGACAGACGGACAGACAGACAGACAGACAGACAGACAGACAGACAGACAGACAGACAGACAGACAGACAGACAGACAGACAGACAGACAGACAGACGGACAGACAGACGGACATAGCTCAATCGTCTTAGAATTTCATAAGGATTCAGATTCGTTTTTGATTTTTGAGCCAATAGTAAGGAAATTACAAACGGAATGACAATCTCAATATACCCCCCATTCATTTTGATGGTGGGTATAATTAAGCTCAGATATGTCTGTAAAAGTTAAGAAAATTTAAATAAATTTATCTGAAGCTGGTTACCCTCAGTCTCGTTAAGTATCTAATAGTCCTTTTTAACCGACTACATCACTTCTTACTTATTATTTTCCTATTTCATCTCATTTCAAATGTTTAATTTTATTGAAAGTTTAAGACTATATTAACATGTTATTTATTTGCATTTGTTTTTAAGAAATACATTTATCCATGATGTCCTTCTTTCTTAACATCTCCCTTTGTCCCCTTGACCCTTTTAAATATTACTTATTTCGTAATTAAACCAAGTGTAAAAGGGGGCAAAATAAAAGGATTGTTTTTACCTTCCACATCTTAGCATAAAATTTGCATAACATTACTTTCTGCATTTTTAAAAGGCATTAAAGAAAATCCAAACCATTAAATACATTTACGTTTATTGACAGTGTAGCCATTGTCCCAGTGTAAGTTCTAGTAACAGCTCCACTCAAAGCTGTTTTATTAAGCTTTTGTTATGGCTTTAGTTATAACAATTGGCTAAGAGTTATCATCGATACCCATTGGACACTGAGGCCTCAATAATTCGGACTACTGTGACTACTTCTGTCTCTCTATAAAAAAAAACAGATATTTGGCTAGATTTATAAATCTAGACCTAGACATAATCAAAGTTTGTTAAAACAAATAAGAAAGTGCTATAATCGGTCAAGCCCGACCATACTATACCCTTCACTACTAAGGTCAAAGGTGTTATTTAAATTTTGCCATCTTGCAAACATTTTCTCAAATCTTATATATTTAAGCTGTTTTTGTCAATTGGACTTATATGAGAGCTAGGGTCAAATGCAGACCAATTATCTCGAAATTTGGCAAATTTATTACAGCTGAAATTATGTTTGCAAAAAATAACCTTAAAATTCTCATTATCTTTAGATTTACGAGCGTTTTAGTGATTTTTGTCTCATTTAGTGCGTTTTTAAAGAACAGTTTGTATGGGAGCTATGGTCAAATGTGGACCGATTTTAACGAAATTTGATACAGTGATTTAAGTTTACACAAGCAGTATTTGATTTAAATTTCATTAAAAAAATATTGATATTTGTGGCCAAAATAACAATTCCGGGAAGTGGGACCTATGGGAGGTACCATAAATAATTGACCGATTTTGTCGAATTTCAACAGCCATAGTACCATTATTAAAAAAAAATATATGTGACAAATTTCATCAAATTATCTTTAGAATTGCGACCTGTAGTTGGAATACAAGGTTTAGATGGGGGTCCAGCCAGCCAGCCAGACGGACGGACATCGCTAAATCGACTCAGAAAGTGATTCTAAGCCTATTGGTATACCAAAAGGTGGGTCTAAGACAAATATTTCCATGAGTAACATACATCAGCACAAACTTATAATACCCTTTCCACCTATGGTGGAAAAAGGGTATAAAAATCCAGAAATGGTTCCAGCAAAAACTCTTTTTATAGTTTGAGTGATAGCTCTAGACATACATCTAGTTATAGCTAGTCATAGTTACGTTATTTGTAATCCTATAAAAATAAAAACGTCTTCCAGTTCAACCAAAGTTATTTGTTAATTGATTTCTAGAAGACATCTATTGATTTAAAATGAGACTCGAGTTTTAATTAAATCCAGAAGCTTAACTAAAAAATAAAATTTAATTTAAATTCCCAATCAAGATATGAATTTATAAGGTAAAACCTTTCTGTCGACTTGTTGAATTAAATTTCCGCTCACAACCATATAACATATGTTATATTTCAACCCCTTTTTATTTCTTTATATTTAATATTTATTAAACATAAGTTTATTTGACCATTTATCCCTAGACTAAACTGTTGTATTTTTAATATTTCCCAAAATAAATATTTCATATCGAAATAAAAGTCTTGACTCCTTTTAGCATCAACAATAAATATTGACAATTTTCCATCCAGTTACTTACAGGTTGCAAAATCTGTGTAGGTTAATCGGTCAAGTGTACAGAGTTTGTGGCAGCTACGGATGATGTATAGACACAAACAAATTTAACTTTTAGGTTGAAACCTCCTAAAGGTATTAATAAATAATTTAAAAATGAAAATTGCTACAAACACATACCCAAAGAAAAACAAATACACTTAAAGTTATTAAAAAATATAAGTAAATAGGAAAGTATGGTCGACCATATGGTATCCTACAGCTAGACTATGACTGGACTATGACTAGACTAGACTATGACTAGACTATGAATAGACTATGATTAGACTATGACTAGACTATGACTAGACTATGACTAGACTATGACTAGACTATGACTAGACTATGACTAGACTATGACTAGACTATGACTAGACTATGACTAGACTATGACTAGACTATGACTAGACTATGACTAGACTATGACTAGACTATGACTAGACTATGACTAGACTATGACTAGACTATGACTAGACTATGACTAGACTATGACTAGACTATGACTAGACTATGACTAGACTATGACTAGACTATGACTAGACTATGACTAGACTATGACTAGACTATGACTAGACTATGACTAGACTATGACTAGACTATGACTAGACTATGACTAGACTATGACTAGACTATGACTAGACTATGACTAGACTATGACTAGACTATGACTAGACTATGACTAGACTATGACTAGACTATGACTAGACTATGACTAGACTATGACTAGACTATGACTAGACTATGACTAGACTATGACTAGACTATGACTAGACTATGACTAGACTATGACTAGACTATGACTAGACTATGACTAGACTATGACTAGACTATGACTAGACTATGACTAGACTATGACTAGACTATGACTAGACTATGACTAGACTATGACTAGACTATGACTAGACTATGACTAGACTATGACTAGACTATGACTAGACTATGACTAGACTATGACTAGACTATGACTAGACTATGACTAGACTATGACTAGACTATGACTAGACTATGACTAGACTATGACTAGACTATGACTAGACTATGACTAGACTATGACTAGACTATGACTAGACTATGACTAGACTATGACTAGACTATGACTAGACTATGACTAGACTATGACTAGACTATGACTAGACTATGACTAGACTATGACTAGACTATGACTAGACTATGACTAGACTATGACTAGACTATGACTAGACTATGACTAGACTATGACTAGACTATGACTAGACTATGACTAGACTATGACTAGACTATGACTAGACTATGACTAGACTATGACTAGACTATGACTAGACTATGACTAGACTATGACTAGACTATGACTAGACTATGACTAGACTATGACTAGACTATGACTAGACTATGACTAGACTATGACTAGACTATGACTAGACTATGACTAGACTATGACTAGACTATGACTAGACTATGACTAGACTATGACTAGACTATGACTAGACTATGACTAGACTATGACTAGACTATGACTAGACTATGACTAGACTATGACTAGACTATGACTAGACTATGACTAGACTATGACTAGACTATGACTAGACTATGACTAGACTATGACTAGACTATGACTAGACTATGACTAGACTATGACTAGACTATGACTAGACTATGACTAGACTATGACTAGACTATGACTAGACTATGACTAGACTATGACTAGACTATGACTAGACTATGACTAGACTATGACTAGACTATGACTAGACTATGACTAGACTATGACTAGACTATGACTAGACTATGACTAGACTATGACTAGACTATGACTAGACTATGACTAGACTATGACTAGACTATGACTAGACTATGACTAGACTATGACTAGACTATGACTAGACTATGACTAGACTATGACTAGACTATGACTAGACTATGACTAGACTATGACTAGACTATGACTAGACTATGACTAGACTATGACTAGACTATGACTAGACTATGACTAGACTATGACTAGACTATGACTAGACTATGACTAGACTATGACTAGACTATGACTAGACTATGACTAGACTATGACTAGACTATGACTAGACTATGACTAGACTATGACTAGACTATGACTAGACTATGACTAGACTATGACTAGACTATGACTAGACTATGACTAGACTATGACTAGACTATGACTAGACTATGACTAGACTATGACTAGACTATGACTAGACTATGACTAGACTATGACTAGACTATGACTAGACTATGACTAGACTATGACTAGACTATGACTAGACTATGACTAGACTATGACTAGACTATGACTAGACTATGACTAGACTATGACTAGACTATGACTAGACTATGACTAGACTATGACTAGACTATGACTAGACTATGACTAGACTATGACTAGACTATGACTAGACTATGACTAGACTATGACTAGACTATGACTAGACTATGACTAGACTATGACTAGACTATGACTAGACTATGACTAGACTATGACTAGACTATGACTAGACTATGACTAGACTATGACTAGACTATGACTAGACTATGACTAGACTATGACTAGACTATGACTAGACTATGACTAGACTATGACTAGACTATGACTAGACTATGACTAGACTATGACTAGACTATGACTAGACTATGACTAGACTATGACTAGACTATGACTAGACTATGACTAGACTATGACTAGACTATGACTAGACTATGACTAGACTATGACTAGACTATGACTAGACTATGACTAGACTATGACTAGACTATGACTAGACTATGACTAGACTATGACTAGACTATGACTAGACTATGACTAGACTATGACTAGACTATGACTAGACTATGACTAGACTATGACTAGACTATGACTAGACTATGACTAGACTATGACTAGACTATGACTAGACTATGACTAGACTATGACTAGACTATGACTAGACTATGACTAGACTATGACTAGACTATGACTAGACTATGACTAGACTATGACTAGACTATGACTAGACTATGACTAGACTATGACTAGACTTTGACTATTTAAAAATTAAGAGTATCATTCTTCCATCAATTTGAAATTTTAGTATTTTCCTGTCATGTGTGTTGTGCTGGTGTAGGGTGTGACAACATTAAAATCGCATATTTCACACATACAACCGCTTTACTATACATAAATCTTTGGGGTCTAAAAGTCTTTTGTGTTTGTTGCTCTAAGGAAATCTGTTTCTGAACAAATGAATATGATAAATTACTTTAAAATGTCGTCAAATTTATGTAAAATATTTTTGTTAATTAATTTCTTAAGTATTTTCCTTAAACTTACCCTTTTAGGTATTTTCAGTAATTTTTTAATATTATTTTATTGAAATTCACTATAAATATTATTAAAAATCCTTACAATATGTTAACAATTCATTTTCATTCCCAACTCATTATCATTTGAAAAATGAAAATCCACCCAATATCGCACTGAATTAAGTCAACAAATTTTTGCAAAATTATTAGCCAATTTATATTTACTTCTGTTTTCTGTTGCTTGTTTTTTGTTATTTTATCAAATTTATTTATCAGTTAATAATTTATTAAACAAAAGTATTTTTTATGATTTGTATGTGTTTGTGTGTATTTATATATGTATATTTCCACTGTTTTTATATATTTTTTTCTTCTGTATATTATTTTCAATGTTGTTATTGCCTCTGAGGTAGAATTATAACTACGATTAGAATGAAAGCAAAACCCTATAACCGCTTATCACTCGAGTGCTCAATTATGATACTTTCAGTTTCTGTCAATGCTAAGTTGTCCAATTACCCATTGTTCTATTGTTGAGCTTTTTCTTTGTCCTAAAGTTTTTGAATTCTTTGTGAATGTGTGTGTAAGAGAGATTCATGAAAGCTTTAAAGGAAAAGTAAAAGTAAGTTATACAGTAAAAGGATGAATTGAAATGAAAGTAAAATTATGTTGTGTATCATTTTAAAATATCAGAAAAATCAAATTTTATACTAGAACCTGGGCAAATGATTGATTTTATTTCATAATGTCAGACTATTTATATAAATTTTGTATGACACATGTACGAAAAATTTAAAGAGTCTTGTTATACCCTTCACCACCATAGGTGGAAAGGGTATAATAACTTTATGCTGATGTATGTAACGCATGGAAATATTTGTCTTAGACCTACCTTTTAGTATACCAATAGGCTTAGAATCACTTTTAGCGATGTCCGCCCGTCCGTCCGTCCGTCCGTCCGTCCGTCTGGCTGGCTGGACCCCCATGTAAACCTTGTAATAAAACTACAGGTTACAATTCTAAAGATAATTTTATGAAATTTGGCACAGATTTTTTTTTTTGATAATGGGACCATGGCTGTTGAAATTCGTCAAAATCGGTCCATTATTTATGGTACTTCCCATAGGTCTCACTTCCCGGAATTGATATATTGGCCACAAATATCAATATTTTTCACGAAATTTAAATAAAATACTGCTTATGTAAACCTTAATCACTGTACAAAATTTTGTTAAAATCGGTCTACATTTGACCATAGCTCCCATACAAACTTTTCTTTAAAAACGCACTAAATGAGACAAAAATCAAACAAACGCTCGTAAATCTGAAGATAATGGGAATTTTAAGTTTATTTTTTGCATACATAATTTTTGTAACAACTGTAATAAATTTGAAATATTTCGAGATAATCGGTCTGTATTTGACTCTAGCTCTCATATAAGGCCAAATGTCGGAAGCAGCTTAAATATATAAGTTTTGAGAAAATGTTTGTATGATGGCAAAATTTAGCAAATATTTGTCTTTATACAGGAAAATAACGCTTTTGACCTTAGTGGTGAAGGGTATCGTATGGTCGGGCTTGACCGACTATAACACTTTCTTACTTGTTTTTAAATGTTGTCTATATCAACCGAATAGACTAGGTGCGAAAATATAAACCCAAATCTAGTTATGTTCTCCTCCTCGCCCCCAAAAGACATATCACTATCTTCAAATAAATCCAATGTTTTGTAATCGCATCGGGGTTTTTCAACAGGGACATTACAAAAGTACAGCGACAGGGACGGCAGACTACGCCATATTTCTTGCTGCTCTTTTGACATATCTCTCCAGTAACGATTGCATTTCATGATGGAACGATATTGTCAAAATTATTTAAATTAACTATCGAAATTCGGAGTTAGTGGCGTCAACATTCAGAGCGAAAAATCAACTTCAGCGATAAAGCTTATTTCTGCCTGCATGGCTGTGTCAATTAACATAATATGCGTTGTTGGTCGGACAGCAATCCACACGTACTCCATGAGTCATCATTGTATTCCGAAAAAATTATGGTTTGGTAATGGTGATCTTTACCGGTACATTACTGTGAGTGGGAATCGCTACCGTTGAATGATAACCAAATATTTTTGGCCCTAATTAGATGATATGGATTTGGAGGACATGTGGTTCCAATAGGACGGCGCTACAAGCCACACAGCGAATGTCACAATCATTTTATTACAAACCAAGCTTGGAGAACTTGTTATCTCACGAAATAATCCAGTCGATTGGCCGCCTCGGCCATGCGATTTGACGCCGTTAGACTATTTCCTGTGGGACTACGTCAAGTCTATGGTCTATGCCAACAATCCAGAGACGATTGATGAACTTCGTACAAAAAAACCGTCGAAAATTGGGTTTAGCATCTGGAATCCTGCAAGCGTGGCTTTGCAAAAGAAATCGAGTTCCATACATAACGGCATCAAACGTGCTTTTACTGGAATAATAAAGAATTTCATTGATATCCAGAGTGCTTTTATGGAAAAACCCTTTACAAGTAAGAAACGGTAGCAGAAGCATGTTTGCATTACATTATTGGACAGATGCCCACTTATCAGTAGCTTTATTGCAAGCCCTTGCACTTAGATTTTTCAATATGGAATCATGCCTAGATTACTGTTCATCTGGAATTTGTAACTGTCTTTAGTCCGACTGTTTGAAAGTTCAGCCTCCAAGAAATCATTAAACTTATTCAAAGATTGGGTTTCCGATCAGGGAGACCGTTCTTCAATACTTCTCGTAATGGGATAAAAGAGCTTTTTATTTCCACCATTGAAAAGAATAGGTATATTAAAATTGTCACTCCGTTTGTAATTTCCTTAATATTGGCTTAAAAACCAAAAAGATATATATTCCGAATCCTAGCGAAATTCTAAGACGATTAAGCTACGACGGCCTGTATGTCCGTCTGTCTGTTAAAGGCACGATAGGGCCCAAACGAAAAAAGATAAGTCACTGAAGCTTGGCAAAGATATTCTTCATTTCTGGGAAAATGTTGGTATACAAACTTGGACAAAATCGGTTCATACTGGACCATAGCTCCCATATAACCTCGTTTAGCATAGACGATTTTTGGCTAATAAATGACAAATTATAATAGCTATGATGATAAAATCTAGTTCTAAGAAGTTTTATATAAGAACTAGGCAGCATATAAAATTTCATCGAAATCCGTTCACATTTGACCATAGCTCCCATTTAAATCACTTACGGAAACAGCGTAAATTCCACCATAAATACACTTAAATGTCAATATATGATAAACTGTACTAGCTATGGCCACTAAATTTAGCACAAGAAAGACTTATGTGCATACCAGCCAGTGTGCTAAATTTTGTTACAATCGGTCATCATTTGATCATAGCTCCCATATAAAAAACTTACAGAAACACAAAAATACAAAAAGAAGAGGGGTTAATGTCCGCCTGTCCAATTAAAGCTCGATAGTGAAAAGAGCTAGAGAGGCAAAATTTCACAACAGTATTTTGAATATCTTTGAAACGTTGTGTATTGCAAATGGGCGAAAGCGTTTCATATTTAGTTAGAGCTTTCATATAACCCCGCCCCGGGAATCATATTGATGCTGATAAATTGAATACAAATGTAATAACTATGACGACTAAATTTAGAATAGAAAAGTTTAATGCAACTATTGGTCAGTATATCAAATTTTATAGGAATCGGTCCATATTTGACTATAGCTTTCATACAAAAAATCCACTCCCCGAAACAAAAAAAATGTAACAAAGACCAGTTAAAAGCTATTAAATTAGAAACTGTGATAGCTATGGCCATTATATTGCAAGAATAAGCTTTACATAAGTAGCTTTAGTAAGCAGCCGCATATAACACTTTTACTAGTTCTGAATCTGAATCTACAATCAAAAATTGGTGGGTATCAAAAAGAATGGGGGGTATATTGAGATTGTCATTCCGTTTGTAATTTCCTTAATATTGGCTCAAAAATCAAAAGCGATATATATTCTGAATCCTTATGAAATTCTAAGACGATTGAGCTATATCCGTCTGTCTGTCCGTCTGTCTGTCTGTTGAAATCACGATAACGTCTAAAAGAAAAGAGCTAGCTAACTGAAACTTTGCAAAACCATTCTTCATCTGTGAGAAAATTTTGGTATTGAAATTGGGCAAAATCGGTTAGCATTTGACCATAGCTCCCGTATAACCTCGTCTAGGCTAATCGCTTATTTGCTAATAAATGACAAATTATAACAGTTAGAGAGTACTCTAAATAAAATTTGTAGTTGGATTTTCTTAAATAAATATCAAACCTTTTAATATAAAAACTCTACAAAATACGCAAATATAATGACATATTATACAAAATCATTTAGCATTAAAATGTTTACTTAGTGCTCGGGTTTTGCAAAATTATTGACTTTTTTCGGAAACCCTCCCATTAAATATTTTACAGTTGCTTCTGATACCTTTTTGGAGCATGTGCTCCACCTGCGCTTAAAATCGGACATGTTCTTGGAAATCTTTCCTGTGCTCTTCAATTCCTTTTTTACCAGAGCCCAATACCTTTCCACAGGCCGAAGTTCTGGATAGTTAGGTGGATTTGCCTCTCGTGGTACAAAAATGACATTATTCTTTGAGTACCACTCAAGTGCCTTTTTTCCATAATGGCATGATGCCAAATCGGGTCAAAAAAATGTAGTCACTCTGTGCTATCTTAAAAAGGGTAACAGCCGTTTTTGTAGGCACTCCTTTATATAAATTTCTGTGTTTGTTGTGCCAGATGCCACAAATACTTTACTTCTTTTGCCACAACTGCAAATAGCTTGCCACACGAGAAACTTCTTAGGGAATTTTGTTTGTTTTTTTGTGCGAAACTCTTGCCGAACATTGCCCCGTTTATCAGCAACATAAAAATCTTGACCAGGAAGTTGAGAAAAGTCTGCCAGTACGTATGTTTCATCATCCATCACACAACAGGTGTATTTTTTTATAAAATCAGACTTCAATTTTTTCGCTCGTTTTTTTGCTTCTAAGTTCTTTATAGCATTGCGATCTGGAACCTTTTGGACTTTGTATGTCTTCAGTCCAGCATAAGCTTTGACTCTATGTGCAAAATTCGTAGAACATTTCACCGTACGAGATGCTTTTCTTAAAGAAGTGTTAGGCGCTCTTCGAAAGAGTCGCTCGACTTCTTTTGCTTTACCAATATCTGTAGGACCTTTTTTCCTCCCTGATTCAGGTTTTCTTTCAATGCTCAGGTTTTCCTTATACCGTCTGATGGCATTAGAAACCGTTTGAGGGTCAACTTTCAAATTTTTAGCTATTTTTTTAAAAGTCCATGACGAACTTTTGTTTCGCAGTCCATTTTGATTGAAATAACTATTGAAAGTTAATAATTTCTAATATAATAGTATCTGACATATCTATAGAAACTAACTTGATCAAAAAATAAATTATTTCTTGCACTATGGATAAATTTTGTCTAAAATAGTAAATGCATATTTTTTTTTAGAACACTCTTTATAATGACAAAATTTGGTATCTAGAAGTTCTACATAAGCACTAGGCAGAATATAAAATTTCATCGAAATCGGTTCACATTTAGCCATAGCTCCCATACAAAAAACTTACAAAAACAGCCTAAATTTCACCTAAAATGCCAATAAATCTAAAAGTATAACAGATATAATATAATTTGGCGCAAGAAAGTCTTATATCAATGCTAGCCAGCGTGCAAAATTTTGTCGCAATCGGTCACCATTTGACCTTGCTCCCATATAAAAAACTTACGAAAACACAAAAATTCAAAAAGAAAAGGGGATTTATGTCCGTCTGTCCGTCAGATAAAATCATGATAGCTCCTTAACTACAAAAGCTAGTAAGACTTAATTAAGCACAAGGAAGTCTTATGTCAATGCCAGCCAGTGTGCAAAATTTTGTCACAATCAGTCACCTTTTGACCATAGCTCCCATATAAAAAACTTATGGAAACACAAAAATACATAAAGAAAAGGTTGTTTATGTCCGTCTATCCGTCAGATAAAAGCATGATAGCGCCTTAACGAAAAGAGCTAGAGGGACAAAATTTTACAAAAGTATTTTGGATATCTTGATAAAGATGTGTGTTGAAAATGGACAAAATCGGTTCAAGTTTAGTTAGAGCCCCATATAACCCCGCCCCGGGAAACACATTAATGCTGATAAATTGAATACAATTGTAATAGCTATGACGATTAAATTAAAAATGGGGAAGTTTTATGCAATTTTTGATCAGTTTATCAAATTTTATAGGAATCAGTCCATATTTGACTTTAGCTTCCATATGAAAAACACTCACGGAAACCAAAAATTTTAGCAAAGGCCAGTTAAAAGCTATTATATTAGAAACTATGATAGTTATGGCCACTAAATTTTGCAAGAATAAGCTCTCTATATATACCAGCCAGTGTGTAAAATTTTGTTACAATCGGTCAACATTTGGCTATAATTCTTATGTATATAACATCCCCTTTTTATGTCTACAATCAAAAAGATTTGGAGGTACATTCATTATATTAAGATTGCACCTATGAAATTAGAGAGGCATCAATCAATGTTCAGCCCAGACTTTATATATGATGAATGCATTAGAAACTCACAACGAAATATATGGACCTGTCGTATTACTATTAACGTGTTTAGCCTAACTACATATTAAGCACAACGAAAAGTATTTAACAACTAATTAATGTAAAACTATACCCGGTTATGAGACCGAATTTTGATCAAAGTAAATACTGGGGAAACCACTAAAATATTTTTAAATGTTGAACTATAAAGCTACGGCAACCGAATTTAGTCTAAAGGTTTTACCAACAATACCAATTAGTTTAGCGATTTTTTCAGTTTTGATCCAGATTTTGAATTAGCTGCACCCTGTTTCTGAATTTAACACAACTTGATGATGGGTATATAAGATTCGGCACAGCCGAATATAATACTCTTACTTGTTAAATCTACAATCAAAAAGATTCTGAGGTGCAAGCAGCATATTAAGATTATGTATATGGTAGATGCATTAGGAACTCCTAGCAAAATATGTGGACCTGTCGTATTACTATCAACTTATTTATCCTAACTAAATATTAAGCTAAACGAAAAGTATTTAACAACTTATTAATATAAAACCATACCCGGATACGATAACGAATTTTTTCAAAGTAAATAAATACTAGGGAAACCACTTACACACTTTTGAATGTTGAACTATAAAGCTACTGGAACCGAAGTTATTCCAAATATTTTACCAACAATACCAACTAGCGTAACTACTTTTTCCAATTTGGTAAACGTTTTGAATTTGCTGCCCTCGTAGATATATGAGATATGTTTCTAAATTCAACACAACTTGATGATGGGTATGTAAGATTCGGCACAGCCGAATATAACACTCTTACTTGTTAATATATTAAGATCAGTGTTGCCACGACAAAATTATTTTTGTAACCAAATTTTCAGATAAAAATAACCAAATTGTGAAAAAGTAACCAAAATTTTAAATGTCGATATCTTTAAATTAAGTTGCCATATAAGAAACGGCAATAAGAAACACGTTTCACCCCAATACTGAAGTACATTAAAATTGAATTCATAGAAATTTTGTGACATGACGCAAAAGTTCCGACCAAACAGTTCTATAGGAAAATGAGAGCTTTCTTATGTCGACGATAAAAATGTTTTATGGTATAATAAGCCCTCAAACAAGCTTATAATCTTGATTTCAGTCATTGAATACAAATAATTTACACTTAAATGCAAATAAAACTGCTATACATAAATTCTTAGAAAAATTTTGTCTGCTGAATCCGAAAATGATTTTAGTTTTTTCTAGTTGGATCTCGTTTTCGAGATATAATTTTATTTTTCGAAAAATAGATTTTTGGAAACACTTCATTTTTTATATTCTTCTATTTTTTATAATTTTCTTAATAAAAAATTTTTTTGAAAAAAATTGTTTTCCGTGTAAGTTCCTCGATATCTCTAAAACGATCAAGAAAAATGTGAGAAGGACTTAAAGATTCTTATAAGCTCAATATAGCTAGCTGTTTTTGAGTTATATTAGTGCTATTCCAAAAACCACCTTTTCAGAAAATAAATGATATCTCGAAAGCTAGACTCAACTCGGAATAAGCAATAAAATTTTTGGATTTTATAGACCAAAGTCATCTAGAAATCTCGTGCCGCAAAATCTTGTTGACCTGTGTAATTAAAACATCAAATATTTGTATTCAATGACGTATATAAATCAAGCACAAACTATATAATATTCACATCACTGAGATCATATGTGGTCCATTTTTCCAAAACCTCTTTGGTTTCTTTAAAAACATACATGTGCCACTAACGAAAAGATCTGTGTAAAATTTAATGATTTGATGAAATGCCGATTTTGAAGAAAATGTTCATTTCACTTTTATAAACATTATAAAAAAATGTAACCAAAATGAAAAAAATGTACACACTATGGAAAAAAGTAATCAATTTTGGTTAGAAGTACACAAAACGGCAACGCTGATTAAGATTATTCTGTTATCCTTCGGTTACCATATATTAAGGATTTGCCTTAGGCATTTGTTTGTAAAGGTTTGTTGTCGTTTATCGATGGCATTTGTACGTTTCCATATTTCCCAGCCGTAATACAGGATGGACTTGACATTCGAGTTGTATATTCGTAACTTAGTTGTTGTTGAAATTTGCCGAGATTTCTAAATAACTCGAAGAATGCCGAATTCTGATTTTGCCTTTTTAATACGCGGTTTGATATCCCCGGCTGCTTCACCTTTTGTAGTAACTAAACTTCCCAGGTAATTAAAGGTAATACTTTAGTAATCCTTTAATAAAGTAATCCCAGGTAAAAACACCAAAAAATGTTTGTGGGGACAAACTTTTAAAATTAAATTGAAGTCGGCAAACGTTGGATCTAAAATTTGAAAAAAAAATCGCCATTCAAAAGTGGGACAGTCTAATGAACGTGTGTCGAAAGAATTTCTTTTCCTTTAATGGGCGGTACAATCGATGTTTGGATTCTATAATATGGAGTTACTTTTATTTGTACTTACCCTATACCTGCTAAAGCTACAAAAAATACCAAATATTTGCTGAAAATTATTTTAACACCGTTTTACGGTATTACAATAAAAGCAACAGTGATTCTTTATTTTACGCATTTCTCTTCGTATTTACTTTTGGCGTTTTCTCTCTCAAAGTAAAAGCAACAGCTGTCCGTTGTAGTTAGTCAGATGTAAATAAGTTACACATTTTTGGCACATGCTCATTTTGAGAGCTTTTATGTATGAAAAACAATAACACAATGTCAAAAAAGAAAATCGAAAAGCGCTTCTATAAACTTGAAAGCTCTCTGTAGTAATAAAATCAGTTAGTTTCAAATAAAATTTATTTCCTGTTAATTAAACTTTTCAGGATTAAAAAATCAATTTTAAATGTATAAAAAATATATTTACACATAGGTATAGCCTTGAAATATTTGTAATAAATACATAAAAATAAGCATAAGTATGTAATTAATATAAAAAATTAATATAAAAAATGTTGTAAAAATAGATTAATAAAAATAACCAGTTAACTCTGGACACTTAACTCATGCTTGAGTTAATAGTAATAAAAATGCTTATTCATTTAATATTTATATTATTGTAATTAATAATTGCTATATATTTATATATATACGATATGTTTGTATTTTATAATGAAAAAGTTGTCAAAGGTTCTGCATGCAACACATTTCATCGACACATTTTATTGCGTCGTTTCAAATAGAAAAGAAGAAGAAAATGATATTTTTAAAATGATAATAAAACAAGTAAGAAAGCGCTATAGTCGGTCAAGCCCGACCATACAATACCCTTCACCACTAAGGTCAAAGGTGTTATTTTTCCTGTATAAAGACAAATATTTGCTAAATTTTGTCATCATACAAACATTTTCTCAAAACTTATATATTCAACCTCTTTCCGTCATTTGGACTTAGATGAGACCTAGGGTCAAATGTGGACCGATTACAAAAATTATGTATGCAAAAAATGTTCATTATCTTTAGATTTACGAGCGTTTTAGTGATTTTTTGTCTCATTTAGTGCGTTTTTAAAGAAGAGTTTGTATTGGAGCTATGGTCAAATGTAGACCGATTTTAATGAAATTTGGTACAGTGATTTATGTTTACATAAGCAGTATTTGCTTTAAATTTCATGAAAAAATATTGATATTTGTGGCCAATATATCAAGTCCGGGAAGATGGACCTATGTGAGGTACCATAAATTTCAATAGCCAATTTCAATAGCCATGGTCCCATTATCAAAAAAAATGATCTGTGCCAAATTTCATCAAATTATCTTTAGAATCGCGACCTGTAGTTTGATTACAAGGTTTACATGGGGGTCCAGCCAGCCAGACGGACGGACGGACATCGCTAAATCGACTCAGAAAGTGGTTCTAAGCCTATTGGTATACTAAAAGGTGGGTCTAAGACAAATATTTCTATGTGTTACAAACATCAGCATAAACTTATAATACCCTTTCCACCTATGGTGGTGAAGGGTATAACAAATTAATCTTTTAACTCTATTTTTGCACATAAAGAAATATTAATAAAGTTAATATTTTAAACAAGTAAGACTGTTATATTCGGCTGTGCCGAATCTTATATACCCACCATCAAGTTGTGTTAAATTCAGAAACAGGGTGCAGCTAATTCAAAAAATCGCTAAGCTAATTGTTATTGTTGGTAAAACCTTTGGACTAAATTCGGTTGCCGTAGCTTTATAGTTCAACATTTAAAAATATTTTAGTGGTTTCCCCAGTATTTACTTTGATCAAAATTCGGTCTCATAACCGGGTATAGTTTTACATTAATAAGTTGTTAAATACTTTTCGTTGTGCTTAATATGTAGTTAGGCTAAACACGTTAATAGTAATACGGCAGGTCCATGTATTTCGTTAGGAGTTCCTAATGCATTCATCATATATAAAGTCTGGGCTGAACATTGATTGATGCCTATCTAATTTCATAGGAGCAATCTTAATATAATGAATGTACCTCCAAATCTTTTTAATTGTAGATATAACAAGAAAGAGTGTTATATTCGGCTGTGCCGAATCTTATATACCCACCATCAAGTTGTGTTAAATTTAGAAACATATCTCATATATCTACGAGGCTGCAGCAAATTCAAAACGTGGACCAAATTGGAAAAAAGTTGTTACGCTAGTTGGTATTGTTGGTAAAATATTTGGAATAACTTCGGTTGCAGTAGCTTTAAAGTTCAACATTCAAAAGTGTGTAAGTGGTTTCCCTAGTATTTATTTAATTTGAAAAAAATTCGTTATCGTAACCGGGTATGGTTTTACATTAATAAGTTGTTAAATACTTTTCGTTTAGCTCAATATTAAGTTAAGATAAAGAAGTTGATAGTAATACGACAGGTCCATATATTTTGTTAGGAGTTCCTAATGCATCTACCATATACATAATCTTAATATTCTGCTTGTACTTCCGAATCATTTTGATTGTAGATATAATAAAGAAGTTGATAGTAATACGACAGGTCCATATATTTTGTTAGGAGTTCCTAATGCATCTACCATATACATAATCTTAATATTCTGCTTGTACTTCCGAATCATTTTGATTGTAGATATAAAAAAGGGGATGTAATATAAATATATAAGAATTATAGCCAAATGTTGACCGATTGTAACAAAATTTCACACACTGGCTGGTATTTATACAGGGCTTATTCTTGCAAAATTTAGTGGCAATAGCTGTCACAGCTTCTAATTTAATAGCTTTTAACTGGTCCTTGCTAAACATTTTTTGGTTTCCGGGAGTGTTTTTTATATGAAAGCTATAGTCAAATATGGACCAATTCCTATAAAATTTGATATACTGACCAATAGTTGCATAAAACTTTGCTATACTAAATTTAGTCGTCATAGCTATCACAATTGTACTCAATTTATCAGCATTTATGTGTTTCCCGGGGCGGGGTTATATGGGAGCTCTAACTAAATGTGAACCGATTTCGCCCATTTTCAGTACACAACTTTTGTTACATATCGGAAATACTTTTGTAAAATTTTGTCTCTCTAGCTTTTGTAGTTAAGGAGCTGTCGCGCTTTTATCTGACGGACAGACGGACATAAATCTCCTTTTCTTTTTGTATTTTTGGGTTTCTGTAAGTTTTTTATATGGGAGCTATGGTCAAATGGTGACCGATTGTAACAAAATTTTGCACACTGACTGGCATTCACATAAGACTTCCTTTTGCAAAATTTTGTTGCTGTAGCCCTTTCAGTTAAGGCGCTATCGCGCTTTTATCTAACGGACAGACGGACATAAACCCCCTTTTCTTTTTGTATTTTTGTGTTTCCGTAAGTTCTTTATATGGGAGCTATGGTCAAATGGTGACCGATTGTGACAAAATTTTGCACACTGGCTGGTATTCACATAAGACTTATTTGTGCTAAATTTGGTGGCGAAAGCTATTACATTTTAGCATTTATTGGCATTTAAGTGAATTTCAGGTGGAATTTTGGCTGTTTCCGTATGTTTTTTATATGGGAGCTATGGTTAAATGTGAACCGATTTCGATGAAATTTTATATGCTGCCTAGTGCTTATGGAAAACTTCTAGATACCAAATTTTGTCATCATAGCTATTATAATTTGTCAGTTATTAGCAAATAAGCGACTAGTCTTGACGAGGTTATACGGGAGCTATGGTCAAATGTTAACCGATTTTGCCCAATTTCAATAGCAAAATTTTCTCATAAATGAAGAATGTTTTTGCTAAGTTTCAGTGAGCTAGCTCCTTTCGTTTAGGCGTTATCGTGATTTCAACAGACAGACAGACAGACAGACAGACGGACAGACAGACGGACATCGCTCAATCGTCTTAGAATTTCATAAGGATTCAGAATATATCAGAATATCGTTTTTGATTTTTGAGCCAATATTAAGGAAATTACAAACGGAATGACAATCTCAATATACCCCCCATTCTTTTTGATGGTGGGTATAAAAAGGGGATGTTATATATATATATATATATATATATATATATATATATATATATATATATATATATATATATATATATATAAGAACTATAGCCAAATGTTGATCGATTCTTACAAAATTTTATATACTGGCTGGTATTAATATAAAGTTTATTTGTGCAAAATTTAGTGGCCATAGCTGACATAGTTTATAATTTAATAGCTTTTAACTGGCATTTGTGGCATTTTAGTGGTTACCGGGAGCGGTTTTTATATGAAAGCTATGGTCAAAAATGGACCGATTCCTATAAAATTTGACATACTGACTAAAAGTTGCATAAAACTTCTCTGTTCTAAATTTATTAGTCATAGATTTTACTATTTTATTCAATTTATCAGCATAAATGTGATTCCTGGGGCAGGGTTATATGGGAGCTCTAACTTAATGTGAACCGATTTTACCCATTTTTAGCAAACAATTTCCATAACATATCCAAAATACTTTTGCTAAATTTTGTCACTCTAGCTCTTGTAGATAAGGAGCTATCGCGCTTTTCTCTGACGGACAGACGGACATAACCCATCTTTTCTTTTTGTATTTTTGTGTTTCCGTAAGTTTTTTATATAGAAGCTAGGTCAAAATTTAGTGGTTATATCTGTTATACTTTTCGATTTATTGACATTTAAGAATATTTTAGGTGAAATTTAGGCTGTTTTCGTAAGTTTTTTGTATGGGAGCTATGACTAAAGAGTGTTCTAAAAAAATATGCATTTACTATTTTAGACAAAATTTATCCATAGTGCAAGAAATAATTTCTATAGATATGTCAGATACTATTATTTTAGAAATTATTAATTTTCAATAGTTATTTCAATCAAAATGGACTGCGAAAAAAAGTCCGTGAAAATATAATTAAAACTTTTCAAAAAAATCGGTCATGGACTTCTAAAAAATAGCTAAAAATTTGAAAGTTGACTCTCGAACGGTTTCTAATGCCATCAGACGGTATAAGGAAAACCTGAGCATTGAAAGAAAACCTGGATCAGGGAGGAAAAAAGGTCCTACTGATATTGGTAAAGCAAAAGAAGTCGAGCGACTCTTTCGAAGAGCGCCTAACACTTCTTTAAGAAAAGCAGCTCGTACGGTGAAATGTTCTACGAATTTTGCACATAGAGTCAAAGCTTATGCTGGACTGAAGACATGCAAAGTCCAAAAGGTTCCAGATCGCAATGCTATAAAGAACTTAGAAGCAAAAAAACGAGCGAAAAAATTGAAGTCTGATTTTATAAAAAAATACACCTGTTTTGTGATGGATGATGAAACATATGTACTGGCAGACTTTTCTCAACTTCCTGGTCAAGATTTTTATGTTGCTGATAAACGGGGCAATGTTCGGCAAGAGTTTCGCACAAAAAACAAACAAAATTCTCTAAGAAGTTTCTCGTGTGGCAAGCTATTTGCAGTTGTGGCAAAAGAAGTAAAGTATTTGTGGCATCTAGCACAATAAACAAAGAAATTTATATAAAGGAGTGCCTACAAAAACGGTTGTTACCCTTTTTAAGAGAGCACAGAGTGACTACATTTTTTTGGCCCGATTTGGCATCATGTCATTATGGAAAAAAGGCACTTGAGTGGTACTCAAAGAATAATGTCATTTTTGTACCGCGAGAGGCAAATCCACCTAACTATCCAGAACTTCGGCTTGTGGAAAGGTATTGGGCTCTGGTAAAAAAGGAATTGAAGAACACAGGAAAGACTTCCAAGAACATGTCCGATTTTAAGCGCAGGTGGAACACATGCTCCAAAAAGTTATCAGAAGTAACTGTAAAATCTTTAATGGGAGGGTTTCCGAAAAAAGTCGATAATTTTGCAAAACCCTAGTACTAAGTATACATTTTAATGCTAAATGATTTTGGATAATATGTCATTATATTTGCGTATTTTGTAGAGTTTTTATAATAAAAGGTTTGATATTTATTTAAGAAAATCCAACTATAAATTTTATTTAGAGCACTCTTTAAATGTGAACCGATTTTGATGAAATTTTACACGCTGCCTAGGGCTAACGTAAAACTTCTATATACTAAATTTTATCATCATAGCTGCTATAATTTGTCTTTTATTTCAAATAAGGGATCAGTCTAGACGAGGTTATACGGCTAGCTCCCTTCGTTTAGGCGTTATCGTGATTTCAACAGACAGACGGACATCACACAATCGTCTTAGGATTTCATAAGGATTCAGAATATATATCGTTTTTGTTTTTTGAGCGAATATTAAGGAAATTACAAACGGAATGACAAAGTCAATATACCCCCCATTCTTTTTGATGGTGGGTATAAAAAAATAAGTTAAGATACATTATCTTCCTAATAACCTTTACACAAAGATTAAAAAATTACTTGTTTTAAAATGTTTCCAGATTTTTTAATATTTTTTTTAAGTTAATTGATTGCGGTATATATTTTGTTTTTATGTTCAGTAGTTAAAAGGTATACATGGGTTAAAAAAGTACCAAAAATTGCATTTAACCTTTTCACAATCTATTTGTCCGATTTTCAAAAAAGTACAAAACACAAGTTTTTATTTTAGCTGATTAAAACGTTATTCTAGTTTTTTCCTATTGCTTTTAATTTCGTAAATATTTGTGAACATTTACATTGTAAGTGTCCTCTTAAGTACATTGCTAGTTTGAACCCGATTTCGCTGTTGGTGGAGATATAACCTGTCTGAATTTTTCTTTTTTTATCCATCATTATCTCTAATTTCCAAAAAACCGTTTTAAGTAAATCTATACAACGAAAAGCTCAAACTTAACCTGTAAAAGCTGCTTGATTTGTTTCCAATAGTAATAGTAAACCGATAATATTAAAGTCAACACAAATTCTGATTCAAAAATTAAATTAATAATATAAAAATTTATGACAGCAAATATTTTTTTTCCGTTTTCAAATACAATAATAAATAAATAATAATAATAATATGGGTTTCTAAGACTTAAATACACTCTAAATCATATGATTAGAACCACTTAAATTTTAGTTTTTAGCAGGCCATATGTTTTTAAGCGTTTTGTCCACAACTAAGATTGTAGTACCGTAGCATTATCACTGGATTTTAAAATGGCCCTTTTCAAAAAAAATGTGAAACAAATTACATGTTATTAGAACCACTTAGCTAATCTTAATCAAAAATGTGTTATTTTTATACCCACCAAAATGGGGTTTATGTCCGTCTGTCCGTCAGATAAAAGCGCAATAGCTCCCTAATTACAAAGCCTAGAGAGACAAAATTTTACAAAAGTATTTTCGATATGTTATAGAAGCTGTGTTCTGAAAATTGTAATATCTATGACAACTAAATTTAAAACAGAGAAGTTTTATGCAACATTTGGTCAGTATGTCAAATTTTGTAGGAATCAATGATTCCTTATTATCAAATTGTCTTCCTTCCTCATAGACCTTTCGCGACAGCCAACCCCAAATAATTTCAATTATGTTTAGATCGGGAGAATAGGGGGGCCAGTTAAGGATTCGAACGTTTTGGCTAGAAATAAATTCCTTTACCACCCTCGCATTATGAATTGGGGTATTATCTTGTTGCAAAATCCATTCTGCTGTGATGATGGTTGAAAAACAGTTCTTCTTTTCTCGTATCATGAAAATAATAGTTATAGCCATCCGGTTCATCAAAATTATTTTTTTTTTCAATCATTAATATGACCTCTTATTTGAACGTCCCAACTCATATGCACTCCTGCAAAATGTAATCGAGTTTCTTTGCATACGTCATTCAGCGGCGGCCTTTTCTTCATCTTTTTAAATTTTAGATAATCACAGCTTGCAATAGCTCTTGATATTGTTGAAACACTTGCTCGGATCCTAATTTGCGATGCAGTTAGTGCAGAATTTGACGCAATTCTCAAGATTTTTCTCATTTCTAGTGGCGCTAAAAAGGCATGAATTCGTCCTCTGTATTTTTTTCCATAGTTTTCAGTGTCTTAAATATTTCATCACTTTGCCCAATTTTTGGTGTAATAGCGCGGTTAGAATGCCCTTCCGAACGACAAGCGTCAATTTTGCCTTTTTCCTGCACGCTTAAAGTACTTTTTTTTACCCATGTTCACTAAAACGCAATATTTTTCAAAGCCAACTAATTCCAATAAAAAAATTAAAAAAATGCAAAGTGGTTCTAATCACATTTTTTTTTTTTGCCTTTTTCTGACATTAAAAAATGCCATTTTTACATTGTCGTGGAAAATGCTAGTAAAGGTAATCTCAGGAAAATTATCTTTACTACGAAATGGAAATTTTTGCTGAAGAGGAAACACTTTGAAATATATGGCCTGCTAAATCCTGAAATTTAAGTGGTTCTAATCACATGACTTAGAGTGTATACGCTTAATAAATCGTCGTGCGGAAGTTTATGTACTCTATCCGCCATTTTACACATTTTGAGTTAATGATGCTACTCTAGGTTTTCGACCCTAAATTGTTTAAATCTCTGTTTTCGAACATCTCGTTTAGTTTCTAAGATAAATAGTATCTGTTTTGTTCTATATCATTTAAACAGATTTCTATCGTATAGTTTTTTAGAAAAATAATTTAAGACTTCAAGATCGATTTTTTTAAAAATGTATTTTTGGCGCATAGAGCACATAAACTCCAATCCAACTTAATTTGAGTTGTAATCGATAATCGGGCAATAAATTTTTTTGTTATTAGCTCGAATTTTTTTTTATGAATTTTTGCGATGGTAATAACTCCAGATCTTTTATCACAAGAAATCTTATATTAGCACTTCTTAAGGATAATTTTGTTTAAAATCTTTCTATGTATTTTGTATGAAAATTGAGCATGTAGTTTTGAAGATATAATAAACTTAGTGGGACAACCTATTCAAAAATCCGAAATTTTAAAAACAATTTTAAAAAATCTGATTGCAAGTTTTTCTGTCCACAGTTTTAAAGAAGCATTATTTTCTTAGAAGGATCATCATGGGACATTGGCGATTATATGAAAAAACTTAAATCATTAGAAATTCCGGAAAACGGCAGGTCTTAACATTTATGGGGGATAGTTTTAAGGAAATAAAGCCATTTTTTTGTATAACATATTTAATTACCATTTTATTTTAAAAAGATTTTTTTACTTTTATAAATTTATAATAATACATACATAACAATCTCTAAATACATATTAAATATTTTTTTTAAAAAAATTATAGTTATTCATATACATAAGTACAAAATATATATCATTACAATTTAAAACTAGAAAATGCTGATTAGAATAAATCTCTTAAAAATAAATTAAATAGAACAACTAAAAAAAATAAGAAATAAAATTAATAGAAAATAAATGCGAGTTACAGTAGAAAAAGTCAAGAAATAGGAAATGACAAGAATTGCAACAAAAAAGTTAATAAATAAAATAAATACTAAAATTTAGAGGATATCTTCACAGAAAATTTTAAATAATCTTAAAAAGTTCTTCCAATTAGAAACTTTTTAATTTGTGAAGAAAAGCTCTTTATGGATTTAAAGCTTAAGAAATTGTTTATTATAATTGGTTTTTAATTTTTATTCGGGTATACCCGACTTTATAACTTGACCGTTCGTGCAACGAAATATTTTTTCGTGTTCCGGCAATTCTCCAATCAAATAATCACGCATTTGTTCGATGGCATCACGAGAATGTCCGGTGCCATGAAAAGCTAAAGTTGCATCACGTCCAGCATAATCCATAATAACATCGGCACCGCCGGGATGATCTTGCAAGAAATTTGTTACATCATAGACGCGATCATAAATCACAACCCAGCAATCACAAAAATCATCATGATGAGCCACTGCGTCCAAAGAAATTTCAGGTAATGTGGCATTTTGAGCTGTTAAAACTTTAAGTGGAGGTTGCTGAGCTTTTTGTGGTGCCGTGGGTACAATGCGTAAAGCTTGAAGAAGACTGGTAATTGAAGTCATTTTTTTTTATTTTTATGTTAAACTTAAGCAAATTAAAGCACTTTAAAGTATTTTTTCAATTTATAATTTATTCTAATTTTTAATTTTGATGAACTTGATTTTCTTATATTTTTTGGAATTAATAGAACGTAACCGTGCTTTTTTTTATAAATTTTCAAACTTAAGATTCTTTATAATTTTCTGTAATCTTTATTTTATTTATTTAACTTTTTATTTAAATCGTGTTCACGCTTTGATAGTCAAACTCTGAATGTCTGTATTTGGCTTGAGAAATCATCTTTAGTCTATTTATAAAGCTTTTTTTCCGAATAGATGACAGCTTTTTTTACGTTTTATATTTAAGAGTATTCAGATAATACGATCGCTGAAATATTGAGTAAATAAATACTATAATACAAATATATCGATCTCTTAGCTTATCTTGACGTTTTCGTTTTTTTTTTTCTTTTTTGTAAATCTGTTGAAAATGAAAACGAAATGTGATCATCTCGATCGACAACTGCAGTTGTAAACCTCTAGTTTAAGTAATTTATGTTTGTAATAATCAGTCAATTATATCAATTGAGGAAGATTACGTTTGCATTGAGTGTTGTAGGGAAAAATAGATTTTACTTATACATAAAACAATCAATCAGCAATTAATTACAAAATTTATAGTAATGGGTTATGTTTTTGTACTTGTTTCCGAAAATTTTGAAAAGTAAATCTATATAACACATTTTTCTATAGAAAATTTTTCTATAGACAATTTTACTATTGAAAATTTTTCTATAGACAATTTTTCTATTGAAAATTTTTCTATTGAAAATTTTTCTATAGAAAATTTTTCTATTGAAAATTTTTCTAAAGAAAATTTGTCTATAGAAAATTTTTCTAAAGAAAATTTGTCTATAAACAATTTTTCTATATCAAATTTTCTATAGAAAATTTTTGTATAGAAAATTTTTCGATAAAAAATTTTTCGATAGAAAATTTTTCTATTGAACATTTTTCTATATAAAATTTTTCTATTGAAAATTTTTCTATAGAAAATTTTTCTATTGAAAATTTTTCTATAGAAAATTTTTCTATTTAAAATTTTTCTATAGAAAATTTTTCTATTGAAAATTTTTCTATAGAAAATTTTTCTATTGAAAATTTTTCTATAGAAAATTTTTCTATTGAAAATTTTTCTATAGAAAATTTTTCAACTGAAAATTTTTTTATTGAAAATTTTTCTATAGAAAATTTTTCTATTGAAAATTTTTCTATAGAAAATTTTTCTATTGAAAATTTTTCTATAGAAAATTTTTCTATTGAAAATTTTTCTATAGAAAATTTTTCTATTGAAAATTTTTCTATAGAAAATTTTTCTATTGAAAATTTTTCTATAGAAAATTTTTCTATTGAAAATTTTTCTATAGACAATTTTTCTATTGAAAATTTTTCTATAGAAAATTTTTCAACTGAAAATTTTTTTATTGAAAATTTTTCTATAGAAAATTTTTCTATTGAAAATTTTTCTATAGAAAATTTTTCTATTGAAAATTTTTCTATAGAAAATTTTTCTATTGAAAATTTTTCTATAGAAAATTTTTCTATTGAAAATTTTTCTATAGAAAATTTTTCTATTGAAAATTTTTCTATAGAAAATTTTTCTATTGAAAATTTTTCTATAGAAAATTTTTTATTGAAAATTTTTCTATAGAAAATTTTTTATTGAAAATTTTTCTTAAGAAAAAATTTTTAATGAAAAGATTTCTGTACAAACATTTTTTAATGAAATTTTTCTATAGAACAATTTTTAATGAAAATTTTTCTAAACAACATTTTGTTAATGAAAATTTTTCTATAGAACATTTTTTGAATGAAAATTTTTCTACAGAAAAATTTTTTGATGAAAATTTTTCTATAGAAACACTTTTATTGAAATTTTTCTAGAGAAACATTTTTTTTACTAAAAATTTTTCTACAGAAACATTTTTTATTGAAAATTTTTTTCTATAGAAAAGTTTTCTATTAAAAATTTTTTTATAGAAAATTTTTCTATAGAAAATTTTTCTATTGAAAATTTTTCTATAGAAAATTTTTCTATTGAAAATTTTTCTATAGAAAATTTTTCTATTGAAAATTTTTCTATAGAAAATTTTTCTATTGAAAATTTTTCTATAGAAAATTTTTCTATTGAAAATTTTTCTATAGAAAATTTTTCTATTGAAAATTTTTCTATAGAAAATTTTTCTATAGAAAATTTTTCTATAGAATATTTTTCTATAGAAAATTTTTCTATTGAAAATTTTTCTATAGAAAATTTTTCTATTGAAAATTTTTCTATAGAAAATTTTTCTATTGAAAATTTTTCTATAGAAAATTTTTCTATTGAAAATTTTTCTATAGAAAATTTTTCTATTGAAAATTTTTCTATAGAAAATTTTTCTATTGAAAATTTTTCTATAGAAAATTTTTCTATTGAAAATTTTTCTTTAGAAAATTTTTCTATTGAAAATTTTTCTATAGAAAATTTTTCTATTGAAAATTTTTCTATTGAAAATTTTTCTATAGAAAATTTTTCTATTGAAAATTTTTCTATAGAAAATTTTTCTATTGAAAATTTTTCTATAGAAAATTTTTCTATTGAAAATTTTTCTATAGAAAATTTTTCTATTGAAAATTTTTCTATGGAAAAATTTTCTATAGAAATTTTGCTATTGAAAATTTTTCTATTGAAAATTTTTCTATAGAAAATTTTTTTATAGAAAATTTTTCTAAAGAAAATTTTTTTGTAGAAAATTTTTCTAAGGAAAATTTTTTTATAGAAAATTTTTCTAAAGAAAATTTTTCTATAGAAAATTTTTTATTGGAATTTTTCTATAGAACATTTTTTATTGAAATTTTTCTATAGAAAATTTTTTATTGAAATTTTCCTATTGAAAATTTTTCTATAGAAAATTTTTCTATAGAAAATTTTTCTATCGAAAATTTTTCTATAGAAAATTTTTCTATTGAAAATTTTTCTATAGAAAATTTTTCTATTGAAAATTTTTCTATTGAAAATTTTTCTATAGAAAATTTTTCTATTGAAAATTTTTCTATTGAAAATTTTTCTATAGAAAATTTTTCTATTGAAAATTTTTCTATAGAAAATTTTTCTATTGAAAATTTTTCTATAGAAAATTTTTCAATAGAAAAATTTTCTATAGAAAAATTTTCAATAGAAAAATTTTCAATAGAAAAATTTTCTATAGAAAAATTTTCAATAGAAAAATTTTCAATAGAAAAATTTTCTATAGAAAAATTTTCAATAGAAAAATTTTCTATAGAAAAATTTTCGATAGAAAAATTTTCTATAGAAAAATTTTCTATAGAAAAATTTTCAATAGGAAAATTTCAATAAAAAATTTTCTATAGAAAAATTTCAATAAAAAATGTTCTATAGAAAAATTCCAATAAAAAATTTTCTATAGAAAAATTTTCTTTAGAAAAATTTTCTATAAAAAAATTTTCCTTAGAAAAATTTTCTACAAAAAAATTTTCTTTAGAAAAATTTTCTATAAAAAAATTTTCTATAGAAAAATTTTCAATAGAAAAATTTTCAATAGCAAAATTTCTATAGAAAATTTTTCCATAGAAAAATTTTCAATAGAAAAATTTTCTATAGAAAAATTTTCAATAGAAAAATTTTCTATAGAAAAATTTTCAATAGAAAAATTTTCTATAGAAAAATTTTCAATAGAAAAATTTTCTATAGAAAAATTTTCAATAGAAAAATTTTCTATAGAAAAATTTTCAATAGAAAAATTTTCAATAGAAAAATTTTCTATAGAAAAATTTTCAATAGAAAAATTTTCTAAAGAAAAATTTTCAATAGAAAAATTTTCTATAGAAAAATTTTCAATAGAAAAATTTTCTATAGAAAAATTTTCAATAGAAAAATTTTCTATAGAAAAATTTTCAATAGAAAAATTTTCTATAGAAAAATTTTCAATAGAAAAATTTTCTATAGAAAAATTTTCAATAGAAAAATTTTCTATAGAAAAATTTTCAATAGAAAAATTTTCTATAGAAAAATATTCTATAGAAAAATTTTCTATAGAAAAATTTTCTATAGAAAAATTTTCAATAGAAAAATTTTCTATAGAAAAATTTTCAATAGAAAAATTTTCTATAGAAAAATTTTCAATAGAAAAATTTTCTATAGAAAAATTTTCAATAGAAAAATTTTCTATAGAAAAATTTTCAATAGAAAAATTTTCTATAGAAAAATTTTCAATAGAAAAATTTTCTATAGAAAAATTTTCTATAAAAAAATTTTTAATAGAAAACTTTTCTATAGAAAAAAATTTTCAATAAAAAATGTTTCTGTAGAAAAATTTTTAGTAAAAAAAATGTTTCTCTAGAAAAATTTCAATAAAAGTGTTTCTATAGAAAAATTTTCATCAAAAAATTTTTCTGTAGAAAAATTTTCATTCAAAAAATGTTCTATAGAAAATTTTTCTATTGAAAATTTTTCTATTGAAAATTTTTCTATAGAAAATTTTTCTATTGAAAATTTTTCTATAGAAAATTTTTCTATTGAAAATTTTTCTATAGAAAATTTTTCTATTGAAAATTTTTCTATTGAAAATTTTTCTATTGAAAATTTTTCTATAGAAAATTTTTCTATTGAAAATTTTTCTATAGAAAATTTTTCTATTGAAAATTTTTCTATAGAAAATTTTTCTATTGAAAATTTTTCTATAGAAAATTTTTCTATTGAAAATTTTTCTATAGAAAATTTTTCTATTGAAAATTTTTCTATAGAAAATTTTTCTATTGAAAATTTTTCTATAGAAAATTTTTCTATTGAAAATTTTTCTATAGAAAATTTTTCTATTGAAAATTTTTCTATAGAAAATTTTTCTATTGAAAATTTTTCTATAGAAAATTTTTCTATTGAAAATTTTTCTATAGAAAATTTTTCTATTCAAAATTTTTCTATAGAAAATTTTTTATTGAAAATTTTTCTATAGAAAATTTTTCTATTGAAAATTTTTCTATAGAAAATTTTTTTATTGAAAATTTTTCTATTGAAAATTTTTTTATTGAAAATTTTTCTATTGAAAATTTTTTTATTGAAAATTTTTCTATTGAAAATTTTTTTATTGAAAATTTTTCTATTGAAAATTTTTCTATTGAAAATTTTTCTATAGAAAATTTTTCTATTGAAAATTTTTCTATAGAAAATTTTTCTATTGAAAATTTTTCTATAGAAAATTTTTCTATTGAAAATTTTTCTATAGAAAATTTTTCTATTGAAAATTTTTCTATAGAAAATTTTTTTATTGAAAATTTTTCTATAGAAAATTTTTCTATTGAAAATTTTTCTATAGAAAATTTTTCTATTGAAAATTTTTCTATAGAAAATTTTTCTATTGAAAATTTTTCTATTGAAAATTTTTCTATAGAAAATTTTTCTATTGAAAATTTTTCTATAGAAAATTTTTCTATTGAAAATTTTTCTATAGAAAATTTTTCTATTGAAAATTTTTCTATAGAAAATTTTTCTATTGAAAATTTTTCTTTAGAAAATTTTTCTATTGAAAATTTTTCTATAGAAAATTTTTCTATTGAAAATTTTTCTATAGAAAATTTTTCTATTGAAAATTTTTCTATAGAAAATTTTTCTATTGAAAATTTTTCTATAGAAAATTTTTCTATTGAAAATTTTTCTATAGAAAATTTTTCTATTGAAAATTTTTCTATAGAAAATTTTTCTATTGAAAATTTTTCTATAGAAAATTTTTCTATTGAAAATTTTTCTATAGAAAATTTTTCTATTGAAAATTTTTCTATAGAAAATTTTTCTATTGAAAATTTTTCTATAGAAAATTTTTCTATTGAAAATTTTTCTATAGAAAATTTTTCTATTGAAAATTTTTCTATAGAAAATTTTTCTATTGAAAATTTTTCTATAGAAAATTTTTCTATTGAAAATTTTTCTATAGAAAGTTTTTCTATTGAAAATTTTTCTATAGAAAATTTTTCTATTGAAAATTTTTCTATAGAAAATTTTTCTATTGAAAATTTTTTTATAGAAAATTTTTCTATTGAAAATTTTTTTATTGAAAATTTTTCTATTGAAAATTTTTTTATTGAAAATTTTTCTATTGAAAATTTTTCTATAGAAAATTTTTCTATAGAAAATTTTTCTATAGAAAATTTTTCTATTGAAAATTTTTCTATAGAAAATTTTTCTATTGAAAATTTTACTATAGAAAATTTTTCTATTGAAAATTTTTCTATAGAAAATTTTTCTATTGAAAATTTTTCTATAGAAAATTTTTCTATTGAAAATTTTTCTATAGAAAATTTTTCTATTGAAAATTTTTCTATAGAAAATTTTTCGATTGAAAATTTTTCTATAGAAAATTTTTCTGTTGAAAATTTTTCTATTGAAAATTTTTCTATAGAAAATTTTTCTATTGAAAATTTTTCTATAGAAAATTTTTCTATTGAAAATTTTTCTATTGAAAATTTTTCTATAGAAAATTTTTCTATTGAAAATTTTTCTATAGAAAATTTTTCTATTGAAAATTTTTCTATAGAAAATTTTTCTATTGAAAATTTTTCTATAGAAAATTTTTCTATTGAAAATTTTTCTATAGAAAATTTTTCTATTGAAAATTTTTCAATAGAAAATTTTTTATTGAAAATTTTTCTATAGAAAATTTTTCTATAGAAAATTTTTCTATAGAAAATTTTTCTATTGAAAATTTTTCTATAGAAAATTTTTCTATTGAAAATTTTTCTATAGAAAATTTTTCTATTGAAAATTTTTCTATAGAAAATTTTTCTATTGAAAATTTTTCTATAGAAAATTTTTTTATTGAAAATTTTTCTATTGAAAATTTTTTTATTGAAAATTTTTCTATTGAAAATTTTTTTATTGAAAATTTTTCTATTGAAAATTTTTTTATTGAAAATTTTTCTATTGAAAATTTTTCTATTGAAAATTTTTCTATAGAAAATTTTTCTATTGAAAATTTTTCTATAGAAAATTTTTCTATTGAAAATTTTTCTATAGAAAATTTTTCTATTGAAAATTTTTCTATAGAAAATTTTTGTATTGAAAATTTTTCTATAGAAAATTTTTCTATTGAAAATTTTTCTGTAGAAAATTTTTCTATTGAAAATTTTTCTGTAGAAAATTTTTCTATAGAAAATTTTTCTATAGAAAATTTTTCTATTGAAAATTTTTCTATAGAAAATTTTTCTATTGAAAATTTTTCTATAGAAAATTTTTCTATTGAAAATTTTTCTATAGAAAATTTTTCTATTGAAAATTTTTCTATAGAAAATTTTTCTATTGAAAATTTTTCTATAGAAAATTTTTCTATAGAAAATTTTTCTATAGAAAATTTTTCTATTGAAAATTTTTCTGTAGAAAATTTTTCTGTTGAAAATTTTTCTATAGAAAATTTTTTATTGAAAATTTTTCTTAAGAAAAAATTTTTAATGAAAAGATTTCTGTACAAACATTGTTTAATGAAATTTTTCTATAGAACAATTTTTAATGAAAATTTTTCTAAACAACATTTTGTTAATGAAAATTTTTCTTGGAACATTTTTTGAATGAAAATTTTTCTACAGAAAAATTTTTTGATGAAAATTTTTCTATAGAAACACTTTTTGTTGAATTTTTTCTAGAGAAACATTTTTTTTACTAAAAATTTTTCTACAGAAACATTTTTTATTGAAAATTTTTTTCTATAGAAAATTTTTCTATTGAAAATTTTTCTATAGAAAATTTTTCTATTGAAAATTTTTCTATAGAAAATTTTTCTATTTTCTGTTTTTCTATAGAAAATTTTTCTATTGAAAATTTTTCTATAGAAAATTTTTCTATTGAAAATTTTTCTATAGAAAATTTTTCTATTGAAAATTTTTCTATAGAAAATTTTTCTATAGAAAATTTTTCTATTGAAAATTTTTCTATAGAAAATTTTTGTATTGAAAATTTTTCTATAGAAAATTTTTCTATTGAAAATTTTTCTATAGAAAATTTTTCTATTGAAAATTTTTCTGTAGAAAATTTTTCTATAGAAAATTTTTCTATAGAAAATTTTTCTATTGAAAATTTTTCTATAGAAAATTTTTCTATTGAAAATTTTTCTATAGAAAATTTTTCTATTGAAAATTTTTCTATAGAAAATTTTTCTATTGAAAATTTTTCTATAGAAAATTTTTCTATTGAAAATTTTTCTATAGAAAATTTTTCTATTGAAAATTTTTCTATAGAAAATTTTTCTATAGAAAATTTTTCTATAGAAAATTTTTCTATTGAAAATTTTTCTGTAGAAAATTTTTCTGTTGAAAATTTTTCTATAGAAAATTTTTTATTGAAAATTTTTCTTAAGAAAAAATTTTTAATGAAAAGATTTCTGTACAAACATTGTTTAATGAAATTTTTCTATAGAACAATTTTTAATGAAAATTTTTCTAAACAACATTTTGTTAATGAAAATTTTTCTTGGAACATTTTTTGAATGAAAATTTTTCTACAGAAAAATTTTTTGATGAAAATTTTTCTATAGAAACACTTTTTGTTGAATTTTTTCTAGAGAAACATTTTTTTTACTAAAAATTTTTCTACAGAAACATTTTTTATTGAAAATTTTTTTCTATAGAAAATTTTTCTATTGAAAATTTTTCTATAGAAAATTTTTCTATTGAAAATTTTTCTATAGAAAATTTTTCTATTTTCTGTTTTTCTATAGAAAATTTTTCTATTGAAAATTTTTCTATAGAAAATTTTTCTATTGAAAATTTTTCTATAGAAAATTTTTCTATTGAAAATTTTTCTATAGAAAATTTTTCTATTGAAAATTTTTCTATAGAAAATTTTTCTATTGAAAATTTTTCTTTAGAAAATTTTTCTATTGAAAATTTTTCTATAGAAAATTTTTCTATTGAAAATTTTTCTATAGAAAATTTTTCTATTGAAAATTTTTCTATAGAAAATTTTTCTATTGAAAATTTTTTTATTGAAAATTTTTCTATAGAAAATTTTTCTATTGAAAATTTTTCTATAGAAAATTTTTCTATTGAATATTTTTCTATAGAAAATTTTTCTATTGAAAATTTTTCTATAGAAAATTTTTCTATTGAAAATTTTTCTATAGAAAATTTTTCTATTGAAAATTTTTCTATAGAAAATTTTTCTATTGAAAATTTTTCTATAGAAAATTTTTCTATTGAAAATTTTTCTATAGAAAATTTTTCTATTGAAAATTTTTCTATAGAAAATTTTTCTATTGAAAATTTTTCTATAGAAAATTTTTCGATTGAAAATTTTTCTATAGAAAATTTTTCTGTTGAAAATTTTTCTATTGAAAATTTTTCTATAGAAAATTTTTCTATTGAAAATTTTTCTATAGAAAATTTTTCTATTGAAAATTTTTCTATTGAAAATTTTTCTATAGAAAATTTTTCTATTGAAAATTTTTCTATAGAAAATTTTTCTATTGAAAATTTTTCTATGGAAAATTTTTCTATTGAAAATTTTTCTATTGAAAATTTTTCTATAGAAAATTTTTCTATAGAAAATTTTTCTATTGAAAATTTTGCTATAGTAAATTTTTCTATTGAAAATTTTTGTATAGTAAATTTTTCTATTGAAAATTTTTGTATAGAAAATTTTTCTATTGAAAATTTTTCTATAGAAAATTTTTCTATTGAAAATTTTTCTATAGAAGATTTTTCTATTGAAAATTTTTCTATAGAAAATTTTTCTATTGAGAATTTTTCTATAGAAAATTTTTCTATTGAAAATTTTTCTATAGAAATTTTGCTATTGAAAATTTTTCTATTGAAAATTTTTTTACAGAAAATTGTATTGAAAATTTTAGTATAGGAAATTTTATTGAAAATTTTTCTATAGAATATTTTATTAAAAATTTTCCTATAGAAAATTTTATTAAAAATTTTCCCATAGAAAATTTTATTGAAAATTTTTCTATAGAAATTTTTTTTACAAAATTTTGTAAAAAAATTTGTATTTTTTTTTTTTTTTTTCAATAAACAACAAAAAATATTATAGAAAATTTTCCTACAGAAAATTTTATAAATTATTTTTTATTAAAAAAAAAAAACAATATAAATTTTTTTATTGGAAACTTTTCTATTAACAATTTTTTTTATTGAAGATTTTTCTAAAAATGTTTTTTATTAAAAATTATTATCTAAAATACTTATATGGAAAAAAGTCTGTAAAATATTTTTAAGAAAAAATATTTTTATAGAAGAAATTACTATAGAAAAATTTATATTTTTTATAATGAACTGCAAATTGTAAAATGAAAAATATGTAATTTAATCATAGCTCCCATATAATCCCTATTTCCGGAATTCATTTCATCACCATTTAAAGACCCGCTTAAAAACCACAAAAACCACTTAAATAAGCAAAGACAATATAATATAGAGACATTACAGTCCATAGATTTTTTCCGTCAAATGTGAAATTAAAGTGGATAAAGCACAATAAAATACACTTCAACGCACAAACAAACATACATTACATGAGCGCGTGCGTGTGCCTTAGCTTTCTTTCATTGGATAATCGTCAACATTAGTTGCTTTTCAATTAGAGTAAATGCGTTATACTCTATTTTTTGTGGGATTTTTCAAAACGACCATACGGCAAATCAATGTATCTTTATATTATAGAGTCTTTGTAATAAGTCTTGAATTATAATAGCACTAAATTTGAAAACTAAAGTTGGTGCGGAGATGTCTTATGTAAACATTAACCGATGCACAGTGAGAAAAAAATACCAAAACTAAATAACTTTGCTATTTCTTGACTTATTACAAGTATTTTTTGGAAATACATATTTTAATCGATACATTTTGAATCGATCGATTACTTAAAATAACCTTACTAGTATTTCCACCTAAATATTGTGGTATAAGGTATAAATTAACTAATAAATTGGCAATGATACCCATTTATTACCGGTAAGAACTCCTTTACGAGGACACAAAGCTCAATAAAAATAATTTGAAGTCAATCAGTATCTATTATATTCATATATTCAATATATGATCGAATATCGGAAATCACATGGAATTCTCTTGCCCAGGACTTGAAAAGCGTAAATCTTTACCACCAATTAATTCAGATGAAGCAACCAAATATCCCATAGTTTCACTCTATAAGTCTCTCTAGAGAGCGAAAAAACTATTATAAATTGTATAGATCTGGTCACCTTATAATAAAGCGTTCATTCACTTTTTTAAATATATTCAATTATATGTTTATATATATTTAATTACATCTCATCTTCAGTTTTACTACGTAGTAATAATAAAAGTTTGTAATAAAAAAATTACATTTTCACAAATATACACATGTAAAGGGTGTATGTATTTGTACTTTTAAACCACAAATTTGCGATAGGAACTGATATATAATATTCAAATAGTTTCCGACAGAATTTAATAGTTTCACTTAAATATTTGTGTATTAATTTTTATTATAGCGATGCGTTATGGGAGCGATAAGAGAATTTTGATTTCAATATTTATATGATTTTTAGTTTCAAAGAATTGATGAGACGACATTATTTACTACTTACTAAATAATTTGTTTTTGTGTATATTGAAGATTTTTAAAATGACTTTTTTGCAGTGTTAAAAAATATGTCATTTCCTTAATCGGTGATAGTTGATACAAAAATTTGACTCATAATTTAGATTAATAGAAGAGATTAACACGTGCCGCAAAACTTTTATAGTTTATCAACGATCTTATTCTTTAATATTGGGTTTGTGCTGATATCTGTAAAGCATAGAAATATTTGTCTTCAAGTCTACCGATCGACTCCGAGTCGATTTAACGACGTTCGATTCAATGATGTCAGAAAAGCACAAAAACGCTTATAAAACTAAAGTTAATGACTTATTTTACTAAAATTTTGAACATTAAAGCAGTTTTTAAGTACAAACCGATAAAAAAAAATTTGGTTATATTCAGTCCATAATCGACCCTAGCTCCTATATCAGGCCCTCAGCCGAAAATGACATAAATGATCTTAAATCGCGGAATTTTGCAAAAACAAGTCTATACGACTTAAGGCAAACTTGTTGAGATGTTGGTCCATATTTGACATAAGAAGTTAAGGGTATCATATAGTGGGGCTTGACCGACTATAGCTTTTTTACTTGTTTTTATTTAAAATTGAGTGCTTTAATTCATACGTTCGTATATATAGAATGATTCTTTCTTAGTCAAATATCTTCCATTCCAAATATAACTTAATAATACCTCTCTCATAGAAATCCTGATCCCTATGATAATATAACAGTAGCGAAAACTCAATGGAATCGATTTTTTTTCAAGCAAAATTATTCATCATTATTCATGAACAGTTACAGTTACAATTCTACAAGTTACAATTACAAGTCTAATTCTTACAAGTGCTGTTCAATTGTGTTTCATTAAAATTTTCACAACAATTGTAGCTTTTTGGACTTGTAAGCTACAATTTCTATAATTACAATTTCTAAAATTACAATTATAATAACATAAAATATTTTGATAAATATATGGAGTCAAATAAAAAATAAGATTTTTATCAAATTTTATATATAAGTACATTCTCCTAGCCTAGACAATTTTTGCACTTCTTCAAAATTTTTAATTTAGCTTTTTTTTTATGGCGGTTCAAAGTTCGTTTTTTTTCAATATTTTTTCCGAAACATACCCACTTTATATGCCTATAACTTTTGATACGGTTATCAGATTTTTATAAGTATGATGTCATTCACTTGTAACTTGTAAAATTTTTTTGAGAGTCTCCGTCGACCCTATGCTTTTTTTCTACAATTCTACAAGTACAAATTTAGATTTGTGAAACAAAACCACTTGTAGAAGTTCGACTTGTAAACTTGTGAATAGTCAAAATCACTTGTAGCTACAAACTTGTAATTGTATTTTAATGAAACACAATTATTTACAAGTTCACAATTTTACAGGCAAAAACACTTGTAATTGTAAACTTGTAACTTAGTGAAATAGGGCCCAGGTTCATTATACAATTGTATATATTGTATCTAAGAATTTTTATACTATTTTGAGAAAGGGGATAGTAGAGAACAAAAAGGCGTTGAAAAGAAGAGTTAAAGCTTTTTTATATTATTCAACACAATTGCACGTCATATCTAATTTTGAACAGTGAAGTTGCGCCATTTGTTGTCATTTAGACGCATTGTTTTCGATTTTTAATATACGACCAATTTTATTTCTTTACATCGGCGGAGTGTTATTGCTGTATTATTACTGACCACCACTGATGGAGAATGATGTGGTCAGTAATAATTTTAATAGAAAATAATAATTTTAGAAATGAATTCCGCCGTGACCGGCGTTCTATGTGATATGTTAAAAAGCTTAGTAGTCAAACCAGAGATTTAATATTTTTCAATAAATTTTCTGTTTCTAGAGTTTTAGACTTTTGGAAAGGTTGACTTTGTCAGTTTAGCATATCTGAAAAACCACTTGCCCAATTTTAATAAAAATGCATGCAATAGATTAAGAATACACTTCTTCTTAATACACACTTATATAATATTTTTGTGTGATCAACGGTTTTGGAGTTATCTATATTGCAATGTACAAAAATATTTTTCTTGTGCCAAAGTGAAAAATTTTTATTTTTTTTAAATTCATAAAAAAATTGGAAGTGGCAAAAACTTACCCTCGTTACTAATAAAAGCTTTAAATAATGGAAATACATCAATTATCAGTGTTTTTATCAAAAAAAAAAAAATAAGTAACGGTTAAAATTTTGTGTATAATTTTATTACACTTGGAACTATCGGGTGGTTAAATTTCAAGGGCCGATGTTGATTTTGAATAAAACACAAAATAAAAAAGAAAAAAGTCCAACGGTGTCAAATCACATGATCTTGGCGGCCAATTGACATCGCCATTACGTGAGATAACACGGCCATTGAATTTGTTGCGCAAAAGAGCCATTGTTTCGTTAGCTGTGTGGCAAGTGGCACCGTCCTGCTGAAACCACATATCGTCCACATCCATATCTTCCAATTCGGACCATAAAAAGTTCGTTATCATCTCACGATAGCGAACACCATTCACAGTAACTGCCTGACCAGCCTCATTTTGGAAAAAATACGGCCCGATGATTCCGCCAGCCCATAAACCGCATCAAACAGTCACTCTTTGTGGGTGCATTGGTTTTTCGACAATCACTCTTGGATTCTCATTCGCCCAAATGCGTGTAAATGCAAGTCTTTATGCATAATGTTCATCAATGATGAGCGTGAGAGGTGCAATTGTTGGGCTCGACGACGAGTTAAGGTGGACCGCTCTTCAGCCACGCTATCGCGAACAGCAGCAATATTTTCTACAGTACGAGCTGTACGAACATGCACTGGTGTTCTCACTTCTACAGAACAGTTGATAGCTGCTATAATTTGTCATTTATTCACAAATAAGCGATTAGCCTAGACGAGGTTATGCTATGGTCAAATTGTGAACCGATTTTGCCCAATTTCAATACCAAAATTTTCTCAGAGATGAAGAATATTTTTAATAAGTTTCAGTGAGCTAGCTAGTTTCGTTTAGGCGTTATCGTGATTTCAGCAGATAGACAGACAGACGGACATCGCTCAATCGTCTTAGAATTTCACAAGGATCCAGAAAATATATATCGTTTTAGGTTTTTGGGCCAATATTAAGGAAATTACAAACGGAATGACAATCTCAATATACCCCCCATTCTATTTGATGGTGGGTATAAAAACAAGTCTGAAAAGCTACAGTCGGTGAGCCCGACTATTTGATACCCTTTACTTCTAGGGTGAAATATGGACCAACAATTAACAAGTCCTTAAGGGAGATACATGTGATATTTTTTAAAATTTATGTCATTTCTGGGTGAGGGCCTGATATGGGAGCTAGGGTCAATTATGGATCGATTGTTACCAAATTTCGGTTAACGGAAAACATATACAAAATATTTATCTATGAAAAGTTTTAGTTATAAAATGAAATTATTTTTAGGCATTTTTGTGATTTCCTAGGTATATAAAAGACTTTTAAGAATGTGTCTTTTATGGGAACTATTATCAAATATGGGCCGATTCCTACAAAATTGGGTCACTGATTTAGTTTAAAATAAGCAATATTTCTGATAAAAAAATTAACTCTATTCCGAGATGGCATCCCTATAGTAATCCGATTTTGTGCAAAAAGATCGTTCTTGGACCAAAATATGGGCCTGCGCCAAATTTCATCAAATTATCTTTAAAGTTACGACCTGTACATTGATAACAAGTTTACATGGATAATCGGCCGACCAACCTGACGGACATCGTTAAAACAACTCAGGGAGTGATTCTGAATCGATACCCTTTCCACCTATGGAAATGGATATATATAAGGGTATAAGAATGTAGTGGTTATAAAATCTAAGGACAAAAGTTAAATTTTTCGAACTATGTAGTATTGCCAGAAGTTCATTGATCAAAGTTTGACGAATGACAATCAAATCAGCTGATTCGTTTATGACGGCAGTTTTCGCTGGACTCACAAAGAATTATTTTTACTGCCATCTTTGCAACAACATCGTTTGTAAATCAATGAGTGCTAAAGGCTATACCAGTAATTAACAAATATAATGGGCTAAATTTTTCGGAAGAATGCTGTAAATAGAATGACGTTCTGTTGTGAATACAACGACTATAATAGACATATAAGTTTATTATACTTTAACGTTAACGGCAGTTTTTAAAAGCATTTAGTTCATTTCATGTAATTTGAATCTATAACATTTTATTCTAAAAAAATATATACAATTTTTTTTAGAAAAACCACAACAAAAATATTAAAATAATACATATCAAATTTAGAAATAGTTTTTATATTTACACATAAATCACGTGTATATAACTTTTTTGCTAAAATATTTAATAAAAACTTGTGAACGACTGATTGTCTGTAAGTGACGCTTGTTCCGTTTATCACTCAATAATAACAAACAATTAAATTCTACGAGTAGTTGTCATCCGAAAGTCTCATTTGTCTCTTGGCTATACACACCCATTAGTTATGTATTTGATAAGGAAAAGAATTCAGTTCAGTTGAGCTTTTATCAAATTTCAGAAAGAACTGTCTTTTCATTTTTGTGGTTGGGAGGCTAATATTCCTTTCACTAAAGGAAATATCAGTTTTAAAATTCCGGTTTCGTTTTCATACATTTAATTTAACAAGTTATATTTATATACATATTAATATTTTATTATACAGCTGAGAAAATAGTTAGAACTTTAACTATAAACTGGGAAAGAAAACATCAATTAAAATTTTGAATTAATTTTCTTGTCTGTTATATATTTCGAAAGATATGTTTCAATTTTTTTATTGACCTTCAAAATTTTTTGATGATTTAGAAATTCAAAGCTTGCGATTTTTTGCCATTTCATTCTGATATCGCACTTGATCCAGAAGAGGGTATTAACTCAAAATTTTTAAATTTTCTGTTGAATCAAAAAACTATTTTATTTTACTACTACTTTCATATAAGGAAGAGGGGTAAAACTGTAGTTTTTTTTGGTGAAATTATAGTGAGAATGATGTCAGATTTTTACAGTAGGTAGATAAGACTACTACACATCAATTTCTTTAAAAAAGTGAAAATTTAAAAATTTTGAGTTAATACACTCTTGTTGAACAAGTGCGATATATGTATCTTTTTATGGTTTCAGTATTTAAAATTCAAATTTTATTGTTATTATACAGTTTCCAAATGTATTATGGATTTATTCTAATTATATATTGATTTTTGATTTCTTCTTCTTCTTCTGTTATCCTTGGCTCTCAGTGGAGCATGTAATTTTCCTTCGAATTTCAGAATTAAATATTATTTGAAAAAGTCTAAACTCGTTAAAAAAAATTATTAAAAAACAAGTAAGCTCTTGTCTGGTGGCCTGCCCTAAACAAGGCTAATCAGCGAGGACTTTTTGTTAAGATCCTTAGATCTGCTGCTCTCATGATTACGGGTGCTTTAAGGACTACTCCTTCAAGGGCACTCTTTACTATGCTTAATTGGCTTCCGGCTGAGCTAATGGCCCAATTAGTAGCCCTCAACTCAGCTATCAGGTTAAAAACCACCGGTGAATGGTCTACTTCGTCTCTAGGCCACACCACTATTCTGGATAAACTTAATCTCCCTGATAATATAGACTACTGTATTCCCTCACACGCTTTCGAGCAATCCTTCACTGTGGATATCTCAGGGGCCCATAACGCTTTCAGTGAAGAGACTCTGGTTATCTATTCGGATGGATCCAAATCGTCACGTGGTGTGGGTGGCGGCTTCTTTATCCCATCATTTGGGATTAAAGTGAAATTCAAGCTCCCAAAACAATTTAGCATTCTTCAAGCTGAAATTTCAGCTATTTATAGGGCGAGCAAGTGGCTCACGTACCACCGAGTATATCCTAACGATATTCGTTTCATTTTTAAGGGAAACTTTTCAAAAGTTTCAAATTTTTATAGGAAATTAAAAAAAAAATGTATTTATAGGAAATTTTTCAAAAATTTCTTATTTTTATAGGAAATTTTTCAAAAATTTCCTATTTTTATAGGAAATTGTTTATAAATTCGTTATTTTTATAGGAAATTTTTTAAAACTTTCTTATTTTTATAAGAAATTTTAAAAAAATTTTTAATTTTTATAGAAAATTTTTCAAACATTTCTTATTTTAAAAGGAAATTTTTAAAAATTTCTTATTTTTATAGGAAATTTTCTAAAAATTTCTTATTTGTAGAGCAAAATTTTCAAAAATCTCTTAATTTTATAAGAAATTTTTTACAATTTTTTTTTTATTTTTATAGAAAATTTTTCAAAAATATCTTATTTTTATAGGAAATTTTTCAAAATTTTCCTACTTTTATAAGAAATTTTTCAAAACTTTTTTATTTGTAAAAAAAAAAATTCTCAGTATTTATTTCCTTATTTTTATAGGAAATTTTTCAAAAATTTCTTATTTTTATAGGAAATTTTTCAAAAATTTCTTATTTGTATAGGGAGTTTTTCAAAAATTCTTATTTTTATAGGAAATTTTTTAAAAACATTTTTAAAAAATTTCCTTTTTTTATAGGAAATTTTTCAAAAATTTATTATTTGCATAAGAAAATTTTCAAAAATTTCTTATTTTTATAGGAAATTTTTTAAAAATATTTTATTTTTATAGGAAAAATTTTGAAAAATTTCTTATTTTCATAGGAAATTTTTGAAAAATTTCTTATTTTATATGAAATTTTAAAAAAAAATCTTATTTTATATGAAATTTAAAAAAAAATTTCCTATTTTTATAGGAAATTTATCAAAAATTTCTTATTTTCATAGGAATTTCTTAAAGAAAATTCTAATTTTTAAAGGCTGCTTTTCAAAAATTCCTAATTTTGAAAGGAAATTTAAAAAAAAAATTCTTTAATTTTTATAGGAAAATTTTAAAATATTTTTATTTTTATATTTTTTTATTCAGAAATTTCTCATTTTTAAAGGAACTTTTTGAAAAAATTTAATATTTTTAAAGAAATTAAAAAAAAACTAGTTTTATGGACAATTTTTTTTAACAATTTCTGATTTTGATAGAAAGTTTTTAAAAAATTTATATTTCGTCTTATAACTGCAACAAAAAAAGCTTAAGTAACATGTTTTTTGATTTGGCGATTTTTATCAAAATAAATAATCTTTTTTTTGGATTTGAAAAAATTTTGAAAAATTATATCAAATGATGGCATAAAAGAAGACTTTTTCATTAAGATTTCATATTTTAATAATGAAATTTTGTTAATGTATTTTAAAATAATTATTATTTGAATAGATGGAAAAAAGTACAAAAACTAAAAAAAAAACTGTTCTTAACTGATGTAACTTCAAAGAGAAAGGGAAAATCTTCCCCGTGTTTCGATCACCAGGCCCTCCTCCAAAAATACAAGAAAACAAATCTATCATTTTTATAGTAAGAAAAAATCCACATTTAAAATTTCAATTAATTCTGTTACACGTTTTGATCTCATGCAAATGTGTTTCATACATATTCGTGGTTTACAATATTTCGAGACATTCCAACATTGAACTTTTCTGGGTACGTAGTCATAGTAATGTACCAGGCAACATCATAGCGGATAACCTAGCAGTCATGAAAACACTGATCAATTCATAGGTATTCCGCTCTCAGCATGCAAATTGCTCATAAAGCAGTTTATTTTTAGGTCCGCACAGACCAACTAGTCCACAGAAAGTACCTGTACGATCTCCAGACTTACATGGCCAACTTACGATAGTAAGCGCTCTGCAATCCTTGTCAGCTTTTCGCGCCATAGACTTCGCACCCTTATTTCAGTACTCAGAGGACACTGTCTTATAGGTATACATGCTAGAAGACTTAATCTTCAAAGCAATGACTACTGCAGAAGTTGTCACAATGCAGAGGAGGAAGAAACAATATCCCACTTCCTCTGTCACTGCCCAGCACTTGCTGAACTTAGAACCCTCCATCTAGGATTCCCATTTCTGCACCATCTGTCAGAGATCTCGAACATCAATATTCGTAAAATAGGCTCTTTTATCGGTGCATCTGGCTGGCTCTAACTGAGCCTCTTACACTCGGTAGTTTTAAGAATTTAATATTCTCTATCCTTGCAGGAATTACAAAGGGACCTCTTTATGGACCCAAGTGAGGTGGACCTTACAGTCTGCATCCTGCCTAACCTAACCTAACCTAACCTAAGTAAGCAAGTGCTATTATAGTCGGTCAAGCCCGACCATATCATACCCTTCGCCAGCGTTACCGCTGACAAATTTGAAAAAGTCGCAAAAATAGTCGCTTTTTACAAAAAAAGTCGCACAAAAAGTCACTTTCAATATAAAAAAAGTCGCACACTTTTTTTATAACATTTTTTTTTTAACAATGAACAAAAGACTATAAAACAATTCATACTTGAAAAGATATTATATATAGGCAAAAATAAAACAGTTTTAATTCCTATAAAACCGACTTTCAACTTGAATAATTTTTGTACTCTTAATTCAACGCAAAATCTTAGTAGCGCAAGTTTGCACTTCTAAGCGTAATTGGCATGCAAATTTCAAAAACGTAAAAAATCGAATTAAGCATTTATGTTTTTTTCATATTTCGTATTCTTTTTTCGTTTCATTTGGACCCAGTCTTTATTTTATGATATAAACACCATACTTGGGGGATGAATTCATTGCCCTCTAAATTTTAATTTCGTCATTCAAATACTACTTAATGGCTGCCAAAATATAATCACGTTTTCGCCACTTTTAAATTTTTTTTCGCATATTTTTCGGCCCCCTCAATGAATTCCTAAAAAATAGATAAGGATTGGTAGATCTTTCAGTTGTGCATCGTTTGATATATATCTCAATTATGTTCTCCATGTTGATATAACATACGACAAATATGTATAAAAATTCCAAACTACCTCGTAAACTGAATTTTTGCCATTTAACACCTAAAAGCAAAAGCGCACCAAAAAATAATTTTTTCTAAAATTGTATGAAGATTTTGAAAATCGTGCAAAATATATATTGCTTTTAATGTTTTTAGATAGCAAACTGAGACCAAAATGATGGCATTTATACTTGAGTTACAATAATTTTAGGGAATTTTAGTTGAGATATTGAATATGGACTAAAAATAAAAATTTCCCAGCAAAACTTTGGTAATGGCAAGTACTCTGATAACTGGTTACCTTGAAACGACTACAACATACCATCCGAATAAATAATAAGTTATTACAGAAGTACTTATTTGTAATTAAGATGGTAATTTAAACTCAATGGCCCCGGTTCAAATCCCACCAAGGGCAACAATTTTTTTTAGTTTTTTTTTTATTAAAAGAGTCTTTTTAAATGATTTTTGAATTTTAAGAACTTAATATTATCTTCTGTAAAAAAAATTTGTAAAACTAACTCACGTTAATGAAAAAATACCATCATGAGTCAATTTTGATTATGTAGGGGATGTTGAATACCAAACACGATTCTAATTGGTCTTAACTTGGTAAGCCCAACTTATCTGGGTCATCCTTCATCTCAACTGTGGACACACACCTCCTCATGGTATCACCCGGGGAGCTAGTTTAACACCCATTAACATTGTGAGTTAACATGTTCCGAGAGTTGTCCCATAAGATCGATAAAAATGGGTTAGGATTACGGGCTAGTAACCCTCTCTTGAAAAAAATACAATGAAGAGGATAAAATTAGAATTGAAATGTCCCACTACCCAGTGTTAGAATAGGATGTCCGAAACTTCGATAGAAAGACCAAGTAGAGGAACATTTTTCAAAGCTTGGCCTATAAAATTGGAGAATATTCGCACAAGATCGAAATCCATGGAATTCTGAAACATGCTCGGACTTTGACCTTAACAGGTTGTAACATTTAAGTAAGAGTCAATCTTATGTAAAAACTTATACAAAAAAGAAGATTTAAATTGTTTAAGTTTTAAAATAATTTTAAAAAAGTTTTAAAATAATTTTAAAAAAGTTTTAAAATAATTACAAAAAATCGTATAAAAATATTTTTCCAAAAATTACAACAAAGCAAAAAAAAAAGCAGGGAAAAACAAAGTTATTTTCACATGATTTTGGATCTAAAAATAAAAATTGTTTATATTAATTATAAGCTGCTAAGTTTTCAACATATGAAGTAGGTCAGTGGAAGAGTCTCTGCCTAGCAGTCGGAGGGTCTGGGTTCGAGCCCCCATGGGATCATAAAAAAATTTTGTATTTCGTTTAAAAATATATGTTTTTAATAAAACAACAACAAAAAAGTTGTTGCTGTTGTTGTTGTTGCTTTCAAATTGCTTACCCAAGTCATTACTTTTCTGCAATTGGTAAGTACTTACCTCCAATGACATCCCCATGTTAATGTAATGACTTAAACAGCGAATGAGTAAGTAGTTCGTGTTCAATAGTTTAACTGTTTAACTCATTATTTGGTAATGAAAAGTTTTACTGGGTTTAAATAATTTTCTAAAAAGGTGTCAAAAGTCGCACAAAACTCGAAAAAGTGGCAAAAAAGGGCCATGGAAGAAAAGTCGCGGCTTGCGTCGCAGGCCACCTAAAAAGTCGCAAATTGCGACTTTAGTCGCATAACGGTAACGCTGCCCTTCACCACTAAGGTCAAATGTGTTCTTTTTCCTGTATAAAGACAAATATTTGCTAAATTTTGCCATCATACAAACATTTTCTTAAAACTTATATATTTAAGCTGTTTCCGTCATTTGGACTTACATGAGAGCTAGGGTCAAATGTGGACCGATTATCTCAAAATTTGGCAAATTTTTGACAAGAATTGCGTATGCAGAAAATAAACTCAAAATTCTCATTATCTTCAGATTTATGAGCATTTTACAGATTTTTGTCTCATTAAGTGCGTTTTGACGGAAGAGTTTATATGGGAGCTATGGTCAAATATAAACCGATTTCAACTAAAGTATCTAGCCTTGAGATATAATCTAGCTTGTTGCCGGGGGCGTAAAGTGGAGGCTTGACAGCAGGGTAATGTAGCATTTCTGTGTAAATCAGTCTAATAAATGAAACTAAAAATGGTGTAGTATTTTATTTAAAATACACTTACAATATCTACATATATATATTTTTTAATCTCGTGATGTTTATAAAAAAGTTCATGCTCTATAATTAAAATTAGCAATATATCAAAAAAAGTAGGTTTTTAAATTTCAAGATAATCACATGAATTTATATACATTTTTTCAGACACATATTCAGCTATCCTTGGTGCTACATAAAATGGCCCAAGCTATTTTGGTTCCTGAAATACACGGTGTTTTCTATAATTTTGGCTTTTAAACTAGAAGCAAATTTGGCGCTGTAACTTTCTTAATTGGTCATAAATTAAACTTTTTCAAATTTGTATAGTTAGATAAGTGTAAAAGATTTCATCACCATAAAAAAAAAACATCAGTACACTTAGAGAAAAGATATGTATAAAAGATAATGCAGGAGTGAAAAAAGTATAAAATTTGCATTTAAAATGGCACAAAAGCGGATAAAGATTTTGAGACCAAATTTTACGTACAGATAGCTACTATCGATATCTAAAAATTTGATATGGCGCTTCCCGATTAAATGTTTGGTTCTTCGACAAATTGAGAAAAACTATCAAAAAAAATGAAAAAAGGGTAAAAATTCTGCATTTTTAATATTTGTCTTCCTATAACTCATTAACTAAGAAACGCATCAAGAAGCGCCATATCAAAATTTTAGATAAACATGTTCTTAATATGTGTGCAAATTTTGCGAGAAAAATATTTAGCCATTTTTGTGCCATTTAAAAAACAAGCAAGCCTATTTGTGTCATTTTTCACTTGTTCACCTTCGAAAGACACATTGATGTATGATAACAATGTGGTACTTAAAGGTATATTGCTCAAATTCACGAACAAATATCCTGAGGCCTACAGTGAAGCAAAAATAATACGCGATTAAATCGCGACCATTGATTTTCTTCTACATCTTAAAGTGTGTATACAGCCTACATTGAACCTCTTAAATGCGTAAAATGTAACAAGACAACAGTGGCTTCTGATCATTTTGTGTTCTAGGAATCTAAAAATTAAATATTTAGTAATATGGAAACTTGCCACCAAAAAAAAGTCCGACGAAAAAAAAGTTTTCAATACCTCATCGATTTACAGCGATTATATTTTTAAAAGTAGAGATGGAAAATGAAATGGACTTAAAAAACAAATTAACATATTGAGAAACTAACCAATTTCGCGAAATCTGCGAAATCTGGCTAACAAGATTTTTGCATATGGATGCTGAAGTTAAAGAAAAGTTAAAAACTTTCACTTTTATATGGAATTTAAGCCATACCCTTTCTCATTACAAAAACATTATTTTTACTTCTAATATTGTAAACAGTGACTAAATTTTACACAAAATTTTAAAACAATCGTTCAAAAAAGTATCAAAATTGGAATACTGTTAACTACTTTTGTCCCTAGAATTCTTATTTTTTGTCGGAATTTCATCGCAGATATCTCTTTTGAAAGTTTTTGAAAGCATCTATTTTTGTGTTTTTAAAAATGCTACAAAAGATTGCCGCAAGGTGGCGGTATTGACATATTTCTTACAAATGTATTAAATACATATTATTTGGATCTTTTTCGATGTTGGTACATTCAGAAAAAGTTAGACCAAATACTCCTGAACAAAGTCGCGGAACATTGTCAAACCAAATTTGTATCTTTTAATTATTAAAAATGCGATTTTCATATGTAACCTAAAAATAGCGCCATCTTTTAGCAGAATTTAGAAACAAAAAAGTTGTAAAACAAACATTATTTTTATAATCCCAGAGATTCATTTTCTACAATAAAAAAGTTCTTTTTCGCAAAAAGCCGTTTTTGATATATTGCTAATTAAAATGTTGAAAAAAATTATTAAAAGATAGACATAAATTTTTATGTTCTGTGATTAGAAAATTATTTAATCTATTAATAAAAAATTAACTATAATCGCCAAGCCCTAATAAGTGAAACCTTACACAACTTATATCAATAAGAGGTTTAGTTAAAATTGTTGCTATGATTTGACTGTTAATAATTGTTATTAATTTAATTGAGGTAATTTTAAATTTATATCATAGAAAGACGTTCTATTCCATGTATCACAAATAATCGAAACATTTTGTGCAATTTTAAAGACTTCGTTGTTCAAATTATTCAAATATTATCTATCTCTATTAAAAATTGTAATCTTTACTTTAATCGTTACAAGTCCTAATGGCGGAAAGGGCTCGAATACAAAATTGGGTATTGTCACTTCATGTATGTACTTTATTATACCCACCATAAAAAATAATGGGGGGTATATTGAGATTGTCATTCCGTTTGTAATTTCCTTAATATTGGCTCAAAAACCAAAAACGATATATATTCTGAATCCTTATGAAATTCTAAGACGATTGAGCGATGTCCGTCTGTCTGTCTGTTGAAATCACGATAACGCCTAAACGAAAGGAGCTAGCTCACTGAAACTTAGTAAAAATATTCTTCTTCCCTGAGAATATTTTGGTATTGAAACTGGGCAAAATCAGTTCACAGTTGACCATAGCTCCCGTATAACCTCGTCTAGGCTAATCGCTTATTTGTTAATAAATGACAAATTATAGCAGCTATGATGATGACGACGATGTGAAAGAAGCTTTCTATGACCGGCTTGAAGAAGTCTATGATAGCTGCCCCAGTCATGATGTGAAAATAATCCTTGGTGATTTTAATGCAAAGATTGGAAAAGAAAGCATCTTTGAACCTACTATCGGTAAGTTCAGTCTCCATAATGTAACTACCGACAACGGTATGAGGCTAATCTCCTTTGCGGCGGCCCGAAATATGATATTGAGCAGCACCAGGTTTAAACACCTTGACATCCACAAGGCAACATGGGTTTCACCAGACCAGAAAACGAAAAACCAGATTGACCATATTTTAGTTGATGCGAGACACGCATCAAGTGTGATGGATGTGCGTTCTATACGTGGAGCAAATATGGACTCCGACCATTATCTAGTCGCATCAAAGGTAAGAACACGCTTGAGTGTCTCTCGGAAGATAAAATCGGAAGCGCAAAGAAAGTTTAATGTTGTGAAGCTAAAATCCCAGCAAACTGCCATCGACTTCTCGCAAAGAGCAACTCAATTTCTCAGAGAAAATGCTTCGAGTTCCTGTAATATAAATGAGCAGTGGCAACATATTGCCAACGCTTTAAAAACTGCTGCAAAATCGGCACTAGGGTTCCAAACCCCTCGCCCTAAAAACTCGTGGTATGATGAGGAATGCCGTAATGCCACAGACGAAAAAAATGCAGCCTATATGGCAACTCTACAGAATGTAGTTACGCGAGGAACTTTGGAAAGATACCGCGAAAAAAAGAGAGAAGAAAAACGCATATTCAGAAGGAAAAAGAAAGAAATAGAGAATAGCGTTTTTGATGAAATTGAGATGTATAAGACCGAAATGAGATGAGAAAATTTTACCAAAAAATCAAACACCAAACTGAAGGTTTTAGCAATTGTGTTCTCTCATGTAAGGACAATCAAGGAAACCTGGTGACGGATACTGAGAGCGTCTTGAAATTATGGAATGAGCACTTCTGCAAATTGCTGGTATCAAGTGAAAGTGACCATGACATGCCTGAACAAATCAGTGATGACGGCATTATATGCCCACCACCCAACATAAGTGAGATAAGAGCTGCAATATCTCGTCTAAAAAATAAGAAAGCTGCGTGTGCTGATGGATTACCAGCAGAGCTTTTTAAGACCGGAGGTGATGAATTAATAAAGTACATGTTTCAACTCCTGAATTTTATATGGCTAGAAGAACGTATGACTGACGATTGGAGCCTCAGTGTTCTTTGTCCAGTGCACAAAAAAGGTGATAAATCCGTATGCGCTAACTATAGAGGCATAAGTCTCCTCTCAATTGCCTACAAAATTTTATCGAGCATCCTGTGTGAAAGGCTAAAACCCAAGATGAACGAAATAATAGGGGCCTACCAATGTGGCTTTAGACCAGGTAAATCCACCACTGACCAGATCTTTACTCTGCGTCAAATCCTGGAAAAGACCCAAGAAAAGCAAATAGACACTTACCACCTCTTCGTTGACTACAAAGCTGCCTTTGACAGCCCAATACGAACAAAGCTGTATAAAGCAATGTCAGAATTTGGCATTCCTACGAAGTTAGTAAGGTTGTGCAGGCTGACATTAACTGACACAACATCGTCAGTTAAAATAGGTAAAAGCCTTTCAGAACCCTTTTTAACTAAGCGAAGTTTTAGGCAAGGCAACCGTTTATCATGTGATCTCTTTAACATTTTGTTAGAGAAAATCTTGCGTGGTGCTGCAGTTACTCGCTTTTGCCGATGACATTGATATTATGGGGCGCACATTGCGTGAGGTGACTGCCGCATTTTCCAGTATTGAGAAGGAATCAATGAAAATGGGTCTGGTAGTCAATGAATCCAAAACAAAACTAATGGTCTCTACTAGCAAGCAATCCACTAGAATTGGACAACACGTAACCGTGGACAACTATAGCTTCGAGGTTGTTAAAGAATTTGTCTACCTTGGTACCGCAGTAAATATAAATAATGACTAAAATTACGCTCTACAAAACGCTTATACTACTAGTGTTATTATATGGTGCTGAATCATGGGCACTTGCACAAGCCGATGAAGCCGTTCTTGGAGTCTTTGAGAGGAAAATCCTACGAAAAATCTATGGTCCAATCAGCATTAACAATGAATTTCGGCATCGATTTAATCATGAACTGTATGAGTTATTTGCTGACATTGACATAGTAAAACGCATTAAAAAGTAGCGTTTGCGTTGGCTGGGACATGTGGTGCGAATGGATGAAAGTACTCCAGCAAGAAAAGTGTTTGAACATGATCCCGAGGGAACTCGAAGACGAGGACGACCGAAACTTCGATGGAAAGACCAAGTAGAAGAAAATTTAACCAAGCTTGGCTTACGAAATTGGAGAATATGCGCACAAGATCGAAGCGCATGGAATTCTAAAATATGCTCGGCCTTTGACATTAACAGGTTGTAATATAGGCCATTTAAGTAAGTAAGTAAGTATGATGATAAAATTTGGTATATAAAAGTTTTACATTAGCCCTAGGCAGCGTGTAAAATTTCATCAAAATCGGTTCACATTTAACCATAGCTCCCATATAAAAAACTTACGAAAACAGCCTAAATTTCACCTAAAATACACTTAAATGCCAATAAATCTAAAAGTATAACATATATAACCACTAAATTATGTCAATGCCAGCGAGTGTGCAAAATTTTGTCACAATCGGTCACCATTTGACCCAGCTCCCATATAAAAAACTTACGAAAACACAAAAATTCAAAAAGAAAAGGGGATTTATGTCCGTCAGATAAAATCGTGATAGCGCCTTAACTACAAAAGCTAGTAAGACTAAATTAGCCCAAAGAAGTTTTATCTCAATTATCTGACGGACATAAACAACCTTTTCTTTATGTATTTTTGTGTTTCCATAAGTTTTTTATATGGGAGCTATGGTCAAATGGTGACCGATTGTGACAAAATTTTGCACACTGGCTAAAAATTTTGTCACAATCGGTCACCATTTGACCATAGTTCCCATATAAAAAACTTATGGAAACACAAAAATACATAAAGAAAAGGTTGTTTATGTCCGTCAGATAAAAGCACGATAGTGCCTTAACAAAAAGAGCTAGAGGGATAAAACTTTACAAAGGTATTTTGGACACCTTGAAAAGGTGTGTTGAAAATGGACAAAATCGGTTCAAATTTAGTTAGAGTTTCCATATAACCCCGGCCCGCGAAACACATTAATGCTGATAATTGAATTGAATACAATTGTAATAGCTATGACGATTAAATTTAAAATAGGGAAGTTTTATGCAATTTTTGTACAGTTTATCAAATTTGATAGGAATCAGTCCATATTTAACTTTAGCTTTCATATAAAAAACACTCACGGAAACCAAAAATTTTAGCAAAGGCCAGTTAAAAGCTATTAAATTACAAACTATGACAGCTATGGCCACTAAATTTTGCAAGTATAAGCTCTATATATATACCAGCCAATGTGTAATTTTGTTACAATCGGTCAACATTTGGCTATAATTCTTATATATATAACATCCCCTTTTTATATCTACATTCAAAAAGATTTGGAGGTACATTCATTATATTAGGATTGCACCTATGAAATTAGATAGGCATCAATCAATGTTCAGCCCAGACTTTATATATGATGAATGCATTGGGAACTCCTAACGAAATATATGGACCTGCCGTATTACTATTAACGTGTTTAGCCTAACTACATGTTAAGCACAACGAAAAGTATTTAACAACTTATTAATGTAAAACTATACCCGGCTATGAGACCAAATTTTGATCAAAATAAATACTGGGCAAACCATTAAAATATTTTTAAATATTGAACTATAAAGCTACGGCAACCGAATTTAGTCCAAAGGTTTTACCAACAATACCAATTAGCTTAGCGATTTTTTCAGTTTTGGTCCAGATTTTGAATTAGCTGCACCCTGTTTCTGAATTTAACACAACTTGATGGTGGCTATATAAGATTCGGCACAGCCGAATATAACACTCTTACTTGTTGAAAAATGTATTCATGGAAAAATTTAAAAAGTTGAATTTTGTTGTGATGGTGTGATTTGGAGAAAATCTGAAAACTGTTGGGTACACCAAAATTGTAATGTAAGATATGTATAACTGCAAACTTATGTATGTACATAAAAGGGTTTATAAAATCTATATCAGATATTTTTTTAACACGTTTAGAAAAATCAAATATGTGAAACGTATTTAAATTTGGCAAAATAAATAAATCTAAAAAATTTTAAGCTTATTACTAAAACAATAATATTTACGGAAAAAAAACACAAATATCAAAATATTTTAAAATATAGTCACGTCAAGTTATAAATTGTCATTTATTAAAATTACGTGCATTCGAAAGTGAAAAGAAAACAAAAATATTATTATATTTTACTGATAAGCACATTTCCAAGATCCAATCAAAATTATTGTTATTTTATTTCACTTTGTCAAAAAATTTTAACAAAAACACAAATCGCTCTTGATTTGAACAGATTTCAATGAACTTGAATTTATGGATGCACTCACTCACAGATAGTCAAAGGAAGGGGGAAATACAAAATAATAATAATAATAAATTTTAAATAATGACTATCTAGTAAAATGAGGAAATTTTTCAAATAATAATTGTCATACCTTTTTTTTAAATTCAAAATTATTTCTTATGTTGATACTGAAAAACTTTCCTGCTTTGGGATTTTGAATTACCCTCAAACGAGATAATACCATTTACGCGATCTCCTCGAATATAAAAATATTGATATTTTAATATAATTCTTAATATTTTTATAGTATTTGTTATTAAAATTGTTATATGACGAGAACAAAATGACGAAATTTCATCATAATTTTATAACATTTTTTTAAGTTCTAATTTTTAAAACTATTAAAATGTTTCAGCCTTTCGAAATGTTACGTATTAGCTTAAAGCTTTGCCTTGACATTATTTTTTGACTCAATTTTTTTTTTGATGTTATGAACCAAAAAATAGGTTTTAAAATGTGCGTAGTTTTTGAAGAATCGTGTCATTATTTTTCACGATTACTACTAATAAATATTATTAAGAATTTAAGAGAGATTAAAAAAAAAATACATTGACGTTAAAAGTAGATATAATAAGGACGTCAGAACAACATTATGGTGTTTTCCAAATTTCAGTACAAATGAACCTCATTTATTGTATTTACTCGTAGTTTTAAGATGATTCTTTTGTATTTGAATATAAAAGTTTTGAATATTTTATTTAAAATTAAGACAATAGGTACGTGTTTAATAAAATATGCGATTTCTTCTGATTTCATTCGAATAAAAATGAAATTCTGGAAAATACGGAGATTTAAAGTGATATTAGTATAGTGGATCGGAATGTAAATGGGATGCAGTTGTTGCCTGGGTTTCCTGCTAACAGGTAACAACTGTATTCAATTCCTACTCACACCTCCTAGTGGTACATCCTGCAAACCTGAGCAACCTAGTTGAAAATGCGGTAAATAACCCGAGTGGGATTCTAGGTCAGGGCCAACGTGAGAGGGAGTTATCTTGGAGCCATTCCGACGTATTTGCTCTAAGGGTCTAAGATAATTGTACTTGGTGAAGTACGGAACTGTAGCGTCTGTTCAACATGTTAGTTGCGGCTACAAACGGGCGTCTGTCTCGTGGCTCTTGTCTTTCGACTCATCATCCATCGACTTAGCAATTACGATGTTTTAAGCATGGAAAGAAGCAATATAACAGAATATACTACTCCAAGGGGTAATCATGCGACAAATCCCCCTGCTACGGCAGCTGGTACAAGGATTTTGGAGGTGCCTAATCTATGCAAGAATATCCTGATGAATGAAACCAATTCTATCCGTGAGGCCCTATGCTCCACTGGGAGTCAAGGATAACAGAAGAAGAAGTATAGTAGATCATCTATCGGCTTAAATTTTAACAACCGATTCACACTTGTTTGGTGCGACTTGTATAGCTTGTATGTATGAGTCAAGCTCGAAATACAAACAAACATACAAAAGTTATTTATTTTAAAGTACCCAACTAAGTTGGAAACAAAGTTAAGTACACAAAGGCACAATACATATCTTACCAAGACATTTTTGCTATCAGTTGCTTTAATATGTCTGATTTTCAATATAATACATCCTTGAGTTTTCGAGATATTCAGCTTTATAACTTTTTTTCGATTTTAGCAACCCTAAAAATTTCCATTATAATAAAAATCATCTGTTTTCATAAAACACTCTTGAATTCTGAAAAATAGTACAAATTTCCCAATGTGCATCTTAGTGTTCATATCATAATAAAACAAGTAAAAATGTTATATTTGGCTGTGCCGAATCTTATATACCCACCATCAAGTTGTGTTAAACTTAGAAACATTATCTCATATATCTACAAGGGTGCAGCTAATTCAAAATCTGGACTAAAACTGAAAAAATCGCTAAGCTAATTGGTATTGTTGGTAAAACCTTTAGACTAAATTCGGTTGCCGTAGCTTTATAGTACAACATTTAAAAATATTTTAGTGGTTTCCCCAGTATTTACTTTGATCAAAATTCGGTCTAATTCAAAATCTGAACCAAAACTGAAAAAATCGCTAAGCTAACTGGTATTGTTGGTAAAACCTTTGGACTATATTCGGTTGCCGTAGCTTTATAGTTCAATATTTAAAAATATTTTAGTGGTTTCCCAAGCATTTACTTTGATCAAAATTCGGTCAAATTCAAAATCTGAACCAAAACTGAAAAAATCGCTAAGCTAACTGGTATTGTTGGTAAAACCTTTGGACTAAATTCGGTTGCCGTAGCTTTATAGTTCAACATTTAAAAATATTTTAGTGGTTTCCCAGTATTTACTTTGATCAAAATTCGGTCTAATTCAAAATCTGAACCAAAACTGAAAAAATCGCTAAGCTAATTTGTATTGTTGGTAAAACCTTTGGACTATATTCGGTTGCCGTAGCTTTATAGTTCAATATTTTAAAATATTTTAGTGGTTTCCCCAGTATTTACTTTGATCAAAATTCGGTCTAATTCAAAATCTGAACCAAAACTGAAAAAATCGCTAAGCTAATTTGTATTGTTGGTAAAACCTTTGGACTATATTCGGTTGCCGTAGCTTTATAGTTCAATATTTTAAAATATTTTAGTGGTTTCCCCAGTATTTACTTTGATCAAAATTCGGTCTAATTCAAAATCTGAACCAAAACTGAAAAAATCGCTAAGCTAATTTGTATTGTTGGTAAAACCTTTGGACTATATTCGGTTGCCGTAGCTTTATAGTTCAATATTTAAAAATATTTTAGTGGTTTCCCAAGTATTTACTTTGATCAAAATTCGGTCTCATAACCGGGCATAGTTTTACATTAATAAGTTGTTAAATACATTTCGTTAATATGTAGTTAGGCTAAACACGTTAATAGTAATACGGCAGGTCCATATATTTCGTTAGGAGATCCTTATGCATTCATCATATAATATTGCCTATCTAATTTCATAGGTGCAATCTTAATATAATGATTGTACCTCCAAATCTTTTTGATTGTAGATATAAAAAGGGGATGTTATATATATAAGAATTATAGCCAAATGTTGACCGATTGTTACACAATTTTACACACTGGCTGGTATATATATAGAGCTTATTTTTGCATAGCTATCATAGTTTCTAATTATTAGCTTTTAACTGGCCTTTGCTAAAATTTTTGTTTTCCGTGAGTGTTTTTTATATGAAAGCTAAAGTAAAATATGGACTGATTCCTAAAAAATTTGATAAACTGATCAAAAGTTGCATAAAACTTCCCTATTTTAAATATAATCGTCATAGCTATTACAATTCTATTCAATTTATCAGCATTAATGTGTTTCCCGGGGCGGGGTTATATGGGAGCTCTAACTAATTTGGAACCGATTTTGTCCATTTTCAACACACATCTTTTTCAAGACATTTAAAATACCCGCTAGCTCTTTTCGTTATGGCGCTATCGTGCTTTTATCTGAAGGACAGACGGACATAAACAACCTTTTCTTTATGTATTTTTGTGTTTCCATAAGTTTTTTATATGGGAGCTGTGGTCAAATGGTGACCGATTGTGACAAAATTTTGCACACTGGCTGGCATTGACATAAGACTTTCCTGTGCCAAATTTAGTGGTTATATCTGTTAATACTTATTATTAGATTTATTGGCGTTTAAGTGTATTTTAGGTGAAATTTAAGCTGTTTTCGTAAGTTTTCTGTATGGGAGCTATGGCTAAATGTGAACCGATTTTGATGAAATTTTACACGCTGCCTAGGGCTAATGTAAAACTTCTAGCTGCTATAATTTGTCATTTATTAACAAATAAGCGATTAGCCTAGACGAGGTTATTTGGGAGCTATTGTCAAATGTGAACCGATTTCGCCCAATTTCAATACCAAAATTTTCTCAGAGATGAGGAATATTCATACTAAGTTTTTGTGAGTTAGCTCCTTTCGTTTAGGCAGACAGACAGACGGACAAACAGACGGACAGACAGACGGACATCGCTGAATCGTCATAGAATTTCATAAGAATATATTTTTGGTTTTTGAGCCAATATTAAGAAAATTACAAACGGAATAACAATCTCAATATACCCCCCATTCTTTTTGATGGTGGGTATAACAAGTAAAAATGTTATATTCGGCTGTGCCGAATCTTGTATACCCACCATCAAGTTTTACGAGAGTGCAGCTAATTCAAAATATTGACCAAATGTGGTATTGTTGGTAATATGTTTGGACTAAATTCGGTTGCAGTGGTATAGTTACTATAGTTCGACATTAAAAAGTATTTAAGTGGTTTCCCTAGTATTTACCTTGGACGAAATGCCTTCATAACCGAATATAGTTTTACATCAATAAGCTATTTCGTTGTGCCATAAACATTTTGATAGCAACACGGCAGGTTCATATATTTTGTTAGGAGTTCCTAGTGCATCTACCGTGTATAAAGTCTGGACCTAACATTGATTGATAGCTATCTAATTTCGTAGAAACAATCATAAAATAGTTAATGTACCTCCAAATCTTTTTGATTGTAGATATAAAAAGGGGATGTTATATAAATAAGAACTACACCCAAATATTGAACGATTGTTGCAAAATTGTATATACTGGCTGGTATTAATATAATTTATGCAAAATTTAGTGGCCATAGCTGACATAGTTTATAATTTAATAGCTTTTAACTGGCGTTTGTGCATTTTAGTTATTACCGGGAGCGGTTTTTATATGGAAGCTATGGTCAAAAATGGACCGATTCCTATAAAATTTAACGTACTGACTGAAAGTTGCATAAAACTTCTCTGTTCTAAATTTAGTAGTCATAGATTTTAAAATTTTATTCAATTTATTAGAATAAATGTGATTCCCGGGGCAGGGTTATATGGGAGTTCTAACTAAATGTGAACCGATTTTACCCATTTTCAGCACACAATTTCTATAACATATCGAAAATACTTTTGCTGAATTTTGTCTCTCTAGCTCTTGTAGTTAAGGAGCTATCGCGCTTTTCTCTGACGGAAAGACGGACATAAACCATCTCTTATTTCTGTATTTTTGTGTTTCCGTTAGTTTTTGATATGGGAGCTATGGTCAAATAGTAACCGATTGTAACAAAATTTTGCACACTGGCTGGCATTCACATAAGAGTTCTTTTTGTAAAATTTTGTTGCTGTAGCCCTTTTCGTTAAGGCGCTATCGAGCTTTTATCTGACGGACAGACGGACATAAGCCCCCTTTTTTGTATTTTTGTGTTTCCATAAGTTTTTTATATGGGAGCTATGGTCAAATGGTGACCGATTATGACAAAATTTTGCACACTGGTTGGCATTGACATAAGACCTCCTTGTGCTAAATTTAGTGTTTAAATCTGTTATAGTTTTAGATTTATTGGCATTTAAGTGTATTTTAGGTAAAATTTTGGCTGTTTCCGTAAGATTTTTGTGTGGGAGCTATGACTAAATGTGAACCGATTTTGATGAAATTTCATATGCTGCTAGGGCTTTTGCAAAACTTCCATATACCAAATTTTATCATCATAGCTATTATAGTTTGTTATTTATTATCAAATAAGCGATTAGCGGGAGCTATGGTCAAATGTTAACCGATTTTGCCCAATTTCAATACCATCATTTTCTCAGATGTGAAGAATGTTTTTACTAAGTTTCAGTGAGCTAGCTTTTTTCGTTTAGGCGTTACCGTGATTTCAACAGACAGACAGATAGACAGACAGACAGACGGACAGACAGAAGGGCATCGCTGAATCGTCTTAGAATTTCATAAGGATTCAGAATATATATCATTTTTGATTTCTGAGCCAATATTAAGGAAATTACAAACGGAATGACAATCTCAATATACCCCCATTATTTTAGATGGTGGGTATAATAAAATATAAGCCAGATACAGGGTATTTAGATAAACTTAAAAAATATAATGGATAACTTTTTACTACGCATTAAATATATATTTCTTTATTAAGAATGTGTCTTGGTTTTGTGATAGCTTTTGTGGTTTTCCATCAACTTCTATTTGTTTGTTTAAAAGATCAATAATACATTTTTTTTACAATAAAAAAAATAAAACCAGTAAATTTTACATCTCTTATAAAAATTTGTAGCATTTTTGTTTGAATTAGAGCTGAACGTATCAAATTTCATTGCTTGCACACTTCAATTTTTTCTATTAAAAAGATATAAGTACATATTATGTAGACATCCGCAACAAAACATAGTAAGACGGTCCGGTCCTATGGTATTTATTAGAATAATTTGCTTACATTAAAAACTTTACATTTTGTTGAGATCGATTTAAAAAATTCACTTTGAAGCTATCGATATGAAAATGTTATTTTGATAATACATAGTTATTAATAAAAGATACATTGCCACTATACAAATGTATCTACTGTGATTTGTAGAAACAATTCAACTTCTTTGAAAATTCTTTGGTTTAGTAGAACTGTAGAGACTAATATGTAGAGTAATATAGCAACATTAGGTCAATTTTTGAATTAAATTATGTTGTTAAGTTTTGGTGTGGACGTCGACATTTGTATGCAATTAAATAACTAAGATTATGTGTCAATAAGTGTTACAGTAGGTAAACACTTACGGTCTTATGTTAAAAAAAATCTTAAATATTGCTTAAAGAACACGTTAGTTACCAAGTACTTTAAGGCTAACAAACGATTGTTAAAAAATATTATCCAAAAACAGTTCTTTAACTAATGAATACGTCAAGTCAATTTTACATGTTAATGCTGGCAACATCGTCATTCTCTCTTGTCTCTTTATAGTTAAATATACAAAACAACGAATCAATTATTCATTGTTTCCTCCGGGTAGTCGAATTTCTAAATAATGTTTTGTATGTTTTTAATATAAAATAACATTTTTCTTCTTTTCTTAATGTAAAATTATGTTTATGTTATATAAAACCATAAACTAAACATATTTATAATACAGTAAAATAATAAATAGACACATTTTTACTAAGGGTTTAAACCGATTATTTAAAAATCGAGTACTTTTAACTCATGTTGAGTATATATACATCACTATAATGTTTTTTTGTAAATTTCATTGACCGATGTCTGTTTTTTGTTGAAAACACGATTTTTTTGTTAAAAATTAGAATTTGTATTATCAATTTCTTTGAAAAGTTTGATTTTAGTATGAAATATGTAAAATAGAGTATGAAATATCATGGAAATTATATTTCATAAATTCCCCACCCCCGAAACCTTTTATATGATAAAAAAAATAGCAAATTAGCAAAAATATGATAACTAAATTTAGCAAAAATGTTATTTTTTTATCAGAAAAGTCTGAAAACTTAAATATTTTCTTTGAAAGTTTTCACAAAATATTATTTGTCAAAACAATAAAATATTTAACGTAGCTTTAAATTATGTAGACAGCTACTTTAAATTATTTGATGTTAACAAAAGATTAACATCGGTTTGTTAAGCTAACAATCGTTTTAGGATAATACTTTAAGGAATTTTGCTTAATTTTAGTTTACCAATCGTTGTTAAATGTTTTTGCATAAGACCGTTACAATGTAATTTGTGTATAATATTGAAGTGTAAAATATTTAGGTAAAACTGTCAAGAGTAGGATAGTAAGAAATGTAGTTTACCATTGCTAAGATATTGTTATTATTATCTGACAGTTAACATACAAGACAATCGTGTAATAAAATTAACACCTATTTTGATTACACAGAATTATGATGCACTACATTTACATGAGCTGTTAAGTTCTTTTCGTTGTGCTTAATAGTTAGGCCAAACACGTTGATAGTAATACAGCAGGTCCATATATTCTGTTAGAAGTTCTTAATGCATCTACCGTATATTAAGTCTGGACTTAATATTTATTGATAGCTTTCTAATTTCGTAGATGCAATCTTGATATACTGAATGTACCTCCAAACCTTTTTGATTGTGAATATAACAAGTAAGAGTGTTATATTCGGCTGTGCCGAATCTTATATACCCACCATCAAGTTGTGTTATATTTAGAAACATATCTCATATATCTATGAGGGTGCAGCTAATTCAAAATGTGAACCGAATGTGGTATTGTTGGTAAAATAATTGGACTAAATTCGTTAGCAATAGCTTTATAGTTCATCATTTAAATGTATCTTAAGGGGTTTCCCTAGTATTTATTTACTTTGCACAAAATTTTGTCCCATAACCGGGTATAGTTTAATATACAAAAGCTGTAAAATACTTTTCGTTATGCTTAGTATGTAGTTAAGATAAACATGTTGATAGTAACACGGCAGGTTCATATATTTTGTTAGGAGTTCCTAATGCATCTACCGTATATAAAGTCCGGACATTGATTGATAGCTATCTAGTTTCGTAGGTTCAATCTTAATATACTGAATGTACCTCCAAGTCTTTTTGATTGTAGATATAAAAAGGGGATGTTATATATATAAGAACTATAGCCAAATATTGACCGATTGTCACAAATTTTACATACTGGCTGGTATTTATATAAACTTTATTTGTACAAAATTTAGTGCCCATAGCTGTCATAGTTTCTAATTTAATAGCTTTTAACTGGACTTTGCTACATTTTTGTGGTTTTCGGGAGCTGTTTTTATAATGGGTGTTTTTTTTAGAGGTATAGAACTTCGAATTGAAATAAAACACAAGAAAATCGTTTTAATGTCCATCAATTTGGCTTTATTGGAAGGATAATTTTATGCCATTAATGTTTAAATATGATTTCGGGCATGTGGCCGCCGCGGCTGGCTCGAATAAAGCCAATTCTACAGGTCCAATTTTCAACTACTTTTTCAAACATATGGGGCCGTATGTTGGCAATAACGCCACGAATGTTGGCTTCCAAGTCCCCTAACGTTTCTGGTTTGTTGGCGTAGACGAGCGACTTCTCATATCCCCAAATTGACAGGTCCATTCCGCGAAATTATGAGCTCATCGAATGTTTCCTTCAATAAATCAACTGTGACGTGCGCTGTGTGGCATGTAGCGCCGTCTTGTTGGAACCACAACTCATCCACATTCATGCCATCCAATTGGGGAACAAAAAACGAAAACGATCCATGGTTAACCGAATTAATTGCTCTGATTGACGATTATATCGACCATAAAATGGACGGAGCTTGCGGTAAACTTCGCGAACTGAACCATTATTTTCGAAATAAATTTGCACGATTTGCAAGCGTTGTTCTTTTGTCAACCTGTTCATGATGAAATGGCAAACCAAACTAAATATTAATCACTTGACAGCTGACAAAATGGCCGCCAGTTAAAAAAGTGATGCCAACTTAAAGTTCTATACCTCAATAAAAAACACCCGATATGAAAGCTATGGTCAAATATGGACCGATTCCTATAAAATTTGATATACTGACCAAAAGTTGTATAAAACTTCTCTTTTCTATATTTAGTTGCTTAGATATTACAATTGTATTCAATTTATCAGCATTAATATGTTTCCCGGGGCATGGTTATATGAGAGCTCTAACTAAATATCAAGCGATTTCACCCATTTGCAGTACACAACTTCTATAACATATCGAAAATACTTTTGTAAATTTTTGTCTCTCTAGCTCTTGTAGTTAAGGAGATATCGCGCTTTTATCCGACGGACAGACGCACAAAAACGCCCTTTTCTTTTTGTATTTTTGTGTTTCCGTAAGTTTTTTATATGGGAGTTATGGTCAAATGGTGACCGATTGTGACGAAATTGGCTGGAATTGATATGGATACTTAAAATTTTACGGAATCTGTGGAACCTGAAACAATTTCGATCGGAATTCAGCTACGGAATGGTTTCAATTCTGAAAGGAATTTGTGATATGCCTGTATAAAGGGAAATTCTCGATAGATAAAAATTAAATTTAAAATTTTTCTCCAAAAACTGTTTCAAACGAAAAATTTTTCCATAGAAAAAAATTTATATTGAAAATTTTACTGTAGAAAAAATTTATATAACAATTTTTTTTTTAATTTTTATTTCGTTCCCAAATTTTGATTCTGTAAGTTCCAATTTATCGCAATTATAGAAAATTTACATAGTTTTTTAACCACTGATTTGTTATTTATATTAGAAAAACTTTGCAGTTATATTTGTTTTCGATATATTCTCAAAAATCGCAAATTTTCTAGCCAAAGTCTGCATATCGGCATTTAACTATTAGAAAAATAGCTGACCTGCTTGGATGGTTTTCTAAGGGGTTTGAGTACTTGTTGGAAGGAAATTTGTATTTTTATATGCAAATTCCTCGTGTTAAATCTTATCGAATGCTTGCGGAATAATGATGGACAAGGCAGAACATATTGTTTGGTTTCAAAGGCTTTTCTGATAACACTGCTCTGCAAACATTAATTTTTTGTCTTTCCTTTTAATAAAACTATGCGGACTATATGGATCTTGATGCGCTAAACTCAAATTGGTTTTCGGTTTTTCTCCATGAGATCTGGATTTTTTTATGGGCGTGGCAAATTTTTCCCCTTAAATTAGTCAGGTACGGAGACCTATTTCGTCCTAACTCGAGAACGACTCATCCGATTTTCAAAGTTAAAACACTTGAAGATGCATCTCTTATCATTTTGGAGTTATTTAGGAATTAATGGAGAAAAAAAATTTTTTCGTCGTAACATATCTTAAGAATAAAATGAGCTATAAACCATAAAAATCGGTTAAAAAAATGTGAATTTTATTACCAATTTACCGCAGGTACCCATTGAATTTTGAAAATCGGATGAGTCGTTCTAGAGTTAGGACGAAATAGGTCTCCGTATCTGACTAATTTAAGGAGAAAAATTTGCCACGCCCATAAAAAAAATCCAGATCTAATAAAAAAAAAACGACAACGGATCTGAGTTTAGCGCATCAAAATCCATGTAGTCCACATAGTTTTATTAAAAGGAGGATTTGGCTGCAGAGCAGTGTAATTGTTGTTATTCTGGTACTTGTTCAATTCGGAAATCGAATTGATGGTCAGAAATAACTTTCATCCAATTAACGAATGAGCTTTAAATAAGTAAAAAAGTAGGTTTTCGAACAATTTCGAGATATTTTTCAATATATTTTATTTATTGCTTATAATTTTCTTTATTATTTGTATTTTATCATTTTAATATTAAATACTTTTAGATAACTTAAAAAAAACTATTTTTTGGCTTTTGGTAATTTTCTTAATTCTAATTAAAACTTAAAATATCACTAAAAGAAATATTTACTTAGTTATATTAAAGTTTCAAACTGACTAGGTTTTTTTTTTGTTATAAATAATTAAAAATTACAGATACAAAATTGACTCATTGCTATTCATTTTAGTGGTTGAGATAAAGAAGTGGTTTTCCAGAGATTAGTAGAAATTTTAAAGTTATTATAATATTATGACTCAAACCTTATCAAAAATATTTGTCAATTTTCAATATTACAATGAAATTTGAGATAACTGAAAACTGCTTGTTTGGGATTTAAGGCTTAAATTTACTATTTATTTAACACTTTGAATGCTACAATCTCGAGATGTAAGTCATTCATTCTTGCTTGCTTTTAAGCTTCTTTACGACACTCAAACAAGCTTTCAATTTTTATTGCCTCTAAATGTAAATTAATTTTAGATGCGTACTTTTACTTTAACCTCTTGGCCTTTGTCTTGATAAAGATGAATCTAGTTCCCGATTAGTTTTTACTAGTTATTTAATTTTCTTGGGGTTAAGGTTTTGTTTTACAGCCTAAAAGACTTGGCTGTAAATCCAAAACGTAATTTCTTTTAATTACGAGTAAAAATATTTAAAACTATTTCTCAAAATTAAATAAACTTAAGAAAAGCTGATGCAATTTTAATTGTTTCAAATATAAGATTTGTAAAAAAGTGAATAAATTGTAAATTACAAGTATAACGAGAGTTGCCTTTTATATTTTGAGATTGCTCAAACTTAGTCCTGCCATCTGTTGAATTATGTTATTTATTACGAGATTAGTGGGTGCTGTGACTTAGTTGTTTAGCCTATCGATTACTAAGCATAGCATATCATATCGTAAGCCTACATTCAATACCGACTATGAACCATTTTTTTTCAAAATCACTTTTTATTTGGAAATTTTGTTTTTATAATAATAACATCACTTTTAATGAAAATAAGGGAGGAGAAGTCTAATTTAGAACTTTGGCTTTAATATCTGTGGCTTTGGTGCTAAAAGGGCCAATGTCGAAAAACTAGTTTTGAGAAAATTTGATTTAAAGTTTTTATTTTCAATATAAAATTGCCCAGACAAACCCTTATAAATCTGTTCTGAGTTAAGTTACAGATTAGCTGTTGGAGCCAAATGAAAGAGGGTAAAGAAAGAAATGTAATACAATAAATATCTTAAAACAACAAAAAATTGACATTGGCCCTTTTAGCACCAAGCCACAGATATATTGTAGGAAAGATATTGTCTTCTATTTAAATATTTTGGATATTAAACAGTTTTTTTGCCTCTCATTAAAAATATTATATTTGGTTCATAGTCGGTATTAAATATAGGCTCACGATATTCTGCCTAGGTTCGTGCTCCGGTCACGGCAAACATCAATTTTTATAGTTATTAGTTTCTGTTAAGTATCGTCATTAAGCCCTACAGCATTTACACGCCTTCGATGTTAAAGAAATAAAAATCTTAAATAATTATTTTAACTAGCAACAGATGGCACAACTTTACTGTTCTTAAAATAGACATGAGGGGCGTAAATACAGGGTTAGATAATAAAAAGCTTTATGTATACACTATATACAATTGTATAATCACCATTTGTCAGAGTGTAACTTCTCATTTGAAAAAAAGGCTTATATAATAGTTGGGATGAATAATTTGTATTACTTTGGGGCAAAGGCTTGGTTAGCTTGACGAACTTTTTTCGGATCAAAAGGAAACAAACATTAAAACAGTTCGAAAAATAATTTGGGAACGAAATAGCTGAGACGGACCTTGGGTTGCCAGTCAGGCTGGATTCGACTGGATTTTCCAGCTTTTTTAATGATTGTCCAGTGTCAAGCTAAAATTAAATGAAAGGCGAAAAATTGAATATTTTTTAAAGAAAAACTATTTTTATGAAAAAAGAACGCAATAAAAACTTTTGGAAAAGTGTATTTTTGTTATTTTTTGCTTAAGTGATTTATGCGTTGATTAATTGATTGCCTGATCAAGTTCATTTTGTAATAAAATTACCCTCTATCAAATTTCCCCATTGTTGGCAAGTATGATTCTACGTTTGAATTTAAAACTTATGTCGTTAATTATGTTGACAGCGGTACCAAGGTCAACAAATTCTTTTACAACCTCGTAGCTATAGTTCTCAATGATCTAGACCCATTTTATTACATTCCTTTTTGATACTTGAAAAGGCGGCAGTCGAATCGCGAAATGTGCGTTCGTTCCATGATATGAATGTCATCGACAAACGCAAGTAGTATGTGTTTTCTGTTGAAAATAGTTTCAGATGTATTAGCTGTAGCATCTCGGACGATTTCATTTTCTGTAGATATCGCTGCAGTAAATTGCGGTATTCGCTATTCGGTTAATCAAAAATTGAAAGATTCATCGAAGCAAATTATTAAAGCGAGTTTTTTAATTATTAATGTCCAGCTAATTTTTGGGTTGTCAAGCTTTTTTTCCCTTATGTCCAGCATTTTTAGGATTTGTGTCTGGCAACCCTAGACGGACCCCAGAGGGTGGAAAGACGAAGCTGTTGCATTTTAAGAGCTGTTTACAAAGGCCCTAAGTCCTACAAACTTTTGAATTATTTTTTTTTTTTAATGTACTTTTTATAGGGACTTAGATCTTTTTCTTGTGAAAAAATTAAACTTATCGCTTTTCCTAATCACTAAAAAACAACGCAAAAATCCATGTACTTTTTAGACTCATTGAAAGGGACTTACGTTTTAACGCCGACTCCGAACGGCAAATGCATTAGTTAGAGAAGTTTTACATAGCCTAATACTAAGTTGCCAGACACAAACCCGGAAAAAGCTGGACATAAGGTAAAAAAAAGCTTGACAACCCAAAAATTAGCTGGACATTAATAAAAAAACTTGCTTTAATAAATTTTGCAAATTGTTAATATCAACTGAAAGTGGACAAGATAATATGCCCGAACAAATCCACATTAAATGTCCGCCATCCTAACCAAAATGGTTAGAATTGCAATAATTCGACTGAAAAGTAACAAATCTGCTAGTGCCGATGGTTTGCCGCAGATCTTTTTAAGGCAGGAGGTGATGACCTGATAAGGAGTATGTCCCAGCTTATAAAAACCATATGGTTAGAAGAACATATGCCGGACGATTGGAGTCTCAGTGTTCTTTGTCCAGTCCACAAACAAATTAGATAAAACTATTGTCAATTATAGAGGTATAAGTCTTACTTCAATTGCATATAAGATAATATCGACCCTATTGTGTGAAAGGCAAAAGCCCAAAATTAACGAAATAATTGGAACCTAATAATGTGGCTTTAGACCGGGTAAATCTACCACAGATCTTCACGCTACGTCAAATTCTGGGGAAAACACAAGAGAAACAAATTGATACATATCATCTCTTGTTTACTACAAAGCAGCTTTTGACAACCCGATACGTCAAAAGAGGAAAATCTTTCAAAGCATGACCTACGAAATTGGAATTTTAAAATATGCTCGACCTTTGACTTTAACAGGTTGTAAATATAGGCCATTTAAGTAAAGTAAATACAATGGAGAAAATTGATAGAAGCACTCAATTAATCAACGCATAAATCACTTGAGTAAAAAAGAGAAAAATACACTTTTGGGTTCATTATCATAAAGATAGTTTTTCTTTAAAAATATAAAAAAAACTCAATTCTCCGATTTTAGCTGGACAAATTTAATTTTAGCTTGACACTGGACAAGCGCTAAAAAAGCTGGACAATCCAGTCGAATTCAGCCTGACTGGCAACCCTACCTAATACTCAATAACCAGTGGCTGGCCGAGTCATGAGGTGAACCGCCGCTTTCTTGAAAATTAATTTTTTTCAATTGGGTCTGGCCGGGGATTGAACTTGGGATCTCTAGTATGCTAGGCGGATGACTAACCTGCTATACCACAGCGGTCTGTCATAATAAGGATCGTCTTTATTACTAGGAATGATGGCTGTACCTTAAAAAGTGTGAGTGCTAATGACTGATGATGCGTATGAGCTCGATAGGAAGATGACGTATGGGTCTTTCAGGACAAGCAACTAGACCTCTTTATCGAGCCATTACAGGAACGTAGAACGGTTGCATTTGTTCATAAAATTTAACTTTTTGGGTTACATTTTGTAGCCACTATATTTTTTATTATTCTTCATGATCTTCTGATTACAAATCGTACCAATTTTTTTCAACTGGTTGATTTTATTTTTATAAAATTTTATATCTTTTAAAAGGCTGATTCATGGTTTCTATCATATCTTTAGAACGGGTTGTTCGATTTTGTTTAAGGTCACCGATTAATATTCTTAATAAAAGTGTCTTTAAGTCTATTTAAAACAATTCTTTAAATGTTAAACGGATTCTGAGTTATTTGAAATTAAAAAAAAATATTTTTTATGAAAAATTTAAATTTTTTCAAAAATTCATAAAGAATCGAAAATAGTAAGAACTACAAAAATCCTTATTACATGATCTTAAAAATATAAATATTCCAAATAAAATAAGTCTTAGTTTGTAAAAATGCATAAAAAAATGGTAATTTTATTAAAAGTAAAGTTTAAATGCCCAATTTTGCATTTGAGTCATTTTCGTTACTGTATGTTACAAAGGAGACAGGGTCATATATGGACCGATTCTCTCAAAATTTTTCAATTTAATTACAGTTTATACAAAAAATATGTGTTCAACAAATATACATAAAATTATCTTCTGATTTAGGAGCATTGTTGCTAATTTCGACGCATACAAGTGGCTTTTGTTAGAAGATCTTGTATGGTCAAATATGAACCCTTATGACCAACAAAATTTGATACTGTAATTATAGTTTACTGAAATTTTAGCCAAAACCTTCATTCCAGGAAATAAAATCTATGCAAGGTACCCGAAATAATAAACAGATTTTGGCCAATTTCAATAAAGATTTTTTTCCAATTTGACAAAATACAATTTTTTTTTCGATTTTGCACAAAAAAAATATATTTTTTTTTACATTGCGCTCTGAATAACTCCAAGGACGTGCAGCGTACAAAAATCTTGTATTAGCACATCTTAAGGTCAATTTTGTTCTTAATCCTTAAATGTATTTTATAGTCAAATTGGGCACGTAGTTTTGAAGATATTGTAAACTAACAAGAATCACCTATTCAAAAACAAATTTTAGAAAAAATTAAAAAATAAAAATCGAATAAAAAATTTTACATTTTTTGAATTTTAGCTGTTGACTACTATTATCAAATAGTCTGTCAAGTCCGACTTTTGATGCCCTTTAGTCAGATATGAACGCATTGTGAACAGATTTCGAAGACAAATTTTCTGTGCGATGTTTTAGCAAAAAAAACTTCAATTATCTTTTTATAAGGGTTTTAGTGATTTTTGGGTTATTATTTGAAAGATGAGTTATATTGAAGTCATATAGGACGAAAAAATATGACACTGCTCTATTATTAAAATTTTAGATGAACATCATGTAAAGGACTTAAACCTCTTTTATGAGAAGACAGTTCTATGGGAGGTAAGCGAAATAGTAATCCGATTTGTTCATTTAGGAATGTCTGCGACAAATTTTACAAAATTATATTTAATAAGTAAAAAAGCGCTATAGTCGGTCTATGCGTTACATACATCAGCACAAACTTATAATACCCTTTCCACCTATGGTGGTTAAGGGTATAAATAGCGACCTGTATTTTGATAACAAACTTACATGGACCAATAGCCTGGCAGACTTTTGATGGTGTAGATAATACAAATTACGAGATCAATGTTTTTTTAGTTACTCTAAAAAAAAATCAATAAAGCTTTTTTTCCATAATCTCAGAATGTAAAAGGCTACCCTCGTATAATAAATTTAGTAGAAATCATTATATCATTATATTTTACTGCTTACTGATGCAATATGTATATAGAAATACTTAATAAAATTGAGTTCAAAATAAATAATTTCCAATATTAAATTCTATTAGTTGTTAGCAAACCTTTTTAACCCATGCATAACCACTGCTACAAATATGAAAAGTCTAAGGTTTGAATTAATAAACTAACCTTTTAAACCAATTTTGATTTTTTTGAGGAATCAATTTACTTAAAGTCATCTCATTAGAATTGTGTACCAAATCGCCACATTTGATATCGATCGAAAATTCAGACTTTTAAGCAAATATTGTGTAACATACCTCAGGGATTTTCAAAATAACTGATTTTGGAAAAAGCTAAATAAAATTGGATATCTAAAGATATCCCTTTGTTTGCCAAAACATTTAGTTTAAATTAAATTAATTTTCTATTTGGGAATTTTTGACAAATAAGTTACAATGTAGTGAACCTTATATGCAATATATTATTTAGATTATCCTAAAAGTATGTAACACAAATGTTTCTGACATTTGATCGATATCAAATGCTGCTATTTGGCGAATGTGTTATATCAATGTCGTCATTTATGGACTAATGTCCCATTTACTTTAAAACAAATACTTCCCTACTAATCTCTTCCTAATTAACCACAAACTAACTTCTAATAAATATTAAAAATCGGCTTTATAGTATACGCATAAACTTAACTTTAACTGCTACCAGGTGGATCATTGAATTCACTACCCGCACTCTGCAGCAAAGCTTGAAGCTTAGCAGCTGCAGGAAATGAAGCCAAATCCAAGGGAGCGGCTCCCGTAGTGCTTTGAATATAGGCTAAAAGTCTGAAATATTGAAAGAAAAAAAGTTAATTACTTCAGTTACTTAATAGAATCATAATAAAAACTACCTTCTCAGTTCCTCTATGGCATTCTGTTGCATTAGTATATAGTTTTTGGCCAGCAAGAGAGTGGCAATTTTGGAGAGTTTACGCACCGAAGGTGAATGAGCATAGGGTATCACATTGCGCAGCTCATCTAAGGCATCGTTTAAATCATGCATGCGCCTTCTTTCTCTGTTGGGTTAAACAAACTTTATTATTACTCCTTTACCAAATTCTCATAATTCACCTTGCATTTATATTTAATCTCACAGTTTTTCCTTGTCTATTCTTCTGTTTTCCCCCACCCGCTCCACTGGCACCTCCGCTTCCACCCGGCCCACTGCTTGAGCTACCTAAACCTGCATTTGAAGGATTTCCCACACCACCTCCACTTGTAGAGGGTGCCAACATAAGGCCAGGACTTGCTTTATCCATTACCGATCCAGCCCCCGAATCAGGTTTATTTTCATCGCCGGGCGGTAACATACCCAAACCTTGAGCATAGAAACCTCCAAGGCCCACAGAGCCCAATGGTGTTCTTCTACCGGGTACACTTTGTGGTGGGCTGGATGTTGGTCCAGGATGACCACTGGGATGAGGTCCCATCATATTGGCGGTTTGTGGTATGGGTGGATGTGTGTGCCCTGGCAGGGCAAAGCCAAAGGGTAGATTAGGATGTTCCATTTCTGAAATGAAAATAAAGAAGAATATCATATATCGGATAAGATTACAATAAGTATATAGTGAGCCTATATTTTTTGAACCAATTTTTTAAAATCACTTCTTATTGGGAAACTGTTTTTTTTTTTATAATAGTTACATATCTTTTAATTAAAATCGGGGAGAAGGAACCTATTTTAGAACAAGAAAAAAATCCTCTGTTGATAGTGTTGATGTTTTGGTTCTCAATCCCCCAACGTTATAGCAAAATTATATGTATATCAGTTTCCATGTTGTGACTCTTCTCGATAGATTAAGGAAGAGTTTTTGAACTCCATTTCGAGGAAACACATATTCAAAGAAGGGACATTATTTTTTCCCAGTATAAATTTTAATTTTTTAAGGTCATTCTCACATTGAAAAAATGGTTGAACGATAATGAAATTACGGTAAACATACAGAAGACCAAATTAGTTCTATCTACTTATTCTTCTGTTATCCTTGACTCCCCGTGATGCATAGGGCCTCAAGTTCTACCTACTAGAAGATACGAAATTTCTCCATATTATCTCGAAATTTAGCAATTGATTACAGTTTTTACAAAAATTATATATGCAAAAAATAAACTTAAAATTGTCATTATCTTCAGATATACGAGCGTTTTAGTGATTTTTGTCTTATTAGTGTGTTTTGACAGAAGAGTTTGTATGGCAGCTATGGTCAAATGTGGACTAATTTCAATGAAATTTGTGACAGTGATTTTGGTTTATAAAGGGATTTTTAGTAAGAGCACAATAAAAGTTTTTTTTTATAAAATAAAAACGGCTTTGGATATCAATGAAATTCTTTATTCCCATAAAAGCGTTTGATGCCATTATGTACGGAACTCGATTTCATTTGCATGGCCACAACGGGCGCTTGCAGAATTCTAAACGCTAAACCCAATTTTCGATAGTTTCCAAGCATAAATTGGCCAATACTGCTGCAATTTCATGTTCGATATTCGTACGAAGTTCATCGTCGCTGGCTTATTGGTATAAACCATAGACTTGACATAGGCCCGAAGGAAATGCTGTAACGGCGTCAAATCGCATGACCGAGGCGGCCAATCAGCTGGACTATTTAGTGAGATAACACGTTTTCCACACTTCGTTTTGAATAAATTTATTGCGACATTCGGTGTTTGGTTTGTGGAGCCGTCCTATTGGAACCACGTGTCCTCCAAGTCCATATCATTCAATTGAGCCCAAAAATATTCAGTTATCATTGAACGGTAGCGATTCCTATTCAAAGTAACATGCCTGACTTGATAATCACGGAAGAAGTAGGGCCCGATGACGCCGCCGGGACATAAACCACACCAAACCGTAATTTTTTCGGGATGAATGTTGTCATTTCATGGAGCACTTGTGGATTGCTGCCTGATGAATAACGCATGTTATGTTTATTGACGAAGCCATTTAGCCAGGAATGAGCCTCATTGCTAAAGATGAATCGGGCTCTTAACTTTAGACCACTAACTCCGAATTTCGGTAGTAAATTTTAATATTTTCGACTAATTGTATATCGTATGTGAACCGTCGTGGTATAGCAGGTTAGTCATCCGCCTAGCATACGATATATATATATATAATTCCCCGACAACATTCCAATTGGAACAAGGGGTACTTCTCTCAGACAATATATATATATATATATATATATATATATATATATATATATATATATATATATATATATATATATATCGTATATCCTTCCATAATAAAATGGCAAACTTTACTGAAGAGAAATTTCAAAAGAGCATAAAAAAATATGGCGTCGTCTGCTGTCCCTGTCACTGTACTTTTGTAGCGTCCCTATTGAAAAATCCGATATAAGGAGTACCTATATTAAATTTCATGATAAAATATTGATATTTGTGGGCAAAATATTAGTTTCGGGAAGTGGCACATATGGGAGGTACCATAAATAATGGACCGATTTCGACGAATTTCAGTTCCCACTGTCAAAAAATATGCCAAATTTCATCAATTATCATTACAAGGTTTACATGGGGGTCCAGCCAGACGTCTAGCCAGCCTGCCGTCCAGACAGACTGACAGCGTTAAATCGACTCAGGAAGTGATTCTAAGGTTATTGGTATAATCTAAGTCCAATATTCCTATGCGTTACATACAACAGCATAAACTTATCATCTACCATACGAAGATTGTTGTTGAAAATAACTTCCAATATTACTGGGGTCACACAACAGGACATTTCCCTATTATAACTATTTGTTTCTATCGATACAGAATGTCCTTAATGGAATACGCTTCACTTCAGAACAGGATATCAGAAATTGGTTTGATTCATTCTTTGGAGAGAAACGCCTATTCCAATGAAAAAGGGAAGAAATGGAGAGACGTGTATTTGAGGAAATTGAGATGTATAAGAGTCGTAACAAAGTGCGTACATTTTGGAAAGAAGTTAGACACTAAAGGGATGATTTTGGCAGTTGTATTTTCTTCTGAAAGGACTACCAAGGAAACCTGGTGACAGAAACATAAAGCGTGCTGAAGCTATGGAAAAAAATTATTGATGTCAAATGGATGACAGAGCAATCGTCCACCATCTAATCAAAATAAGGTTAGAATTACAATAACTCGACTCGGTTTGTCGGCAGAACTTTTTAAGATCCGGAGGTGATGAGTTCAGGTTTATGTCTCAACTTATAGAAAAACGTATGCCAGACGAGATTGGAATCTCGCTGTCCTTGCATATTAGATACTATCTACCGTAATGTGTGAATGCTAAGGGGCAAAATTAGATCAGTTTAATCAACTACTGACCAGATCTTTACTCTAAGTCAAATCCTAAAGAAGATCCAAGAAAAAACAAGTAAGAGTATTATATTCGGCTGTGCCGAATCTTATATACCCACCATCAAGTTGTGTTAAATTCAGAAACAGGGTGAAGCTAATTCAAAATCTGGACCAAAACTGAAAAAATCGCTAAGCTAATTGGTATTGTTGGTAAAACCCTTGGACTAAATTCGGTTGCCGTAGCTTTATAGTTCAACATTTAAAAATATTTTAGTGGTTTCCCCAGTATTTACTTTGGTCAAAATTCGGTCTCATAACCGGGTATAGTTTTACATTAATTAGTTGTTAAATACTTTTCGTTGTGCTTAACATGTAGTTAGGCTAAACACGTTAATAGTAATACGGTCCATATATTTCGTTAGGAGTGAATGCATTGCATCATATATAAAGTCTGGGCTGAACATTGATTGATGCCTATCTAATTTCATAGGTGCAATCTTAATATAATGAATGTACCTCCAAATCTTTTTGATTGTAGATACAAAAAGGGGATGTTATATATATAAGAATTATAGCCAAATGTTGACCGATTGTAACAAAATTTTGCACACTGGCTGGTATATATATAGAGCTTATTTTTGCATAGCTATCATAGTTTCTAATTATTAGCTTTTAACTAGCCTTTGCTAAAATTTTTGGTTTCCGTGAGTGTTTTTTATATGAAAGCTAAAGTCAAATATGGACTGATTCCTATAAAATTTGATAAACTGATCAAAAATTGCATAAAACTTCATTATTTTAAATTTAATCGTCATAGCTATTACAATTGTATTCAATTTATCAGCATTAATGTATTTCCCGGGCCGGGGTTATATGGGAGCTCTAAATAAATTTGTACCGATTTTGTCCATTTTCAACACACATCTTTTTCAAGATATACTTTTGTAAAATTTTGTCCCTCTAGCTCTTTTCATTAAGGCGCTATCGTGCTTTTATCTGACGGACAGACGGACATAAACAACCTTTTCTTTATGTATTTTTGTGTTTCCATAAGTTTTTTATATGGGAGCTATGGTCAAATGGTGACCGATTGTGACAAAATTTGCACACTGGCTGGCATTGACATAAGGCTTTCTTGTGCTAAATTTAGTGGTTATATTTGTTATACTTTTAGATTTATTAGCATTTAAGTGTATTTTAGGTGAAATTTAGGCTGTTTCGTAAGTTTTTTGTATGGGAGCTATGGCTAATTTTGAACCGATTTTGATGAAATTTTATATGCTGCCTAGGACTTACGCAAAACTTCTATATACCATTTATTCATTTATCATCATAGCTGCTATAATTTGTCATTTATTAACAAATAAGCGATTAGCCTAGACGAGGTTATACGGGAGCTGTTGTCAAATGTGAACCGATTTTGCCCAATTTCAATACCAAAATTTTCTTAGAGATGAAGAATATTTTCACTAAGTTTCAGTGAGCTAGCTCCGTTCGTTTAGGCGTTATCGTGATTTCAACAGACAGACATCGCTCTATTGTCTTAGAATTTCATAAGGATTCAGAATATATATCGTTTTTGGTTTTTGAGCCAATATTAAGGAAATTACAAACGGAATGACAATCTCAATATACCCCCCATTCTTTTTGATGGTGGGTATAAAAACCGATACGTGTCGTCTCTTTGTAGACTACAAAAACAGCCCGATACGGAAGAAAGTGTTTAAAGCAATGTCTGAGTTCGGCATCTCTACGAAGCTAAAAAAGTTATGCTGACACTTACTAATACAACATCATCTGTTAAGATAGCTTTCATAACTAAATGTTGATTCAGGCTTGTTAGAGAAAATCTTGCGAGATGCAGCAGTTAATACAACTGGTACATTGACATTGATTTTCTGGAATGCACTTTGCGCGAGGTTACTGCCGCCTTTTCCAGTATCGGAAAGGAATCAAACAAAATGGGTCTAGCTGTAAATGAATAAAGGTAGAAGGCCAAGCGGTCGTAGTATTGTCAATGCATAAAATGTGTATTGGTTTACAAAAATATTCATATAAAAAATATTTGAGTATGATAATAACTAAATCTGGCAGCACTGAAAAAAAAAATCAAAGAAATGACAAATCAAAAAACAGCTGATTGCCGCCCGCAGCCGCTTGCCGCCTGCTTTGGCCTTTTACCTTTAAAAACAAAACTGATAGTTTCTTCAGGCGGACAGACCATTAAATTGGAATACACGTGCGTGTTGAGAACTATAGCTTTTGGCACAGCTGTGAACATCAACAACGGTATAAGCTTCGAAATCAAACGCAGAATCATACTTGCCAGTCGATGTTATTTTGGTCTAAGCAAATTACGCGGTATACAACCCTTATAGTACCCATGTTATTGTATGATGCTGAATTATGGGCACTTGTAAAGGCAGATGAAGCTGTGCTTGGAGTGTTTAGGAGGAAAATTCTACGAACAATCTTTGGACCAGTCTGGCAACAATAATGAGCTGTATGATGCTCTAAACACATAGACAACAGCAGACAGCAAACAGCAATATGTCAAAAATAAAATCCATGTGTTTAAATGAAAACCATTTTTTTGACGACAGCGCAGCAGCACGACTGCACAACAGCATTTGCTGCTGCTGCCAACTTATGCATTAAACACATAGACAACAGCAGGCTACGGGCTACAACCTGTCAAAATTAGAATATATGCATTCAAATAAAAATAAATTTTTTGGAGTCGACACAGCTACGCGACTACCGACCACCGTTTTAGCTGTAGCCAAAATTAAACTATTTTCTATTTTTGTTGGCGACCATATAATATTGAAATAAATGAGCAATTTAAGCCACTTGACTTTATTTACCATAAATACAGGGTGGTTAAATTGTAAGGGTCGGTGTTGAATGTGTACCACACCTAAACGCCAAGTTTTTTTCCGAATTTTATTTGACATTTCTCTATTTCAGACTTACTCAATTTGAACCATGGAGAGATACACAATCCAACAACGTGTTAAGGTTATCCAGACTTATTATGAAATTGGGCGTTCAAATCAAAATGCATATCGTGCACTTCGTGATTTTTTTTTGTCAATTTGATCGTCCAAATGTGCGTACAATCGCAAGAATCGTGGAAAAATTCGAGCAAATCGGGTCTGTAGAAGATGTGAGAACACCAGTGCATGCTCGTACAGCTCGTACTGCAGAAAATATTGCTGCTGTTCGCGATAGTGTGGGTGAAGAGCCGTCCACCTCAACTCGTCGTCGTGCCCAACATTTGCACCTCTCACGCTCGTCGTTGATGAACATTATGCATAAAGACTTGCATTTACACGCTTACAAGGTGCAATTGGCTCAAGAACTAAAGCCTCTTGACCATTCCAAACGTCGTGAATGGGCAGAATGGTGGCAACAGTGGATGATCAATTTTCGAAGAAAATCATCTTCAGTGATGAGGCACACTTTCACCTCAGTGGATTCGTCAATAAACAGAATTGCCGCATTTAGGCGAATGAGAATCCAAGAGTGATTGTCGAAAAACCAATGCACCCACAAAGAGTGACTGTTTTTCCAAAATGAGGCCGGTCAGGCAGTTACTGTGAATGGTGTTCGCTATCGTGAGATGATAACGAACTTTTTATGGCCCGAATTGGAAGATATGGATATGGACGATATGTGGTTTGAGCAGGACGGTGCCACTTACCACACAGCTAACGAAACAATGGCTCGTTTGCGCAACAAATTCAATGGCCGTGTTATCTCATGTAATGGCGATGCCAATTAGCCACCAAGATCATGTGATTTGACACTGTTGGACTTTTTTCTTTGGGATTATTTGAAAGAAAAGGTGTACGTCGATAAGCCAGCAACAATTCAAGAGCTAAAGAATGACATAATTCGTCATATTAACGGCATAGAACCTCCATTATGGCTCAGGGTCATCCAAAATTTGGACCATCTGATGGAGGTGTGCCGCCGTGGTCGCGGCGCCCATTTGGTCGATATTTTGTTCCATACATAATTGAGTAATACCAATATATCATATTAAAATAAAATTGCAATAATTTCCTAAATAGTTTGTGTTTTATTCGAAATCAACATCGGCCCTTGAAATTTAACCACCCATTACAATGGGGAGAATTTATGTAAACAATTTACATACTTATCAAATATTTATATATTTAATGTATATAATAATATCTAATAAAATATTATGTAAAAATTTATATTTATATATCTCTAACTCAATATATTTATATATCTCTAACTCAATTTTAAAAAGTTATATTTCAAAATATATTGTTTAAAGATATGCGAATTTTTATAAAAAAAAAAAAGTCGGTTGCAGAAATAAGTTTATAGTATATTATAGCTCTTAATCCATTATAAAGAATATTATATAAAATATATAAGAATATAAAAGATATTTTCAGTAGCTTTTGTTTGATACCAAAAAAGTTAATTGGATATAAACTTCTAAAGTTATACCGTATTATACTTGAAATTTAAAAAGCGCATAACTCTTAAACTATAAGAGATCACACCAAAATCTTTCTATATATATATATATTTTTTTTTTGATGTAGACATACTATCAGGTACAGGAAAACAGTTGATTTCGGAGATTAATAAATAAAATGAATTTATGTCGTTTTTATCAAAATTGAAATTGTTATTTTGTCCATCTTATAAACGCGATATTGGCACCACTCATAAACAGATGTTTCGAAATGTAGCTGCCGGTTTAAATTTAGCTGCCGTCCCCAAAATAATTAAGTAGCTGACTACGAGGCGACGATTGCAGCCAACGACTTTTGTAGTCGGTGTTCGTGTAGCCTGCTGTTGTCTATGTGTTTAAGGCATTAGGCTAATTTATATTTTGACAGGCAGCAACAAACAGATAAAGTATTGCCACTATATATATAAATTAAAAACAATAAGAACAAAAAATTTTTTTTAATATTTAGCATAAACGAACATTACAAAATTGAAGTAAAGAAAATGAATTTATTTGTCTTTTTTAGTTTTTCGTGATATTATTACGTTTTTGATTAATAACTTTAATTTGATTCATTATAAAATATAAATGTGGCATCTCTAAAATTTGTATTGCTAAAATACTCAGCTGTTCATTATCATGTTTATAGTGTTGTTGCTGCCTTCAAAATATTTATGAAGCTGACTTCAGAACAGCATTTAAAGTTGACAGCATTTGAAGCCGTGAAGTTATGAAGTCTGCTGTCGTCTAAGTGTTTAGAGCTTGAGTTATACGCCGACATCGACATATTTAGTAAAACTCATTAAACATCAGCGGCTGCATTAGATGGGACTTGTATGGAAATGGATAAAAATACTCTAGCAAGAAAATTATTCGAAAACGATTCCGCGGGAACTCTTCAAAGAGGACGTCTGAAAATTCAATAGAAATGCTAAGTAGACCATCATTTTTCAAAGCTTGTCGTACGAAATTGGAGAATATTTATGCGCTTAAGATCCAATCGCATGGAATTCTAGAATATGTTTGGCCTCTGACCTTAACTCGTCAAAGAGGATGTCCGAAAGTTCGATCGAAAGACCAAGTAGAGAATCATTTTTCAAAACTTGTCCTACGAAATTGGAAAATATGCGCATAAGATCGCATCGCATGAAATTCTCGAATATGTTTGGCCCTTGACCTTAACAGGTTGTAAATATAGGCCATTTAAGTAAAATTTAGTAAAATATCCATAAGCACTGAAATGAAATTCCTTAGTATGTTGCCTATCGGTCCACATTTCACCTTAGTGGTGAACGGTTTTAGGACTGATAGGTTGGGCCTTGCCGAATATAATACCCTCAAACTTGTTGTGCATCAAAATGCTTAAAATAACTTACTTATATCGTGTTCCATTTAAAGTAACTTATTCATTAAAGAAACAATTTTATTTCAAAATTAAACTACCGCACATTTAAATACCAGAATTTCAACTGATATGAAATGATAAAAGCTTAACGCATTAAAACCCCATAAATATTATTTTCGAAAAACTAAAATAATAAATGAGATCATCCCTTAGGCACAGAAAGCGAAATATTGAGATGCTTTAATAAAGAACAAATGTCATATGTTCAATAAATGATGCAGAAAAAATAAACGTTTTATGAAAATTATAGTTATTTCTTATTATAAAGGCACTTGTTTTGGATTTAAATATGATTTGCGGTACAAAAGTCTTGAACAACTGTTACGATTTTGAAAAACTCAAAGTGTTGAAAAAACACCCCCTTTTTAACATGAAAATGTTAACATATGCTGTTATAATAGAAAAACATTTTGGGTGCCACCTAGTGGTGGATAGCGAAAGCTAAAAGTTTGTTATGTTTCTAAAAGATGGCGCCATAAATGGAAAATGTTTAAAGCAAAGAGATAGAAGAAGATGTTGATAAAACATACAAAGAAGATGAGTTCATAAAGGATGTAAAGGATATAAATACAAAAAAATAATATTATTAATTTTTTCTTTTGCAATAATTATACCAACTCTTTTATTTACCTCTTCAATTTAAATATTTCTTCATTAATTTTTATATTATTTTTTTAATCCTTCGTTCAGTTTGATCTCCTTTATCGAAATTATTTAATCCTTTATATTATTTACTTTATTTAACAATATTTTCTATTTCTTTCAAATTTTTATTTAAAAACTTTTACTTTTTATTATTTGTTTATTTAAACTGATTTTCATAATATTTATTTGCTTTAATTTCCGTTTTTTTTTTTTCTATTTATCATTAATTATTTAACACAAAAACCACAAAACTATTTACACACACTTTGTTCTTGCTGCTACTCCTACTGGATATTAGTCCTTGTTGTTTGGTTTTAAAAATTGTTTTCTTCTTCGTTGTCGTCCTTTCGTTCTTTGGCAAATGATTACAACAATACAACAACAACAACATTAACACCGGCGGCGTTTATTATGATTCCATTGAGTTTCGTGTTGAATTGTATTGTCCTACCACCACCAGCAGCAGCAACAGCGACAGCAGCACTGTAACAGCTCTTTAGCAATGTCAAAGCAGAGCAGCTTAAGCATCCAACCAAAAATGGGTAAATTGCGTTTATGTGTATAAATTTGTGTTTGTATGTGTGTGTGTGTGTGTTAGAGACTTTGGCAGCTTTACCCTGCAGGAAAGAACTGTTTTAAAGGGCCTGATAAAAACATAAACATCCTAGAATTCCAAACTAATTTCCGATTTATGTACAGTTTGTCAAGTAATTGTTTGCATTAAACAAAAATAGTGAAAATGCAATTTAAATTTCGAAAATTAAACATCAAATCGTTTAAATTTGCTTATTTTGTTTAACACATACCGTTAATGTAACTGTTTACTAAAAAAAGTCGTAAAAAAAATGAAATCAATACACGCATTGCACAAAAAGAAATATACCCAATTAAAAAGGCGTCAAATAAATGTTTGCACAATAAGTAAAAATAACACCAAATGTTCTTATTTACCGTTATATTTTTTTATTTTATGATGTTTTATGAGTGTTATCCAATGAAATTAAAGTTATAACAAGTAAGAGTGGTATATTCGGCTTTGCCGAATCTTGGATACCCTTCACCAATGGTGTTCCAAAAGTACTTAATGTAATTCGTAGCAATATTTGGTTATACTAGTATTATATGCAAAGAGTCTTTAAAATTAAGAGTCGGAAAACGAAAACCTTTTCGGTGGCGTCATCATCTAGAATAGTTATGCACCCAAAGGTAAGGTTGGGCAGGTGGCTGATGTCTAGGGAAGCTTCACTTGGGTTCTAAAGTGGTCCCTTTGTGAAAGATAATGATTACTAGACTACAAGTAGAGAATGCATATTTAAGCCAGCCAGTAGCTTCGAAATAAAATAGACACATATTTTACGAACATTTAATAAAGTTCGATAGACCAGATAAACCATGCAGAAAAGATGCTTCAAAATGTAGATGCCCTTAGATTTGCAATAGCACATCGATTTGATGAAGTTTAAGTATTCTGACATGCAACCCAAAAACGCTGTGCCCAGTGAGGGTTGTGCACTTTAATTCGTACGAATTATCCAACTAGTAAAAGTTCTTGATTAGTTATGTAAAACTCTGAAGTTAGCGGACTGATTTAGGTAAAAGCTTTAACAATGATTGTCAATGTATACAAGCCTTAAAATTAAAGGGTATACACTCTTAGTTTTAGATACATACGTGAAATATATAGCTTTTGAATGGATGGTTATCAGCTTTGTCGGAAAAGTTTACTTATTAATTTGAAGTTAGTTAATTAATTAAAATGAACACTTCATCAATAATATTTGGGATGTATAGTTCTTTCGATCTGTCCGATGGATGTTTGGAAAGTTTTGCTCTATTTCTTTGTGCAATTTTAATGTGATTTAATTTATCAACATTAAATCGATTCCCGGTCGGGTTTATATGGGAGATTTCACTAAATGTGAATAGAGCTCGCCCATTTTCAATATCGAACTTTTCAAGAGATCAGAAATACTTTTGTCAAATGTTGTCCCTCTAGAAAGTTTATTTTAGGCGCTATTGTTCTGAATATCAATATTGTACAACGTCTTTATACTAAATGTCATCATCGTATCTATTATAATTTGTCATTTATTAGCTACTAAGAGATTGCCTTAGGCGAAGTTATACGGGATCAATTGTCAAACGTGAACGGATTTCTCCCAATTGCAATTAAAAAATTTAGTTGATATGTGAGATACTTACATACATATGTAGGTTTTGAACGGATATCATGTAATTAGCTGCATTTTTGTACTTCCTAGGAAGATTACCTATAATTTGATATATAATACATTCTCAAATGTTATCATAATGTTCAAAAGTCAGACATAAAATTAAGATAAATGCAGTGTGTCTGTCTGCTAAAACCAGATTTGTGGAGCTCCTGAATTGTCGCACTCTGAATTTCAACATTGTCGATCAAAACACCATCGCTTTAACGCTAAATTATATCTACCACAAATTACAGAATGCATCAGGATTTAGATAATCCCCTGCGAAGGACGCTATTAAACTTCATCAAAATAAACATCTGAGATATCGACAAAACAGGAGCTCCAAAAACTTGACTACAACAGAAAAAAGGACAGACAGGTAGACGGACGGACATGTAGATGGACGGACAAACAAACAGACGGACGGACAGACGGACGGAGGTCGCAAAATCGATTCTTGTGCCGATTCTGAGTTGATCGGTACAATTTGAATGGTATTCATAATCAGATTTGTGGAGTATATATATCATATTTTAGAAAATCCTCCCATAAAGAACGATGTCAAATTTCATCACAATCGGTCCATAAACACCTGAGATATCGCTGAAACAATTTTTACAAAATGTAAACAAAATTTCTTAGACACGTACTTTGGGCAATTTGCTGTACATCAAATGTAGTGTTATGGCGATATCTCAATTGTTTATAGACCGCTTTTGATAAAATTTAATAACGTGCTTGGTGGGGGAATTTCCTAAAATCTGATATAAAATTTATGTAGGTCCGTACTAAAGGAGGATAGTTTTTCCTATTTCTGCATTTAATTTTTTCAACAAACATTCTCTAATGTGTACTTTGAGCAATTTGCGATACATCAAATTCAGTGTTTTAGCGATATATCAGTTGTTTATGGACCGATTTTGATAAAATTTTACAGAGTGCTTTGGGAAAATATTTCCTACAATCTGATATATAACATATTATCACATGTACACCAGGAGTATCTTTTTTCTCTTGTTATTTAAAAGTGTGTTTCAATCAAAAATTTTAAAATTTTCGTCTAATTTTTGGTATTTTTTCGATATTTTCGGTGTTTATAAACCGATTTTAATGAAATTTAATAGCGTTCATTGCGGGAGAATTTCCTAAAATCTGATATATAATTTATGTAAGTCCATCCTCCAGGGGCTTCAGAAACTTGATTTCAACAGACAGACAGACAGACGGACATCGCTTAATCGATTCTCCTCCCGATTCTGAGTCGATCGGTATAATTTTTATGGGGTCTACGATCACTAATAAAAAAATTACAAACGGAATCACAAACTTATAATACCCTTTCACCTATTGGTGAAGGGTATAAAAAGTATTGTAAAAAAAATGTGTGCATTAGTTGTCCTATATTTAAAAAAAAATGCCTGCAAAATTGATTTCGAAAGGCGTTATAGAATTAGCATATTTCCATCACTATAAGGACAAATCCGCCAGGGAAATCGCTAAAATGTTCTCCCGTATAGTTAGGACATCATATCCTGAAGGAATATTGGAATTAAATGGATAACAATGCAGTTCAAAATATAAAACAATACAAAACCGATGTATTCATCTACAGTGGCTAGAAAAAATCTACTTCTTTCAACATAAAATATTGAAAATCACTTCATGCTTTCTATTTCGCACTTAGAATTAGTATTGGGGTACATTTTTTTCTCTATTCATGCTAAAATGTTGTTGTATAATTATGATGGATCCCCAAAAGTTTAGAAGCCCAGTAAAGTGCCCTGTAGCAAACTTGAAAAGATTTTTAATATTTTGCGTTGATAGCAGTATACTTTTCCTAGCCACTGTATATGAATATTTCAGGTTTACCGGTTTATTTCGGATTACTTCTTGGGATACACATAGCCCATGATCATTTTTCACTTAAGAGGTAAGCCCCTAGTGCTGGAGTGCCACTTTTTCCAGACGGTATTAATAATTTTACTTTTAATTCATATTGTATATTATTTGGGGCTGCTTGGTTACCCTTTTAATTGTAATATTCCTTCATTTTCAGCACGGGATCTGATGCCCTAACCATACTGGAGAACATTTTAGCGATTTTCCTAACGGATTTGCCCTTATAGAGATGGAAATATGGTAATTCTATAACGCCTTTCGAAATTAATTTTCCAGACTTTTTTTTTTAATTTAGGACAACTAATGCACAAAATTTTTTTACAATACTTTTTATAACTTTAATTTCATTGGATAACACTCGAAAAACATTATAAAACCAAAAATATAACGGTAAATATGAACATTTGGTGTTATTTTTACTTATTGCGCAAACATTTATTTGACGCCTTTTAAATTGGGTATATTTCTTTTTTTATTGTTGTTGTTGCAATGCATGTACAGATATAACCACTAAACTTAGCACAAGGAAGTCACGCCAGCCAGTGTGCAAAATTTTATAACAATCGGTCATCATTTACATATAAAACATGAAAGAAATTTCTATAGTCGGTCATACCCGACCTTACGATACCCTTCACCATTAAGGTCAAAGGTGTTCTGTTTTCTGTATAAAGACAAATATTTGCAAAATTTTGCTATCATACAAAGATTTTCCCAAAACTTATATATTTAAGCTGTTTCCGTCATTTAGACTTATGAGAGCTAGGGTCAAATGTGGACCGATTATCTCGAAATTTAGCAAATTGATTAGAGTTTTTACAAAAAGTATGTATACAAAAACTAAACTAAAAATTGTAATTACCTTCAGATTTACGAAAGTTTTAGTGATTTTTGTCCAATTTAGTGCGTTTTAACAGAAGCTTTTGTATGGGAGCTATGGTCAAATGTGGACCGGTTTCAACGAAATGTTTTACAGTGATTTTTGTTTACATTAGCAGTATTTTTGCATGAAAAATATTGATATTTGTGGCCAAAATATCAATTCCGGGAAGTGGGACCTATGGGAGGTACCATATGTAATAGACCGATTTTGACGAATTTTAATAGCCATGGTCCCACTATCAAAAAAAATAATCTGTGCCAAAGTTCATCAAATTATCTTTAGAATTGCGACCTGTACTATGATTACATATCTTACATGCGGGTCCAGCCAGCCAGCCGTCCAAACGGTGGGCGGACTGAAATCGGTAAATCGACTCAAAATGTGATTCTAAGCATATTGGTATACTAAAAAGTTACATACATCTACACAAACATATAATACCCTTTCCACATATGGTAGTGAAGGGTATAAAAACTTACGGAAACACAAAAATACAAAAAGAAAAGGGGGTTTATGTCCGGCTGTCCGTTAGATAAAAACGCGATAGCTCCTTAATTACAAGAGCTAGAGGGACAAAATTTTACAAAAGTATTTTCGATATGTTATAGAAGTTATGAACTGAGATTGGTTCACATTTAGTTGATAAATTTATAAAACTTTTTGTCGGTATGTCAAATTTTATAGGAATCGATCCATATTTGACCATAGCTTTCATATAAAAACCTCTCCCGCAAACCACAGAAATGCCACAAACGCCAGTTAAAAGCTATTAAATTATAAACTGTGATGGCTATGGCCATCACGAAATTAGTTAGCTATCAATCAATGTTAAGTCCAGACTTTATATACGATATATGGAACTCTTAGCAAAATATATATTTGTCAAGATTAAGTTTTATATTCAAAACTCAATTAGAAGTTTGATATTTCAATAGCATGATGAAAATATATTCTTCAACACTGCGATGTTTATGATGTTTCTGCACTTTTGTTTTATCCATAGTAATGTGGCCACCACCTGTGTTAATGTTATAAATGCTTACGAATTTTTATGGAAAAATTTTATAAATTAATAAATACTGAAAAAGATGTACTTATAATCTTAGATAATTAAATACAATTTTTATATCAATTTAATTTAACTTAATACAATTGCAAATATTATTTGAAACGCTTTTTAAGACATTGGGCCTTAAAACTGTATATAAACTTGTAAAATGCCAAATGGCATTTAACTTACGGGCCTTGAGTTGTTTTCCTCTGGGTAGTTTTTCAGTTGTTAACGTCATCATACAATGTCAACAACTAGCACACTTAGATAAAACAATACACGGACACATTTAAATTCATAAAACAATCGAAAATATGAGGATAGTTAGAGAAGTTTTTATGCGCTTCGACAGTATTTATAAGGTTTTAATTTTATATTTGTATTTATAATTTATAGAGTATTTATTTCAGACCCCATTTAAATTCTTATTTGATTGTTATAATTAGAGTAGGAAAAGAAACGAAACCTTTCGCAAACGTTTGTAGAATGTTAAGACAGAGTCAGCTTTACTTCAATCGTTTTGTGTCATGAGATGGCCTAACCAACAATCGAAATGCGTCGAGAAATGGTTTCCCCACCAACATTTTTTGGTTTTATCAAAAAACTATTTATTACAATAATAAATAATTGTAATGAATTGGGATCTTAGTGCAATACACTACAGTTAAACTTTTTAAAAAATTTTTTCTACAGAATAATTTCGATAAAAATATTCGATAAAAATATTTTTCTAAAGAAAAACCTTTGGTAAAAATATTTTTATAGAAAAAATTCCGATAAAAGATTAAGGGATGTTTTTATATTAAATTAACAAAAAAAAAAATATAGAAAAATTTTCGATAAAAAATTTTTTATAGAAAAATTTTCTATGGAAAAATTTTCTACAGATGTCTTCATTATTGGGTCTTATGTGGGAGCAACGGTCATATATGGGCCGATTTTAGCATTTTGATTACAGTTTGCAATTACACCCTGAGGGGCTCAGAAAAAAAAATGTGTCTTCCTAGGCCAATGTCATGAGGTGGCGCACAGGACATGGTAGTTTTTTCGGTTTGTGGTAAATTTCAGCCAATAAGGATAAGTTTTTGGCAAAACCAATAATTGGATGTAAAAGACAACTAAATCAGCTTTCACAAGAGTTACAAAAACTAAAAATCTATGCAGTAGTTTTTATGTTATTGCAATTTGCCCCAAAAACTTCGTGTTCTTTTCAACACGCCTGCGGATATGCAGCAAAAAATTTACTTTAGAGTACAGAAATTACAAAGTAAGACATTCCTTATCATCTTAAGAAATATAAGTACTAAATAGTTAAAATTTATTAAAATATAATTAAATTTACATTGTTTTTTTTTATACTGGAAAATGGTGCTTTTTTAAGGGCCGTTTCAAAATTCACTTTTTAAGTTTTAGAAAATTTTGCTAAAAAACTATTCAAAATATCAAAATGTTTGATAGGCATGTTAAAACAGACAGATTTGGTAATAAAATCCAAAAAAGTTGAGTTTAATATCTCATATGGTTTCGCCGTACCTGCGACTTGAAATCGTAAAATTTCGCGAAAAGGTACATTTTTGGATATTATTTAAGTAGATGTTTAGTAAGTTTTATTTAAGTTTTCTTTTGATAAATGTAATACGGAATTTTATTTCCCATCATTGAGAAATGCCCACTAGAATTTTCTTTGATACTACGTGAACTTAAACCTTTTTTCTTCGGGGTAAAAGTCAAAATTTTGGTTTTTGTGACAAAATAAGAAATGTTATAAATTTGTGGCAAATTTCGATCAAAATTAATAAAAATTTTTATTTTTAAGAATGGTTATATTGTTTTATTAAAAATTTTTTTTAACCCTTAACAGACATGGGGACTAAAATGACCCAACATGTTTTTTTCGAAAATTTATGAAGGGAAATCCCCAAAATTGTTTTAAAGCGTAAGTGATGACAACAGATTTAATAAAATTAATCACTAAAATAAACTAAAAAAATTCGGTTATTTTAGTCCGCATCAGACATGAGGACATAAGGGTTAAAAAAAATATTTTTAATAAAACACTATAACCATTCTTAAAAATAAATATTTTTATTAATTTTGATCAAAATTCTCGCCCCATCCTATTGAGCATGACCTAAAGGCTATTTTGCTCTTAATCCGATAATGTATTTTAGTAAAATTTGATAAGTAATTTTTAATTTATGGTAATATAACTAAAACTACCTACTCAAAAATTCATTAGATTAAATTTGTTATCCAAATAAAATTGTTTAAGCACTTTTGAGTTTGCCCTTCCATAAAGTTTAGCTACCAACCAGTAAACTAAATAATCACAGTAAAGCATTTAAAATACAACCACACAGATATACATACGTACATTCGCACTTTCATACTTGCACTCAATTACATAAATACATACATGCATACATATAATAATAAAAGCCACCACCACTAGTACGACCGCTCGTTTGTGGTATCCTGAATCCTGATTTTACATAATTTCGTATTTATTCTTTTCAATTTTTATTTACATTTTTTATTCTTTTATATTTGTTCACAAGTAAAAATTTGTTATATTTAAAACTTGTACAGGTTTTTTTTTTGTTTTAGGTTTATAAATATGTATTTTTTTAGCTTTTGCCTTTGTAGTGGTATTCTTAAATCGTATTATCTGCAAATGTGTGTGTGTGTATAATGCTAGAACTTTTGATGATTTTATACAGTATCCAGTTATGATATAGTATATTTTTCGTTTACTTACTTTTGGTTTTTATAAATACTTTAAGTTGTTCTTTCTTGTTTGTTAAACAACAACAATTGTTGAGAATTTTTAATAGTCAGGGTTTGGAATTACTCTTTACTATGTTGTTGATCGAAATACGAATCTAAAAGCCTTAAGACCTATTAGTTTCAGATCTTCTTAAAACATTGCAATGCATTATTGATGCCCATGTCCGTTCATCACTAAATCATGTAAGTAAATCTAGCCAGGTACTGCATAATTCTATAATCTTTCTAGAAAGTAGACCTCATAGTTACAGAGTTATCAAACACGTCTTTGCTATACTTACATACATATATTTTTTAGAAAATTTCATTTAATTTTAACCTTTTTTATACCCACCATCAAAAGGAATGGGGGCTATATTGAGATTGTTATTCCGTTTGTAATTTCCTTAATATTGGCTCAAAAACCAAAATTCTGAATCCTTATGAAATTCTAAGACGATTGAGCCATGTCCGTCTGTCTGTCAGTCTGTCTGTCTGTTGAAATCACGATAACGCCTAAACGAAAGGAGCTAGCTCACTGAAACTTAGTAAAAATATTCTTCATCTCTGAGAAAATTTTGGTATTGAAATTGGGCAAAATCGGTTCACATTTGACCATAGCTCCCGTATAACCTTGTCTAGGCTAATCGCTTATTTGTTAATAAATGACAAATTATAGCAGCTATGATGATAAAATTTGGTATATAGAAGTTTTAGATTAGCCCTAGACAGCGTGTAAAATTTTATCAAAATCGGTTCACATTTAGCCATAGCTCCCATACAAAAAACTTACGAAAACAGCCTAAATTTCACCTAAAATACACTTAAATGCTTATAAATCTAAAAGTGTAACAAATATAACCACCAAATTTGGCACAAGAAAGTCTTATATCAATGCCAGCCAGTGTCGCAATCGGTCACCATTTGACCTAGCTCCCATATAAAAAACTTACGAAAACACAAAAATTCAAAAAGAAAACGGGATTTATGTTCGTCAGATAAAATCATGATAGCTCCTTAACTACAAAAGCTACTAAGACTAAATTAGGCACAAAAATCTCCTATGTCAATGCCAGCCAGTGTGCAAAATTTTGTCACAATCGGTCAACATTTCACCATAGCTCCCATATAAAAAACTTATGGAAACACAAAAATACATAAAGAAAATATTGTTTATGTCCGTCTGTCCGTCAGATAAAAGCACGATAGCGCCTTAACGAAAAGAGCTAGAGGAACAAAACTTTACAAAGGTATTTTGGATGTCTTGAAAAAGATGTGTGTTGAAAATGGAGAAAATCGGTTCAAATTTAGTTAGAGCTCCCATATAACTCCGCCCCGGGAAACACATTAATGCTGATAAATTGAATAGAATTCTAATAGCTATGACGAATAAATTTAAAATAGGGAAATTTTATGTAATTTTTGATCAGTTTATCAGATTTTATAGGAATCAGTCCATATTTGACTTTAGCTTTCATATAAAAAACACTCACGGAAACCAGAAATTTTAGCAAAGGCCAGTTAAAAGCTATTAAATTAGAAACTATGATAGCTATGATCACTAAATTTTGCAAGAATAAGCTCTATATATATATCAGCCAGTGTGTAATTTGTAATTTTGTTACAATCGGTCAACATTTGGCTATAATTCTTATATATATAACATCCCCTTTTTGATATCTACAATCAAAAATATTTGGAGGTACATTCATGATATTAAGATTGCACCTATGAAATTAGATAGGCATCAATCAATGTTCAGCCCAGACTTTATATATAATGAATGCATTAGGAATTCCTAACGAAATATATGGACCTGCTTTATTACTATTAACGTGTTTAGCCTAACTACATATTAAGCACAACGAAATGTACTTAACAACTTATTAATGTAAAACTATACCCGGTTATGAGACCGAATTTTGACCAAAGTAAATACTGGGGAAACCACTAAAATATTTTTAAATGTTGAACTATAAAGCTACGGCAACCGAATTTAGTCCAAAGATTTTACCAGCAATACCAATTAGCTTAGCGATTTTTTCAGTTTTGGTCCAGATTTTGAATTAGCTGCACCCTGTTTCTGGATTTAACACGACTTGATGGTGGGTATATAAGATTCGGCACAGCCGAATATAGCACTCTTACTTGTTTTATTTCAAACATTTTCCGCACCCTGATCTTTGGTTATGTTTATGCTCTAGGTTTAGTAATGTTGTGTTTTAAGCTTCCCCGTTCCACAAATGATTATAACTGTAACTGTAAGATATTTTAAGTGACTGAAGTAATCATATTTTTGATTCTCCCATTATGTCTGTCTTTCCTAGGTTTATCTTCATGAACGTGTGAATACAAATCAACTAACAAATCATAATGTTTCTTTTCGACAAAATTGTGGTATTTTCATGTAACAGTGTTGCCAGCTTGTAAAGCCTTGAAACTAAATTTTGTTTCAAGTTTCGAATGACGTTGACTTAATGCCGATATAAATAATAACTTTTGATAAGGGACTCATTTATTTAAAAACGTCATATTCTTTTTATTTTTCTTCCCACTTCTTGGCAACTCTAAGCAGTCTTCCTTCTTATTCATGGTACGTGTGTTACAATATAAATCAATGATACAGCAACTACAACCACCAGCAGTGACACTTACTTTGCCTTATCACATTATGCCTAAAACGATGTACTCCGACAAAGAAAAAGGTGAGTCACTCAACTGGAATGGCAGTGAATTTATGAAGAATGTTTTTAATCTTCAAATGATTCATAATTTCTTTTGTATTTTTCTTAATTTTTCGGTTAGAATTTTGATATCTTTAGTAAATGTAAAAGTAATGTGACCGATTACAGCGGTTAAGAACGACCTCTTACATACATATAGTCACTCAAATTACTGTCCCAATGCTTTTAAGGTGTTTACGAATATTAGTATAGCAACAAAGCTATTGGCTCAATCTCTCTGATATTTTGTATTATTGTATATTGGACTCGTGTTGACAACTATAAGTAAAAAAACATTGTTGTGATACTTACCGTTAATCAAGAGAAAATAAATAAAGTCAAATTTTTACTGGGACGGTTTTTTGACTTAAATTTATTTATATAATTTTTAATTTAATATTTTGTATAGCCTTTATTTGCGGTAATAACAGCTACTATACGACTTAGCATACTCTCTTCTACATATTTACAATTACTTGAAGCAATACCGTTCTGAGCTTCCAATACATCTGCCCTTAGTTTAAATAAATGTTATCCTAAAATATACATGGGTGTTCTCTGATCGCAATAAGCAGTATGTGAGGATGTGAGAAACAAGAGGTGTGTATTAGTAGCGGATTTAATTTGGTTGTTGCCGAGATTTGGCAGAGTTATCTCTGTCCACCAGGAAACAGAGACATACTGGAGTGATGTTAAAACATCTTTTTTGAAACTTTTTGGAATCGATTATAAAAGAAAGTCAAATAAGCCTTAGATTTCTAATAAAATGTGGCAGCCAATAGAAGATAATATAAATTGAAGTTAAATAATGCCAAAATATCGCAGATCAAACAACAAGGACCACAAATTGCTGTCATTCAATCCGAATAAAAACTATAAAATATATGATTTGCGATCCAGTGCATCACAAAAAAAAACCGCTTGCAATGATTTTGACATATTAGCACCACCAACATCCCAGAAAAAACTACTGCAATTATAGGCATTTAATTTGGAAAGTCAGTAGCCCTGACGGCTAATACAGTTCTATCCACAAAGCCTTTGATAATATAATATTGATCGGACTGCCAAATGTCCTCAGAGAAGGTCTTATTACAAAAATTAAAAAATGGTAAATTTTCGCATAGCGTTCATTGTCGAATCACAGCCAAGATACAAACAAGCAGGTTTTAGATCAAATAAATCATGTATTAATCACATCAACAGTCTAAGAGTTATTGTAGAACAATCGGCTGAATGTCGATCTCATCAAAGAGCTCAACAACATCGTGTTTTCCTGTATTCTTTGTGAAGATTCTCAGAGCAAACCCATTAATGTTAACGTAGGAGTCCGTCAAGGATGCGTGTTGTCGATGCCTTGGCAACATAGTATCTCATGAGGTCTTTACGATAGGCTAGAAGACATCGATTACGCTGACGATGTATATCTGTTTCCTCAAAGATTCTCAAGCATACAATCCAAAATCTAAACATTTGCCTTCCGTGCTGCTCTATCTGGTCTTCAGATTTACATCAAGAAATGTAAGCCAATACGAATTAACACACTAAATGGCACTAAATTGTACCTTGCTGGGAAATCTGAAAGTTTAAACTTTCTGTAATAAAGAGTGTATTACCCTAAAAAGCGGAGGCACCTAAGCAAATCTTCTTCCCCTAATCTTATTTTTAACTCCCAGTAGAGCATAGGCCCTCAACCATCCATTTATATCGGACTCTATTGTGAGGAGTTAGGCATACGTTATTCCAAGAATAGCTTGCTGCTTGCAACTCCTCATCAATTTACCTTCTTCATGTTATAACAGGTACACCAACACGACAGCCTTTTCCCTTTGGATTCCAACGAGGCGCTTGTCTAGCCATATTAGTATTTGGTATTCGAATTGTATGTTCAACGGCTATGGGGTTGACATACCTCTATAGAAATGGATCTTCATTTCTTATGTGGCTAAACCACCATATTTTAAGGATTTGTCGTAAACATTTATTTGCAAAGGTTTTCAGGTGCGTATCGATAGCATTTGTACTTTTCTAAGCTACGCAGCCATAATACAAGATAAACTTGACATTGAAGTTGTATATTCGTAACTTGGTTGTTGTTGATATTTTGCCGGCATTTCCAAATAGCTCGGAGAATGCCGAATGCAGATTTCGCCTTATTCAATATCCTCGTCGGTGCCACCTTTTGTAGATACCAAACTACCAAAATAATTAAAGGTACCTACACATCCAATAAACTCGTTATCCACATTGATGTGTGGCGACGGGTTTGCGCCATAGCCTCCAAGCATAATCTTTGTCTTGGAAATATTGATTTCCAGCCCAGGAAGGAGGAAGAGTTATTCCCCTATAGTTTTTGGCATTCTTTAGAGTCACCCTTTTTTGGTATTTTGACTAGTATACCTTCATTCAGTAGAGCTTCTTCTTCCCATATTTTACGCACAAATGGGTGCCACAGTCTCGCCAATCTTTCAACGTCACATAAAAGCATCTCCGCTGAGATATTGTCATTGACCGGGGGCTTGTTGCCCTTAAGGCTTTTAATTGCATTCTTCGCTTCTTGTATTGTTGGTGGGCTGTCTGAAATTCCATTAAATAAACAGTCATGGTTGCTTTCAGCAACGGCCTTGATATATTGTATACTTTCCTTTTATGGTCTTTAAAACCTAACGTTTGTTGACCAACCTCATTGTACGTCTGAGTGAAACACCTTGCAATTTTGTTTATATTTGCATCGATATTGTTTACAACATCTGGAAGCCAATTCCTTATGGATGTAACAAAGGCATTTCGATGGCGCTCTGAATCCAGTTTCCCAACATCAATTTTCCGATCGGCTTTTGCCGTTTCTGACCTCAGAGCCGCTACTTTCAATCGAACTTTATACATAACTAAGTGGTGGTCGCTGTTTATAGATGATCGCCACTTAGAGTTGATCAAAATGTGATCAATTTGGTTCTTAGTGACACCGTTCGGCGATATCCAAGTTATTTTATATTGGAGCTTATGAGGAAATATTGTGCCACCTACAACCAGTTTCCTTTTACAGCATAGTACGATTAATCTTTCTCCGTTGTTGTTTCTTACTCCGACACCATGCTTACCAATGTAGTGTTCCAAACCGGTGTTGTTGGAGCCAACTTTGGCGTTAAAGTAGCCCAGTATCATAGTAATGTCACAATTATGTACATTACTGTTCATGTAACTGCTTAATATATCGTAAAACTCGAATTTGTCGTTTTCAAATTGGATTTCACTATTAGCGTAGACATTGATAATTGTCATATTACGAGTATTGGTCTTAAGTTTTATTGTCATTAGCCTCTCATTGATAGGATACCATGCTATAATGGCTTTAGCTACTCTTTAAGTCATCAAAACCTATGCTCATCACCCTCCGGGCGACCGGAGTAAAGAAACACAGTATTTTCGTTCCGAACTTCAACTTGTGCTGTCCATCTACCATCTTCCACCGCCAGCAAATCAATTTTATAATCAAACATTTCACGCCTTAGTTGTTCTAGTTTTCCAGTTTCGTATAGCTTGTGCACGTTTCATGTCGCAAACTTTAAACTTTCTTTCAAGCCTATATTACTTTTAATAGTTCGATTTCTTTGGATAGAATTGGTTCCATTCAACAGGATGTTCTTGCGTAGATAAGGCACCTCCAATATGCTTGTGCCAGCTGCCGTACCTCTTGGAGTAGTATATTCTATAATTTTGTTTCTTTCCATGCTTAAAACATCGTAAGTGCTAAGTCGATGGATGATGAGTCCAAAGACAAGATCCACGTTTGTAAAGCCAGCCGCTCGATCCGAGACAGACGCTCGCTTGCAGCCTCAACTAACATCTTGAACAGACGCTACAGTTTTGTACTTTACCAAGTACAATTATCTTAGACCCTTAGACCAAATACGTCGGAATGGCTCTAAGATAACTCCTCCTCACGTTACCCCTGACCTAGAATCCCATCGTAAGTGCTAAGTCGATGGATGATGACTCCAAAGACAAGATACACATTTGCAAAGCGAGCCGCTCGATCCGAGACAGACGCCCGCTTGCAGCCGAAACTAACATGTTGAACAGACGCTACAGTTTCGTACTTTACCAAGAACAATTATCTTAGACCCTTAGACCAAATACGTCGAAATGGCTCTAAGATAACTCCTCCTCACGTTACCCCTGACCTAGAATCCCACTCGGATTATTTACCGCATCTTCAAATAGGTTGCTCAGGTTTCCAGGATGTACCACGAGGAGGTGTGAGTAGGAATTGAGTTAGCCGGAAACCCAGGCAACAACTGCATTTTATTTGCATCCCAGAAATGGCCCTAATTCCACTAAATCCTCAGGACTAAGCGGCACAGTTGAAAGTGTGAGGTTATCATCACAAGCTGGTCATACTTTGGGGACGGTCTATGCGAGAACAAAATATGTTTAATCTGTTACTCCATCCCGATCTCAGTTGAGCTAGAACGACTATTGTTTTCTGCGGCAAGTTCTTTTCTTCTTCTGCTATGGGCAGTGAGCCACCTCCTAATACAACATTAATGCGAAAAACTAAATTCGAGGAGTTGGTGGTGTCTCTACAAATATTGCTTAATACTGCCATCTACGACGTATGATCTAAAGGATCAAGTACTTTTTTTCGTATGCTATCCCCATACACGCGAAGATGTTTCCTCACATGACTGATGACAACTATGTGATGTCAAAGTTTGGTTGATTTCTTCGATGAATTGCTGGGATAGCATAATGTTGTGTTGCTTTATTGGGAGGATCTCTTTTTTCTTCATTAAGATGATGTGGCGAATTGATTTGTAGGCAGCCTGTTACAGTTCTAAGGGCTGCAGTTTGGCAGCATTGGATATTTCTCCGCTGAGTATAACTTAGCGACACTGATCACACCAGAGCAACATAATTTCCCATTGCCAGCCAGGTGTTAAATGGGGTCGCTAAGGATTTAGTTGGTTGTATCTTTAGGTAACGTTCAATAAAGCAATTGTGGATTATATTGAGATAACGATTTGCCTTACTGCATAGGTCTTCCATATTATGGCCAGTCGCCTTGTGCAGTCCTCCGCATATAGCGGTGGAGCTGGAAGTTTAGAGAGGTAGAAGTTAAACAGCAGTGGCGAACTCCCTGTTTGACTCTACTGTGTTAAGAGCACTAGTCTCTAAAATCTACGAACGACAGACGACCGCTTCGATAATTTAGTATCCATCTCTTCAACTTTTTTACCATGTCAAAAGCTTTCAACAAATCAATTTTATACTAGCGTCGTTATTGTTAATATCATCTTTAAGCTGATTCCATGTGGAGACAATAAATGCATTTCGATATTTCGAAGCAAATCAAGTTTTCGAAATTCTCAACAAATTTTTAAGATCTTATAATATCTCAACTGTACACATAAATTAACATTTTGTATACCAATGATAAAGCCGTGTTCTTATATAGCTATGGGACTTGGTGTGGTGAACCGTTTTTTTTTTTTTGAAAATTTATTTTTTCAAGAGGGTCTGGCCGGGGATCGAACTTGGGACCTTAGGTATGCTAGGATGACTAACCTGCTGTACCACGGCGGTTCACAACTTTTGACCAGGTGTTAGTTGTCAGAAAATGGCGTTCATTGACCTCACACCCGGTATAAGGTATCATATCGAACTTGGGACCTTAGGTATGCTAGGATGACTAAACTGCTGTACCACAGTTTTATAAAGCTTTAAACGTGTGAACACTGTACAATCAGACATAACAAACTCAGATCCATTTCTCAATATTTCATATAAATCTCATTTACGACTTACCGTAAGGCGCTTTAAATTCGTCGGATACACTATATTTTTGCTAACACTCTAATTTAATGCTGTTATTTTTTCAATTTCTCTTTATTGTAACTGAATCTAATCGTTTTACGATGGCGTTACTGATGTCGTTTCATTTTCCTAGTTCTATTATTTTTCTTTTGTAATTTATTTCATTATTTTTTTTTCGTGTTTTTTTTTCTATCTACTTTTTAGATTGTGACTGTATACGTGGCCCAGTGCTAAAATTGAGTCTCTTATCACTAGTTTCGACATTGTTCGGTGGTTCGGTGGTCCCTTGTTAGGGGATGATGTTGTTGCTGATGCTGAAACGATGATGACTGTTGTCCTTTGGGTAGGTTGGTTGTTGGTTCGGTCGTTCGTTCGTTTGCTAGTTTGTTGCCTGGCTGTAATACAACATGAATGAATGAATGAATGAGTGTATGTATGTATGTATGAATGAATCACAGCTTGCTGGGTTAACTAATGTTTTTATTGTTTTCAATTCTTTAAAATTATGTTTCATTCGTTTCGTTTTACAGTTCGCTTTACGTGAGTATAATTTTGCATTAGAGGGTTCATGTTTGAAAGTGTAATGTACGTACATTTTTTTCTGAATCTGATCTTAATGTTGCTTGTAGTCTGTAGGTACAAGTTTTTTTTCCCCCGATTTTTTGAACATTTGTTTTGTTGGAACAATGCAACAAAATGGCACATGCCAACAAATCTTGTAGTAGAGTATAAATCTTTTTTTGCTTTCGTTCACTTCTATCGCTAGGTCTTGGTTCGTATGTAAAATATTTGCAGATATGAATGTATGTATTTGATATTTTGATTAGTGACGTTGAGTTAAAACGAGTAGAAATTGCAGCAGCTGCATTTGTAAACCGGTTATTTTGATTCTTTAAATAAAATATCGGATTAAAATTAATCCAAGTGAAATTGTTATTAAATATATGCATATGCATAAAAAAAAAGTCACTTCTGGCACAAAAAATAATAGCTCTGAGGATGTCTAATGTTTCAAGAATTGGTTTTAATGAAAAGGGACTTCTCACATGTAGACTGATTGTCTTGTAATGTCGATTAATGGTTAAAACAAACTAACTTTTACAATGTTTTGACGGCATTGGATCACATGTGACCGTAAAGAGCTATAGCTTCAAGGTTATAAAATAATTTCTTTACCTAGGTACCGTCGTCAACTTAAATATCGTCAAAATCAAGCATAGAATCAGGCAGCTACGAAATGAAGTTCACTTTGCAAAAACTAAAATTATGTTCTTTAAAAAGCTTATATGTATAACATGTATTATTATATGGTGCTGAATTATTCTTCTGTTATCCTTGACTCTTAGTGGAGCATTGGGCCTCAACCATCCTTTTATATTGAACTATATTGCGAGATGTTAGGCATACGTCATTCCATGAATAGTTTGTTGCTTGTAACTCCACATCAATTGACCTTCTCCACGTTCTAGCAGGTGCACCAACACGATGGCCGCTTCCTTGTGGATTCCAATCGAATGAAGATTTTGCCTTATTAATACGCGATTCAATATCCCTGTCGGCGCCACCTTTTATAGATAACAAACTACCAAGATAATTAAAGTTACCTACATATCCAATAACCTCGTTATCTACATTGATGTGTGCCGACGGATTTGCGCCATAGCCTCCAGGCATAGTCTTTGTCATGGAAATATTGATTTTCAGTCCAGTTGCTCGAGATTCGCTAGTGTTTTCTTGAAGGTGACCTGAGCTTTGGCTTAAAAGACCTACGTTATCAGCATATTCCAAGTCTCCGAGTAGTTTAAAGGGTGTCCATTAGAGTGACAATTTTTTGTATGAAGGAAAATGATTTTTAGAATTTTTTAACTTTTTCTACGGAATATTGTGACACTAGGTCTAAAAGTTCAGATCTGGAAATTTGAGCCAAATCGGACAACGTTCTATGGGCGCGCATCGGGTCCAAACTTTAAGAGCCCATTTGTATAGGGAAAAATGGGTTATTTTTTTGTTTTTGCGAAATTTAGACCAAAAATAAATAATTTTTACAAGAAAAAGTAATAGAATATTAAAACGAACTAACAAAGCTTTATTTCAAATTGTGAATGACGAAAATCCATCAGGTAGTATAAAAGTTATTGCAGTTTTACCCCAATAATGCAAAGCTTTATTTCAAATTGTGAATGACGAAAATCCATCAGGTTGTATAAAAGTTATTGCAGTTTTACCCCAATAATGCATGTCCTTGAAAAAGCGCCTAAGGATATACACCAAAAATTGTATTCTGTAAATAAAGAAATTCCAAAGTTAGACATGATTTATCATTTAATGGCTTGCTACTAGTAAACAGTTCAGTTTTGTTTAAATATAATCAAATTTACTTAGTTTTTTTTTCAATTTTCTCAGGTCGGTTTCAAAAATCATTTTTTAATGTTTTGAAAATTTTGTTCAACAAATATTACATATTAAATATTTAATTTGGGATTACATGTTTTGAAATGTCAGCTCTAATCTGACACTAAAATTTCTTAAAAAAAATTAAAAACATTTATGGGGGTTTTGGCCGTAATATCCTACTGTGCAGTGATGGAAGTGTACAATAAAACCAACCATGACCATATATTCATTGGAATTTCAGACAATCCCCCAACAATACAAGAAGTAAAGAACGGCATTAACAACAACAACGCTAGCCTTAAACGCAACAAGACCCCGGATAATGGAAATATCTCGGCGGAGATGCTTCTATATGATCTTGTAGAATCAGCGAGGCTGTGGCAACCATTTTGTCATAAAATATGGGAAGAAGAAACTCTGCCAACCTCTTGGAATGAAGAAATACAAAAAAAGTGACTCTGAAGTCTTTAATAACTACAGGGGTATTACACTTCTTTCAATTCCGAGCAAAATACTTATTCTAGTACTAGAGCAATGCAATGAATTCCGCACCACCATTTACCTAGCGTTTATCGACTTTATGAAGGTGTCTTCGACAGTGTCAACAGAAGCTATCTATGAAGAATTTTAGAAAATAACATGAGCAATGTACTTGGATTTTAATTATCGAATCCTAAACAAGGGTAAATTGTCAAATCAGTTCCAGGTCACTACCGGAGTAGGCAAGGACCTGTCTTGTCACCAATACTTTGTGTCCTTGTCATCGACAATGTAATGCACACGGCTCTAAATGGTAGACGCGGTATCCAATGGACACACTTTAACCCTGGAACGTCATCCTTATTTTACATACACTAATGTCATCCTTCGTCATTTTGACTACGTATAATTCAAGAGACGATAAAACTCTTCGTGAGCAAAAATGGATACCAAAATAGTTTTCTTATGTATTAATGGACTCTTTTTAATAAATTTTTAAAGAAATTTATTTGTTTTTTTCTTAATTATTAATAAAAACTTAACATATTAGAGCCCTCTTTTTATACCCACCATCAAAAAGAATGGGGGGTATATTGAGATTGTCATTCCGTTTGTAATTTCCTTAATATTGGCTCAAAAATCAAAAACGATATATTCCGAATCCTTATGAAATTCTATGTCCGTCTGTCTGTCCGTCTGTATGTCTGTCTGTCTGTCTGTTGAAATCACGATAACGACTAAACGAAAAGAGCTAGCTAACTGAAACTTAGCAAAAACATTCTTCATCTATGAGAAAATTTTGGTATTGAAACTGGGCAAAATCGCTTAGCATTTGACCATAGCTCCCGTATAACCTCGTCTAGGCTAATCGCTTATTTGCTAATAAATGACAAATTATAATAGTTATTATGACAAAATTTGGTATCTAGAAGTTTTTCATAGAAGTTTTTCATAAGCACTAGGCAGCTTATAAAATTTCATCGAAATCGGTTCACATTTAGCCATAGCTCTCATACAAAAAACTTACGAAAACAGCCTAAATTTCACCTAAAATACACTTAAATGTCAATAAATCTAAAAATATAACAGATATAACCACTAAATTTGGCACAAGAAAGTCTTATATCAATGCCAGCCAGTGTGCAAAATTCGCAATCGGTCACCATTTGACCTAGCTTCCATATAAAAAACTTACGAAAACACAAAAATTCAAAAAGAAAAGGGGATTTATGTCCGTCTGTCCGTCAGTGATAGCTCCTTAACTACGAGAGCTAGTAAGACCAAATTAAGCACAAGAAAGTCTGATGTCAATGCCAATCAGTGTGCAAAATTTTGTCACAATCGGTCACCATTTGACCATAGCTCCCATATAAAAAACTTATGGAAACACAAAAATACATAAAGAAAAGGTTGTTTATGTCCGTCTGTCCGTCAGATAAAAACACGATAGCGCCTTAACGAAAAGAGCTAGTGGGACAAAATTTTACAAAAGTATTTTGGATATCTTAAAAAGATGAAAAGTTGAAAATGGACAAAATCGGTTCAAATTTTGTTAGAGCTCCCATATAACCCCGTCCCGGGAAACACATTAATGCTGATAAATTGAATACAATTGTAATAGCTATGACGATTAAATTAAAAATAGGGAAGTTTTATGCAATTTTTGATCAGTTTATCAAATTTTATAGAAATCAGTCCATATCTGACTTTAGCTTTCATATAAAAAACACTCACGGAAACCAAATTTTAGCAAAGGCCAGTTAAAAGCTATTAAATTAGAAACTATGATAGCTATGGCCACTAAATTGGAAGAATAAGCTCTATATATATACCAGCCAGTGTGTAAAATTGTGTTACAATCGGTCTACATTTGGCTATAATTCTTATATATATACTTATAACATCCCCTTTTTTATATCTACAATCAAAACGATTTAGAGGTACATTCATTATATTAAGATTGCACCTATGAAATTAGATAGTCGTCAATTAATGTTCAGCCCAGACTTTATATATGCATTAGGAACTCATAAAGAAATATATGGACCTGCCGTATTACTATTAACGTGTTTAGCTTAACTACATATTAATCACAACGAAAAGTATTTAACAACTTATTGATGTAAAACTATACCCGGTTATGAGACCGAATTTTGATCAAAGTAAATACTGGGGAAACCACTAAAATATATTTAAATGTTGAACTATAAAGCTACGGCAACCGAATTTAGTCCAAAGGTTTTACCAACAATACCAATTAGCTTAGCGATTTTTTTACTTTGGTACAGATTTTGAATTAGCTGCACCCTTGTAGATATATGTTTCAAAATTTAACACAACTTGATGGTGGGTATATAAGATTCGACACAGCCGAATATAACACTCTTACTTGTTTTGTTTCAATTTGAAAATTAAATTTTCCGTAGTCATTTTGACGAAGGATGACGTTCTAGGGTTAAACAACTCGAGGACTTGGAATATACTGATGACGTAAATGTATGTTTTCTAAGCCAGATCTCAGGCCACCTTCAAGAAAATACTATAGCTATCATTGTTAAATATCGGACAGATGGGCTGGAAGTCAATATTTTTAAGACAAAGATTATACCTGGAGGCTATGATGCAAAGCCCGCCAGCACACATCAATATGGATAACGAGACTATTGGATGTGTAGGTATCTTGGAAGTTTGGTGTATACAAAAGGTGACGCCTACCAGGATATTGAGTATTAGTTAGGCAAAATCTGCGTTCGAAATTCTCGATCTACTTGAAAATCTCGGCAAATATCAACAAAAAATAAGATGCGAATGTACAACTAGAATGTCAAGTCCATCTTGTATTACGGCTGCGAAACTTTGAAACGCATAAATGCCATCGATAAGCGCCTATAAACCTTTGCAAACAAATGATTGCGGCAAATCCTTAATATATGGTGATCGCATAAGAAATGAATATCTACTAAAAGCTTCAAATCCAAATGCATGATTCTATAGTGATATGTCAACGCAAATGGCGGGGGATAGGCTACACACTTCGAAGGCCAAATACCAACGTTGCTTGACAAGCGCTTCGTTGGAATCCAAAAGGAAGCGGCCGTAGTGTTGGTGCAGCTGCTAGAACGTGGAAAAGGTCTATTGATGCGGAGTTACAAGCAGCAAATTATTCATGGAATAATCTATGCCTAATATATCACAATAAAGTTCGATAAAAAGGATGGTTGAGGTCCCATGCTCCACTGGGAATCAACGATAACAGAAGAAGAATGTCTTAAAAGCCAGAGCTCAGACCACCTTCAAGAAAACACTAAAGCTATCACTGTCGAATCTCGGGCAGCTGGGCCGGAAATTAATATTTCGAAGACAAAGATTATGCCTGGAGGATATGGCGCAAACCCGTCAACACACGTCAATGTGGCCAAATCTGCATTCGGCAATTTCCGAGCAATTTGGAAATCTCAGCCAGCATCAACAACAACTATGTTACGAATATATAACTAGAATGTCAAGTCCATCTTGTATTAAGGCTGCAAAACTTGGAGAATCACAAATGTTATCGATAAGCGCCTCCAAACCTTTGCAAACAAATGGTTACTGCAAATGCTTAATATACGATAACCGAATCGCATAGAATTAAAGATCTACTTAACGCGACAAACCAAATCCCTGCTTCTATAAAGGTACGTCAAAGGAAATGGACGGATAGGCCACACAGTTTGAAGGCAAACATTGCTCGACAAGCGCTTCGTTGGAATTCACAGGGAAGAGATCGTCGTGTTGGCTTACCTGCTAAAACGTGGGGAAGGTCAATTGATGCGAAGTTGCAAGCAACAAGCTATTCATGGATTGGCGTATGCCTAACATCTCGCAATAGAGTTCGATATAAAAGGATGGTTCGATATAAAAGGACGGCCTATGCTCTACTGGGAGTCATAGGCAACAGAAGAAGAAAATTTTACTAAAACCAAAATACTCCCATAAAAAAGTCCATGCAATAATTTTTTACAGTTGTTTTTACATCATTCGATAAAAATTAGACACTTTAACATACATACGAACTCTATTACACAAGTACATATATATACGACTCTATTAGCATTTATTTTTAAAACCCATTTACAATTCGATTAAAGTCTTTTAAAATAATTACATACTTTTCCATTATTGTCCAAAACAGAAAATGTTAGTCAAATTACAGATCATTTATTGAATGGAAACATGCATCATTAGATATAAACTATAGCAAAATTAAATGGAGTTTAAGGCCTCTAATGACGTGCAGAATGTACGATATTTAGGAAATAACATCAAATTTAATTTCTATTTTTAGGAAAAATCTATTTTTCTAAGTGCTTTTTTCCACACAAAACAACAAATGTATGTGAATGGAAAGTCTGTATTTATTTGTGAGTGCAAAATTTTTGGCTCATGTTTAAGGGATTTGTTTTGTTGAATTTCATTCTTTTGGAAATTTCTGACATTTATTTTGTGTTGTAGTGCCGTTGTTTTTGGGTGTCAGATGTTTTCTAAATGTCTGTTATTATTTTGTAATTTCAATTCATGCTCACACATACACTCCATTTGCAATAGTTGGGCAGTTGTGGTAAGAATAATAGATACATATGGATAATTATACCCTTCACCACCATAGGTGGAAGGGGTGTTATAAGTTTGTGCTGATGCATGTAACGCAAAGAAATATTTGTCTTAGACCCACCTTTTAGTATACCACTTTCTAAGTCGATTTAGCGATGTCAGTCCGTCCGTCCGTCTGGCTGGACCCCCATGTAAACCATGTAAACAAAGTACAGGTCGTAATTCTAAACATAATTTGATAAAATTTGGCACAAATGGTTTTTTTTTAATAGTGGGACCATGGCTTTTGAAATTCGTCAAAATCGGTCCATTATTTATCGTACCTCCCGTAGGTTCCACTTCCCGGACTTGATATATTGGCCACAAATATCAATATTTTTATATGAAATTCAAAACAAATAATACTTATGTAAACTTAAATCACTGTTCTAAATTTCGTTGAAATCGGTCCACATTTGACTATAGCTCCCATACAAACTCTTCTGTCAAAACGCTTTAAATGAGACAAAAATCACTAAAACGCTCGTAAATCTGAAGGCAATGAGAGTTTTGAGTTAATTTTTTGCAAACATAATTTTTGTAACAACTGACAATCTGATAAATTTCGAGATAACCGGTGCACATTTGACCCTAGCTCTCATATAAATCCAAATAACGAAAACAGCTTAAATATATAAATTTTGAGAAAATGTTTGTATGATGGCAAAATTTAGCAAATATTTGACTTTATACAGGAAAAAGAACATCTTTGACCTTAGTGGTTAAGGGGTATCGTATGGTTGGGCTTGAACGACTACTGCACTTGTTTTAAAAGAAGTAAGAAAGCGTAACAAATAAATTTTCTATTATATTAATAAAAATGTTATAGACTGGGATAAAGTGCGAATAATTTTTCTTTTTAATGTATCCAAAATAAACTTTAAAACTTTCGAAGAATTCACTACTCAGTGTTGCTATTTTTTAGCCCAGGACTGTCTGGCTCTCGTATCTGTCTTAAATTGGCACATTTAAAAGTATATGCGTACATTCAAGTCTTATCTTCATATGCTGTAATTTTATTCTTTTTTATCGCAAATTAACTATTATTGTTCTTACTCTACGCATATTGCAAAAAAAAAATAAATAAATAAATATATTTTTCTAAAAACTACAATAAATCCCCTATTTCAAAACAGACGCACAATAACACCCCTTCATTCCCATAGCATTAAATACACCCGTGCAAGTAAAAACTAACTTGAAGGGAAAACAATAAGGCTTGCAATTTGAAGGCCATATTTAAGTTAATCTTATTGTATTGTCAAAAAAAATTGTTAGAAATTATTTTACTATAAATATTGGTCTCAGAATTATGAAAATTTTATTTAAATTTTAAATACAAAATTCCTATAATAAGCCCTTGATAATTTTATAAATCGTTTATAAATAAGGAGGTTAGTATATAAAAACAAAAAATTGAAAATTATAAAGTGGAATTTCCATATTAAAAATGGGAAGCTCGATTTTGATTGCAAACCTATCGTTTGTGTTCTAGTTTTTGTAGTTAACGATATAAAAATATTTTGCTTTTTTCTTCAAAAATATTTCAATGCCCGGATTCAAATCCCGGTACATTTTTTTTAATTTGTCTTATCAAGATTTTTTTTTTTAATTTAACAAATTAAATCTTACTGTTTGTATAAGATTTAGAAGAAAATTAAGTTATTCAACTTTGAAATAAGATTTGAATTTTAAAAAGCCAGCATTGAGAATCTCTGAAGTTTTTTGATTTTTCATTTACAAGTTTAGAAATGCATCCAAGAAAATGTCTTATGTCTTATCGTTGATTTTGAAGGACAACTTATTTGGCAGATGTAGCTTCAACAAAATTATTATTTTAAGCTGATCTCAACATAAATTAGTCTTCTGGGATGGATAGCATACAACACTTATCCTAAAAAAGAGTTCTTTGACGTTAGCTTTTTACCCAATAGCACTTTTTAAAGTAATGAAAAATTTGGTTAACTACAATTTGGTCAAATATCTGGTGCCCAATAACTTGCTATGACGATAGTGTGAATTTCATAGGGGTCGCTCTACATCAATTTGATAGCCCAACTATCGTTTGTGCTCTTTCTGCTTTTGATTAGACCAAGGCGTTCGATAAAGTGTGGCATTTTTGTAATTAAATTTTTAGAAAAAAACAAGTAAGAAAGTGCTATAGTCGGTCAAGCCTGACCATATGATACCCTTCACCACTAAGGTCAAAGGTGTTCTAGCTGGTGCGCCAACACGACGGCCGATTCCTTGTGGATTCCAACGAAGCGCTTGTCGAGCAATGTTGGTATTTGGCCTTCGTAGTGTGTGGCCTATCCACCGCCATTTCCGTTGACATACCTCTATAGGAGAAGGGATTTGGTTTGTAGCGTTTAGTAGATCTTCATTTCTTATGCGATTTGGCCACCATATATTAATGATTTGCCGCAAGCATTTGTTTGCAAAGGTTTGTAGGCGCTTATCGATGACATTTGTGCGTTTCCAAGTTTCGCAGCCGTAATACAAGATGGACTTGACATTCGAGTTATAAAGGGTGGTTAAATTGTAAGGGCCGATGTTGAATGTGAACAACACCTAAACGCCAAGTTTTTTTCCGAATTTTATTTGACATTTCTCTATTTCAGACTTACTCAATTTAAACCATGGAGAGATACACAATCCAACAACGTGTTAAAGTTATCCAGACTTATTATGAAAATGGTCGTTCAAATCAAAATGCATATCGTGCACTTCGTGTTTTTTTTTTGGTCAATTTGATCATCCAAATGTGCGTACAATCACAAAAATCGTGGAAAAATTCGAGCAAACCGGGTCTGTAGAAGATGTGAGAACACCAGTGCATGCTCGTACAGCTCGTACTGCAGAAAATATTGCTGCTGTTCGCGATAGTGTAGCTGAGGCCGGTCAGGCAGTTACTGTGAATGGTGTTCGCTATCGTGAGATGATAACGAACTTTTTATGGCCCAAATTGGAAGATATGGATGTGGACGATATGTGGTTTCAGCAGGACGGTACCACTTGCCACACTGCTAACGAAACAATGGCTCTTTTGCGCAACAAATTCAATGGCCGTGTTATCTCACGTAATGGCGATGTCAATTCGCCGCCAAGATCATGTGATTTGACACCGTTGGACTTTTTTTCTTTGGGGTTATTTGAAAGAAAAGGTGTACGTCAATATTTCAGCAACAATTCAAGAGCTAAATGATGAGATAATTCATCACATTGACGGCATAGAACCTCCATTATGCCTCAGTGTCATCGTAAATTTGGACCATCGGATGGAGGTGTGTCGCTGTGGTCGCGGCGCCCATTTGGCCGATATTTTGTTCCACACATAATTGAGTAATACCAATACATCATAATAAAATAAAATTACAATAATTTCCTAAATAGTTTGTGTTTTATTCAAAATCAACATCGGCCCTTGAAATTTAACCACCCGATATATTCGTAACTTGATTTCTGCGATGAATTAATATACCGGTAACATGTTTATTAGAGAAGAAGGATGAATATTAAAAAAACGATTTTACGTTTTTTATACTTAAGCTATTTTTTTAAACTGAAATTTTCGTTGAACTGGACTGGACTTTACGAGCGTTTTAGTGATTTTTGTCTCATTTAGTGCGTTTTCATAGAAGAGTTTGTATTGGAGCTATGGTCAAATATGGATCGATTTCAACGAAATTTGGTACAGTGATTTTGGTTTACATAAACAGTATTTGTTTTAAATTTCATGAAAAAATAATGATATTTGTGGGCAAAATATCAATTCCGGGAAGTAGGACCTATGGGAGGTAACATAAATAATGAACTTGTTTTGACGAATTTCAATAGCCATGGAAAAAATGATTTGTGTCAAATTCCATTAAATTTTCTTTAGAATTTCGACCTGTACTTTGATTACATGGTTTACACGGGGTTCCAGCCAGCCTCCCAGCCAGACGGACTGCTTTATCTTATTATTCTACCAAAATACATGTTATACATCAATGAAAGGGGAATTTTATATACTCTTCAGAGAGGTTAACATTTTTTTAACAATTTAGAAAAAGATTTAAGACTTTTGTCAAAAAAGCAACAACAATAAATTTACATAATTTTTCAAAATTACTTTGTAATTTTAAGCAAAAATCTCTTAAACAAAACAAGGTATTATTAAGATTTTTGGCAATATTATAGACCAGTATATAAGAAATTCAGAAATATAAATTTCAGAACGAGTTCTGAAAGTTTAACTAAATTTTTGAATATACAAAAGTACCACTTCTGTTTCAAATTTATGTAATTTGTTAGCTTTACTTTGTAATTATTTTTCGCAAAAATCTCTAAAACTAAACAAGGTATTATGACCATTTTTGGAGACAGCATAGTCCAATATATGAGAAATTCAGAAATATTAATTTCGGAACTAGTTCTGAAATTTTAGTTAACATTTTTGAATACAGAATAGTACGCTTTTCGGAAATTGAGTTTTTTTAGAAAAATGCTGCGTGTTACACCATTTATGTCCAGAGCCTATCAGATTTTTGCACAGTCCTTACAATCTTTATACTTAATATAATTTAATAAAGAAAAGGACTTTAAAACCATTACCAACATTTTTTACAGTTACAAAAACTCAATTTTTTTTAAATTGCTGATTTTCGACCACCGCTGGTTATAGGGTACAAGTCCAAAATTATTCAAAATATAGTTTACACGCAACCCTTAGAAAATATAAAAAATAGGTCTTTTGAAAACTTTTTTTTTAAAATATCAATAAAAAAGTTCCTTTTTTTGACAAAAAAAAAAAAATAAATATATTTTTTCAGGCATTTTTTGCTACACAAACTTTGAAGAATTTTTCTTTGTCATAAAGTTTACATAATTAGTTTTTTTTTCCTAGTTGATTTAAAAATTTATCACCAATCTAACAATATTTTAAAAAAAAATTTTTATAAAGCAAAAAATGACTTATAAAGCAAAAAAGACGAAAAAAAAATGTTTGAAGCCAAATATCTCTAAAACTGTAAGAGACAAAGTAATACAGTAAGCATGTTTTTGTATTAAGTTTTTTAAGAAGTTTTCGAAATGTAAAAATCTTTCGGATCGGACCAAATTTTCAAAAGCTATGCGGACCCAAGATGCGTTCTGTAACATTGCTCTAAAAGCCTGGCTCCTCTTTTACAGAAAATGATCGTTCTTTAGCTGCACTATACGTCTGTGGAATAATGTTTGCGCTAAGGTAGGTCTTTCTCCTCATTTATGATATCTAAAATTTTAAATCGAATTTTCACAAACACGAATCTCATTTTCCCCTTCACAACATTTTCTAGTTCCATCACAGGTGGGGGTCTTCCCTTCAGAGTTGGTTCCAATAAAAACGGCAATAATATGTCCTTTGAATTAAATCAATGCATGTCAGAAATTAATTAAAACTTCGAGAATTTAGGACCTCAACTATTTTTTGAATGATAAAAAGAAGTTTTAAAAGGCTTAAAAATTAAATAAATTTCCCTTTGATTATATAAAATTTACTACACTTATATATGTTTGTATGTGTAAGATTCTTACTGGGTGTAAGTTTCGGGTATGCCTTGAATGATGGCATGAACAATTTAATAATTCTCTTGGGATTTTTTCTGACCTTTTTTTATACATTTCATTCTGTTATTGTTCTAAATACTTATATGTTGTTTTTGCAATAGTTTGCAGTCTTTGTAGTTGTTGTTGTTACTGAAATTGTTGTTTAGAGAATTCATAATTCATTTTCTAAAGCATTCATTGCATACTCCTTCCTGTGCGCTGTGCACAACCAAACCTCCCCTTCTTTGAAAAAATAAAAATCCTTACAGTTATAATTCAGGATAATGCAATTTTAGACAACTACAACTACAGCAACTATAACAACAAAACAATAACAGAATGAAATATTTTATCATCCTCATCATTACTTGAGTTTTGCTCTCTATTATCCACCCTTGGTCCTGGTTTTAATTTTAAATTTTATCTTTGTTTCATTTTTGATTGTGATTTCTGTTGAAAATACTAGAAAAGAATGGATAAGCACACACACACACACACAACTACACATTGATTTAATTTCTTCATCAGTTTTCATTGTTTTCAAAATCCATCACCAAAGCAACCAAATGCATGAATATGTATGTATCAGAGACATTCCCTTCCAAATGCATACGAATATTGTACTTATATACATTTCAAAAAAGAAATAGTTCTCATTATCATTTTATAGTCAACCAGAAGATTTGAAGTGTACGAATGCATACCAAGTTCCAAGTATGAGTTTGAATCTAGCTGACTATATTTTTTTTAGTTTTTCATTATTTGCATAATTATATATCGGGCGTTGACGTGATTTGCATAAATTAACTGTTATTTAATTTTCCATTTATTTATCTCTCTTTGCGCCAGATACGAATCATAAAGACGGGTGTGCATCAGGGATGTCAACAAAACGGAGTTATCGTTAAGTACTATTTTTTAGAAAAAGTACATATTTAGTACTATTTGTGTTATTTTGAAGAAAATACAACATTTGCTGTACACCAAACATAGTGTTTAAAGGCTGTAGCGATAATCTAGGCCCTCGAAAGTATTTATTATTTGAAATATTTACTTTAAAATATTCTTATATATAAAATTTTCATTTTATAGATAAGATTAGGTTAAAGAGAGGATGCCACAGAATAGTGGGAGAGTTCACAAGACCATATGTTTGATTCTGAGTGATTCTCAAGGGCACGTATTTCACAGGACCCTCTTCTTTTAATTCTTCTAGGTTCTGAAAGGAAAAAGAATCAACATACTTGACTTATATGGGAAGGGTCACGCTCACTTAAGATTAAAAAAAATTTTAGCTATTTTATAATATACTGTCAAAATTTTAGAAAAATCGGTCTGCTCGGTCATCTATATTTGTCTTTTTTAATATATGGGTTATATGGGAGAGGTACCGCCCACTTGAGATTTCAGAAAAAAACCTTTCCTATTGTAACCACAGGTCACACCTTACCATACTGTCTTAATTTCAGAAAAATCTGTCAGTTCGGTCATCCATATTTGTCATTTTAAATATTTGATTTTTATGGATGGGGTCATGCCCACTTGAGATTTCAAAAAAAACCTGACCTAGTTTACACACCGGTTATACCTTAACATACTGTCAAAATTTTAGAAAAATCGGTCCGCTTTGTCATCTATATTTGTCATTTTTAATATATGAGTTATAGGGAAGGGGTCACGCCCACTTGAGATTTCAGAAAAAAAAACTTACTTATTTTAACCACCGGTCACACCTTTCCATACTCTCAAAATTTCAGAAAAATCGGGCCAATAAGTCATCCATATTTGTCATTTTCAATATTTTACTTACATGGGAGGGGTCACGCCCACTTTAGATTTCAGAAAAAAAAACTCTAGGCTATTTTAACTACCGGTCACACCTTACTCCACTGTCTAAATTTCTTAAAAATCGGTCGGTTTGATCATCCATATTGGTAATTTTTAATAGCTGAATTATATGGGAGGGGTCACGCCCACTTGAGATTTGAAAAAAAATCTGGCCTTAACATACTGTCAAAATTTCAGAAAAATTGGGCCTCTCGGTCGCCTATATTTGTCATTTTTAATACATGAGTTATACGGGAGGGGTCACGCCCACTTGAGATTTCGAAAAAAAAATTTAGCCTATAGTCACCACCGGCCACACCATACAACACTGTAAAAATTTTAGATAAATCGGTCCTCTAGTTACGGAGATCCTTCGCAACAAACAATATACAAACAGACGCGGACATTTTTTTTATAGATATAGAAGAAGAAGATAGATGCAGGCTTTGAAAATTTAAGTTTAGAAAGTAATTTTTTTTGTATTGAACTAACACTCAGGGGATGTCCCCTACATATGCATTGTGATGGAACTGGGTAAAAAGATTGTGAGAAGGAGGATATAGTGTTTGTAGATATTTGATTTGAACCTTTGGAAATAATAATTAGAGCGGGGACTGATGCAGGAAGTTTATTCGACTGGAAAATAAAGGGATGAGCTACGGAGAAATATACGGGTTTCAGGAACAAGATCCCTAAGTTTGAGCATATGCCATTATAGTAGACAGTAAAACGGTACCCACTTTACGACAATGCTCCTATGAGCCAATAGAGTTGTCTGTCCTACTGACACTGATAAGCACCTTCGCCCTCTCTTCTACATGGTCGAGAAGCTCTACAATAGACTTTTAAGCACTGGCCCATACATTAGAGTTGTATTCTATTTTCGGTCGGATATAAGTGGTATAGATATTAAGGAGATCAGTTGGAGTGAAGTATGTCTTACACTGCTCTAGGAAGCCGAGACACTTGAATGCTTCTTCGGACACTTGAAAAACGTATTAAGTCCAACGGACATCAGTGATGTCCGTTTAAACGGACATTCATGATTAGCCTCTTGGCATTGATCTCCAACATGCTTGGCCTACAGTAGAGTAAATACGAATGACAAATATTGCTATAAAAGTAGATAAGATTGGAAAAGCAAGTAAGATTGGTATATCTTTAATACCCTTGACCAATGGTGTTTCAAAAGTAAAGTACAAAGTCGTAAGAATTTTTTTTGATAATTATATAGTTTCCGATTACTGACTTAGTTAAGTCCAACACAAATGCTTGATATGTATATTAATTTTTTTTGTTCATACTAAATGTATGAATATTTTGGTTATACTTGTATTAACTATATGCAAAGTGTCTTTAAAATTAAGGGTCGGAAAACGAAAAGCTTTTCGGTGGCGTCATCATGTGGAATAGTTATGGACCCGAAGGTTAGGTTGGGTAGGTGGCTGATGTCCAAGGCAGCGTCACTTAGGTTCTAAAGCGGTCCCTTTGTGAAAGATAAAGATTACTAGTCTATAAGTACAGAATGCTTATTTAAGCCAGCCAGCTTCGATATATATATGTGTCTATTTTACGAACATTTAATAAAGTTCGATAGATCAGATAAACCATGCAGAAAAGGTGCTTTCAAATGTAGATGCCCTTAGATTTGCAAGAGCACATCGATTTGATAATAATTTGATGCCCAGTGAGGGTTCTGTTTATAAGATATTACTTTAATTCGTAAGTATCATCCAACTAGTAAAAGTTCTTGATTAGTTATGTAAAACTCTGAAGTTAGCGGACCGATTTAGATCAAAGCTTTAACAATGATTGTTTTGTCAATGTATACAAGCCTTAGTATGTGTCTTAGTTTTATATACATACGTGAAATATATAGCTTTTGAATGGATGGATATCAGCTTTGTCGGAAAAGTTATCAAAGATTTACTTATTTATCTGAAGTTAGTTAACTAATTAAGATGAATACTTCATCAATAATATTTGGGATGTATTGTTTTTCCGATCTGTTCGATAGATGTGTGGAAAGTTTTGCTCTAGTTCTATGTGCAATTATAATGTGATTTAATTTATCAGCATTAAAGTGATTCCCGGTCAGGGTTATATGGGAGATTTCACTTAATATGAACCGAAATCGCCCATTTTCAACACCGAACATTTCAAGAGATCAGAAATACTTTTGTCGAATGTTGTCCCTCTAGAAAGTTTATTTTAGGCGCTATTGCGCTAAATAACGATATTGTATAACGTCTTAATACTAAATGTCATCATCGTATCTACTATAATTTGTCATTTATTAGATACTAAGAGATTGCTATAGGCGAAGTTATACTAGAGTTGCATTTTTTGTACTTCCTAGGAAGATTACCTATAATTTGATATATAATACATTCTTAAATATTATCATAATATTCAAAATTCAGACACAAAATTAAGATAAATGATGTGTGTCTGTCTGCTAAAATCAGATTTGTGGAGCTCCTGGAAGGTATGTCCACATGCATTTAACATAAAATTGTAGATATCGTCTCGATCAAAACGCCTGAAATATCGCTTAAACACTGAGTTATATCGACCACAAATTACCGAATGCATCAGAATTTAGGTAATCCTCTGCGAGGAACGCTTTTAAATTTCATCAAAATAAACATCTGAGATATCGACAAAACAGGAGCTCCAAAAACTTGACTTCAACAGACATACGGACAGATAGACAGATGGACGGAGGGACGGATGGACAGACAAACAGACAGACGGACGGACTTCGCGAAATCGATTCTCCTGTCGATTCTGAGTCGATTGGCACAAGTTAAATGGTATTCACAATCAGATTTGTGGAGTTTTCATGTCATCTTTTAGGAAATTCTCCCGCAAATGACGCTGTCAAATTTCATCACAATCGGTCCATAAACACCTAAGATATCCATGAAACACTACTTACAAAATGTAAACAAATTTTCTTAGACACGCACTTTCGGCAATTTGCTGTACATCAAAATAAGTGTTTTTGCGATATCTCAGTTGTTTATGGACCGCTTTTGATAAAATTTAATGACGTGCTTGGTGGGGAAATTTCTTAACATCTGATATAAAATTTATGTATATCCGTGCTCAAGGAGAATGGTTTTTCCTATTTCTGCATTTAATTTTTTCAACAATCGTTCTCTAATGCGTACTTTGGGCAATTTGTGATACACCAAATTTAGTCTTTTAAAGATATCTCAGTTGTTTACGGACCGATTTTATAAGATTTTACAGAGTGCTTAAGGGAACCGTTTCCTAAAATCTGATATATAATATTTTATCACTCGTATACCAGGAGTATCTTTTTTCTGTTGCTATTTAAAAGTGTTTTTCAATTTAAGATTTTAAAATTATCGTCAATTTTTTTGTATTTTTGCGATATTTCAGATGTTTGTGGACCGATTTTATAAAATCTAAAAAATTTCCTAAAATCTGATATATAAATTATGTATGTCCATTCTTCAGGGGCTTCAGAAACATGATTTCAACAGACAAAAAGACAGACAGACAGACGGACGGACAGACGGACATCGCTTAATCCTCCCGATTCTGAGTCGTTCGGTATAACTTTTATGGGGTCTACGATCACAAATTATAAGCGGATGCACAAACTTATAATACCCTTTCACCTATTGGTGAAGGGTATAATAGTATTTTTATGTTTTACTATACAAAGTGTAAAAAAACACTTAAAAAAATGTTTACTTGATGTTTATCTCCTGGTCTCTCCCGATCCAATGATACTAAACGCGTATGTCAAGCTTTAACACATAGTCTTTATAAGCTCTGAAAACTTTGCCTCCCCTAGCATTTTCATTCTGAATATTGGAGTATTGTAGAGTAATTTGTTTATATAAATTTAATAGTGCACAGTGGTATTTACTCTGAAATTTCTAAACTGCTAGACATATTTTGACAAAATTTCGAACTTCAATAAAAGAGGTGTTAAGCTTTTAGATCAATGTTTTAGAAAGTAGCTGTCGGTAGCCCACTGTGCTCCGATTTGGTTCTATCCAAAATCCGAGCTGTGAAACACAGTATTGCCAATCAGCCTATGAGCTTTTGCATGTGTAAAGTCATCTGGTACATAACATGGAATAATCCGAAAGCAAAAATGGTACTATTTTTTAAAAACTATGTTTGATTTAAAGTGACCATCACTGGTAAATTTTGCATCACATTTAATCCAGCAGATGTCTAATGTTGTTTGTAGCAATATTTTTCTCTCGTTCAGTTTCCACCCTCTGCATTTTTAGTTGTACGGACTGAAATAATTTAAGATTAACATTTGTATTTTATAATTTATCTGATGTTTCGTATTTCGAAATATTCTCCTGTTTACAGATGCTAATTAAGCAAAAATCAGTATGACTTTTTTTTTGTAGAAATTAACATAATTAACATCTAAATACATATTTTTATATTTTCTATTAAAATTCAAAACATTTTTATATTAGGATAGAAATCAGAATTTAGTGGAGGGTAGAAATTTGGTATTAATATTAAATTTGTTTCTTTTGTAATAAATTTAGAGTACCTAAAAAATTTTTAGTATTTTTTTGCTTACAACAATTTATTTGCCTGAGTGATCTAATCTTTAGAATATTTTTTTTTTTTATTATATTGATGTTATGGTAATTTTGTTAACGGATTTTTATTGATTTTCACTTTTTTCTAACATTCGAGTATAATCTTTTTTTCTCGTTTGATCTGGCAAAAAAAAAAAACATTTTGAAACCTGAGAATTTCCCAAAAAATTTCCAAATTGTTTTCTGAATATACGAGTTCGTATGCAAATTAATTTAAGCCAAAAATGAATTTAAATGAAGCTATGGCAACTGACGGTTAGAGTATGTATGTATTTGGTTTGTATTCCATTCTGTTTTCTTTTACATCGATAACCTTTCAACTCTTTATTAAATTCCTGTTACGTTCAATTGTATTTTTGTGTGTTTTTTTTTCGATTTCACTTCAGTTTAATTTGCATAACTCAATTTTGTGAAGCTTTATATGATTGTGTTCATTGTAGACATTCACGAAAATACTGTGAATATACTGGGGGTATATTAAAGGCCTTGTTATATTCAAAACATGATATGTCATATTGCAGGTGAATTGAGTTCTATATTTAAAACCTGTTTTCAAGATTTTTTTGCAAATTTTTATATTAAGCGAGTAAAACTCTCTTTGGCGGCCGATACTTTAAATCCCTGTAATAGCGCTTTTGTCTTAATCGCCAAAAAAAAAAAAAAAAAAAAAACAAAAACAAAAAACGTTTATAAAATAAAGGAAATATAAAACTGAAAAGTGTGTTTCTTCTTCGCTTTATGTTGATATTTGGTAAGACATAATTCGTATTTATAGCAGAAAAAAAGAGATTGCGTCGCATTGTTCAAAGATCTGGTGATCCGGGAAGGTGCCGAATTATCAAAGCCGACATAAAGAATCTTGACAGGATCATTCAAGGAGCAATTGCCAATTTTGAGCGCGAAAATTGGAAGAAATTCCTTGGTAGTATACAGCTCAACGACAAGACATTCAAGACAATCAGGGCAGCAACTGGACAGAACAAATGGTTGACTGTACATGACTTACTGGACCCAGGGAACACCTTGGTGTCTGATGATAACGGTAAAGCTAATTTGTTAGCAGACCATTTTTCAGATGTACACCTAGGTGGACAAGTAACGAACGACGACTCATTTTCTGAGACCATAATTAACAGACTTAATGATTTGCATAATGAACCAATTGGAGCATTTGGAGATGTAGTCACAGCCGACAGTAACAATGCAGGCAGCTTTGACTTTGTTCGTGCGAAATTAGTCGCACTGCCATTAAACGCAGGCCGAACAAAAAGTCGAGTGGGTTTGATGGCATCCCGGACTTAGTCCTGAAAAAAACTCGCCGCGAAACCTGGCGTTTTTTGGCAGTCTTGATTAATCACTGCATAAATATTGGCTATTTTTCAAGAATTTGGAAAAAAGCCCTTATTGTTCCGATACCAAAGCCAGACTGCGGCAGACCTAAAACAATGTAAAAGTTATAGGCCAATTTCTTTATTATCACCCTTTGGAAAGCTCTTGAAATATAGAATATAAATAGAATGAATGACAGGATTTAGGAGGGAAATATTTTTGCTGACTCACAGTTTGGGTTCAAGCGAGGTCACTCAACTTCACACGCACTTATGGTCTTTGCTGACTATGTAGCTAGGGATCTCAACAAGAGATACCCTACTATAGCAGTCAGCTTAGATTTCGCCAAAGCCTTTGACACAGCCTGGCAGAAGGGAATCATTATCAAGATGATGAATCTTGGATTTGATACACATCTTTGTAGACTTGTAGCAAATTTTTTGAGTGAAAGAAAGTTCAGCGTGAAGGTGGGTGATTGTGTCTCTGACGAAAAACATGTAACTGCGGGAGTTCCCAGTCTTCCCTTTTGGGTCCTGTTCTTTACAATATATTAGTTCATGACATCCCTAAGCCTCCAGAGGGTGATCTTCTTCTGTCGTATGCTGACGATATTCTTATTTCGTCTTCGGGTCCACGGGCTAGGAATATTAGCCAGAAGGTTAATAATTACCTAGCAAAACTGGCGGAATTCTTTGTTAAGTGGGGATTACATCTAAATATTCCTAAAACGACTGCCATTATTATTAAAGGCAGGCGTAAATATCTTTATCCTAACAGTAGGCAATTCATTCCAGCCCTTGTGGTTGGTAATGAATTGATTACTGTTTCGGATAGGATCAAATATTTGGGCGTAATCTTTCATGAAAACTTTGAACTTTACCGCCACATGGACTTTGTACTAGAACGTAAAAAACGTACATTTGCCTCCTACCGTGGAATCCTTGGACGTCAAGGATGCTTGTACAAAAGGGTATCACTGTTGCTTTGCAGACAACAATATCCTACGCCTTTCCAGTTTGGTTCAATATTTCTTCTGCCCAAATGGAGGGGCTTAGGGTGTGGGAGAGGAAAATCCTGGTTGCTTGTCTGGGTCTTAGATTTAGACAAGGACCTGACAGAATATATCGCAGGCCATCTTGTAGGTCCATTTACAGTGGAATAGATTTTGAGCGCATCGATGGGTACATGGTTAGATCGGGCATGGCATTCTTGGATAGGGCACGTTCTCTTAAGAACAGTTTTGTCGGAGAGTGCTATGTACGTGGTATATGTCCCCGGTAGATCTTCTTTCGCTAAGGGACGCTGGACTTCTGTACCAGGGTGCAGATCTTATTTTCTACCGTCGTAGAATCAGAACATTGGACATTTCTAACACTGTCTACAATACAGCACAATAGGCACTTTTTGTGAACAAATTCCCTCTCTGTCCTTTTTAAATATAATCTTTCACTAGTTTTAAGTTAACTTTAGGTAGTATAAGTCAGTATTAATCAAAACAAAAACAATAAGTGCCTCCCTTTTTTCATTTTTTGGGGAATATAATTCATTAATTTATTATCTTAAGAGCTTTTCACATAGCATTAAGTTACCGTGTAAATATTAAAAAAAATAGTTTTAATTTCCTGAAAAGTACATTATACGTAGGAAAATATATGTAAAATAAGCCCTTGTTTTAGATAAAATATGTAAACCAATGAATTTATTGAATAAATAATCTGAATCTGTCTAGAATTAGGGATACTTCTGATGATGATGATGGTAAACCGATACGCAACGGAGAAAAGTTGTCCGCACAAACATTTTTTGTTTTTTTTTAATTATTTAATACAATTATAAATAGTTATAATAAATTGGGATCCTAGTGCAAAACACTTATGTAAAACTTTTTAATAAAATGTTAGACATCCCATAATTTTTAAAAAACTCGATTGATACTTATTTTTGTTTTCATTTCTTATGTGATTTTATCTCCAATGGACCTATCCTGCCGTAATGTATGTATTTATAAATTTATGAACATGACCGACTCATGAGTCAAGGGGTCATAAAAGTAGACAATATTTTCAATATTAAATTTTTCACTTTACTAAAAATTTTACATACATGGACAATTTCTGTACCATACCAGGTTTATTACACAGTGCAACATGAAAAAATTACCATATACGGACACCACTACGTGATAAAAGAACAAAAAATAAAAAGACGAAGTCTTCCAGTTTTGCCCCAAGCCATGCCATTTTTATGGACCCCAAAGATTTGTGCCTTTTTTCCCCTGTTAAGGTCCATAGGTAGCAAACCGTTCAAAATTCAAGAAAATAATCAATTACGAAAATTCACCTTAAATTTCAATAAACAACTTTGTAGAACTTAGGTAGCCGCAAAAGTGGAATATTTATTTTTTAATTTAATTTGTTTTGTTCTTTTTCGATTTTTATGATGAATTTTTGTTCTATAAGACAGGACCTACAAGTTTGCCTCAGTGACTTACTCAAAATTCCAAACGCTTTGCAAGATATGAGCTTGAGAAAATTATCACTTTTTGCAAAAATCACAAAAAGGAACCAAGTTTTTGGGGGCACATAAATAAAGTGCATGAGAAATAGTGTTATCATAGGAATTTCACTTGTGAAAAAGAATTCCTATAAAATAACGGTTGTACAATTTTTAAAAACTCTACTATTGAATATAAACCGCAATAAGACTTTTCATTTTATGGGACATAGAAAACACCCTTCTTCGATTCTCCGCTTTTTTGCCCTCATTAATAAGAAAAATCTTTAAAGATTTTAAATAGTACTTTATATTTAATAATTGTAGAGAGGATGAGTTCCCCCATTCCAAATATGAATATAATTGTACAAAAATTTAAAGCTTTACCTCTATAATTATGGAGATACTGGAAAATTGGTATTATCTTTGTATAGGGTGGAACTTCCTAGTCATGCTGTTCTAGCTCTAACTGTTCTCACATCATATTATATGCAATTAGAATATAAAAATAAACGAAATCTTTCGTTTCAAGACGTATTCAGCTTTACTTCAAACGTACTTTACGAACAAATAATTATATGGTACAGATTACCATACCACTCGTATGTTTAAGTACAAAACTGTCTCAGAAATGTTTTCGCGAATAATTCGTTCTAGCTTAAGCTAAGATTAGCAGCCCATACCATAGACTATAACTAGACTGAAAACATATGGTACTAAGGAACCAAAAAAAAAGGTACCATGACATTTCTAATATGTACCATGACGTTTCTAAAATGTACTTTTTCAGTTCGCACTCAGTCTATATATAGTCTATGGCCCATGCTACCAGAAGCCGAAGACTTTTTGTAATTTTAATTAAACAATTTAATATTTTTCTGTATAAATTTTTTCTAAGATTAAAATATTTTTCTATAGAAAAAATTTCGATAAAAACATTTTTTTATTAAAATTTAAAATCTTTTAAAAACAAATATTTTTAATATAAAATTTTACGACAAAAATATTTTTCTGCAGAAAATTTTTAATAAAAATATTTTTCCATCGACAAAATTTCGATAAAAATATTTTTCTGTAGAAAAATATTCGGTAAAATTTTTTATCTATAGAAAAGTTTTTGATAAAAATATTTTTCTTTAAAAAATTTTTCGGTAAAAATATTTTTCTATAGATAAATTTTCGATTAAAATATTTTTTTTAAGAAAAAATTTTGATAAAAATATTTTTCTATAGAAAAAATTTTGATAAAAATATTTTTCTGTAGAAAAATATTCGATAATACTTTTTTTCGATAAAGAAAAAAATTCGATAAAAATTATTTTTTCTTTAGAAAAACTTTTGAAAAAAATATTTTTCTGTAGAAAAATATTTGATAAAACATTTTTTTGATATAAATATTTTTCTATAGAAAATTTTTTGGTAAAAATATTTTTCTATAGAAAATTTTTCGTTAAAAATATTTTTTTATAGAAAATTTTTCGGTAAAAATATTTTAGAAAATTTTCCTTAAAAATATTTTTCTATAGAAAACTTTTCGGTAAAAATATTTTTCTATACGAAAATTTTTCGGTAAAAATATTTTTTTAAAGAAAAAATTTTTATAAAAATATTTTTCTATAACAAAATTTTGATAAAAACATTTTTCTGTAGAAAAATATTCGATAATACTTTTTTTCGATAAAGAAAAAATTTCGATAAAAAATTATTTTTTCTTTAGAGAAAATTTTGATAAAAATATTTTTCTACAGAAAAATATTTTTATCAAAATTTTGATAAAACATTTTTTCGATTAAAATATTTTTCTATAGTAAATTTTTCGGTAAAAATATTTTTCTATAGAAAATTTTATGTTAAAAATATTTTTTTTTTAGAAAATTCTTCGGTAAAAATATTTTTTTTTAGAAAATTTTTCGGTAAAAATATTTTTCTATAGAAAATTTTTCGGTAAAAAAATTTTCTATAGAAAATTTTTCGTTAGAAATATTTTTCTATAGAAAATTTTTCGGTAAAAATATTTTTCTACAGAAAATTTTTCGTTAATTATATTTTTCTATAGAAAATTTTCATTAAAAATATTTTTCTATAGAAAATTTTTCGGTAAAAATATTTTTCTATAGAAAATTTTTGGATAAAAATATTTTTCTATAGAAAGTTTTTCGGTAAAAATATTTTTCTATAGAAAATTTTTCGGAAAAAAATATTTTTCTATAGAAAATTTTTCGATAAAAAATATTTTTCTATAGAAAATTTTTCGGTAAAAATATTTTTCTATAGAAAATTTTTCGGTAAAAATATTTTTCTATAGAACACTTTTCAGCAAAAATATTTTTCTATAGAAATTTTTCGGTAAAAAATGTTATTCCATAGAAAATTTTTCGTTAAAAATATTTTTCTATAGAAAATTTTTCGGTAAAAATATTTTTCTATAGAAAACTTTTCGGTGAAAATATTTTTCTATAGAAAACTTTTCGGTAAAAATATTTTTCTATAGAAAAATTTTTCGGTAAAAATATTTTTCTAAAGAAAATTTTTGGATAAAAATATTTTTCTATAGAAAGTTTTTCGGTAAAAATATTTTTCTATAGAAAATTTTTCGGTAAAAAATATTTTTCTATATAAAATTTTTCGATAAAAAATATTTTTCTATAGAAAATTTTTCGGTAAAAATATTTTTCTATAGAACATTTTTCAGCAAAAATATTTTTCTATAGAAATTTTTCGGTAGAAATATTTTTCTATAGAAAATTTTTCGGTAAAAAATATTATTCCATAGAAAATTTTTCGTTAAAAATATTTTTCTATAGAAAATTTTTCGTTAAAAATATTTTTGAATAGAAGAAGTATTTTTCTAAAAAAAATTCTTAGATAAAAATTTTCGATAAAAATATAGAATAGAAAAGTTTTTAATTAAATAATTTTCTATACAAAACCTTTTTCGATTAAAATATTTTTCTATAGTAAATTTTTCGGTAAAAATATTTTTCTATAGAAAATTTTATGTTAAAAATATTTTTTTTTTAGAAAATTCTTCGGTAAAAATATTTTTTTTTAGAAAATTTTTCGGTAAAAATATTTTTCTATAGAAAATTTTTCGGTAAAAAAATTTTCTATAGAAAATTTTTCGTTAGAAATATTTTTCTATAGAAAATTTTTCGGTAAAAATATTTTTCTACAGAAAATTTTTCGTTAATTATATTTTTCTATAGAAAATTTTCATTAAAAATATTTTTCTATAGAAAATTTTTCGGTAAAAATATTTTTCTATAGAAAATTTTTGGATAAAAATATTTTTCTATAGAAAGTTTTTCGGTAAAAATATTTTTCTATAGAAAATTTTTCGGAAAAAAATATTTTTCTATAGAAAATTTTTCGATAAAAAATATTTTTCTATAGAAAATTTTTCGGTAAAAATATTTTTCTATAGAAAATTTTTCGGTAAAAATATTTTTCTATAGAACACTTTTCAGCAAAAATATTTTTCTATAGAAATTTTTCGGTAAAAAATGTTATTCCATAGAAAATTTTTCGTTAAAAATATTTTTCTATAGAAAATTTTTCGGTAAAAATATTTTTCTATAGAAAACTTTTCGGTGAAAATATTTTTCTATAGAAAACTTTTCGGTAAAAATATTTTTCTATAGAAAAATTTTTCGGTAAAAATATTTTTCTAAAGAAAATTTTTGGATAAAAATATTTTTCTATAGAAAGTTTTTCGGTAAAAATATTTTTCTATAGAAAATTTTTCGGTAAAAAATATTTTTCTATATAAAATTTTTCGATAAAAAATATTTTTCTATAGAAAATTTTTCGGTAAAAATATTTTTCTATAGAACATTTTTCAGCAAAAATATTTTTCTATAGAAATTTTTCGGTAGAAATATTTTTCTATAGAAAATTTTTCGGTAAAAAATATTATTCCATAGAAAATTTTTCGTTAAAAATATTTTTCTATAGAAAATTTTTCGTTAAAAATATTTTTGAATAGAAGAAGTATTTTTCTAAAAAAAATTCTTAGATAAAAATTTTCGATAAAAATATAGAATAGAAAAGTTTTTAATTAAATAATTTTCTATACAAAACCTTTCGATGGAATAATTTTCTAAAGAAAATTTTTGATGAAAAAATTTTCGAGATAACATTTTTCTGTAGAAAAATTTTCGATGAATATTTTTCATTAGAAAATTTTTAAATAAAAAATTTTCTATAGGAAAACATTTTTATAAACAAATTTTCTATAAAAAAATTTTTAATAAACAAATTTTATATAGAAAAGTTTTTTGTTAAAAGAATTTTCTATAGAAAAATTTTTGATAAAAAATTTTCTAATGAATAATTTTTTTATCAGAAAATTTCTATAGAAACATTTTTGATAAAAAAATTTTCTATATAAAAAAAAAATTATAAATGAATTAAAAAAACATGGAAGAAAGTGCTATAGTCGGTCAAGCCCGACCATATGAGGTCAAAGGTGTTTTTTTTCCTGTATAAAGATAAATATTTTATCAAAACTTATATATTTAAGCTGTTTCCGTCATTTAGACTTATGAGAGCTAGGGTCAAATGTGGACCGATTATCTTGAAATTTTGCGAATAGATTACAAATTATGTTTGCAAAAAATAAACTTAAAATTCTCATTATTTTCAGAATTACGAGAGTTTTAGTGATTTTTGTCTCATTTAGTGCGTTTTGACAGCAAAGTTTGTATGAGAGCTATGGTGGACCCATTTCAACGAAATTTGGTACATTGATTTAAGTTTACATAGGTAGTATTTTTTTAAATTTCATGAAAAAATATTGATATTTGTGGCCAGTATATCAATTCCGGGAAGTTGGACCATAAATAACGGACTACTTTTGACGAATTAAAAAAAAAAAAGATTAAATCACTCAGCTAACATTTGCGTCCACTTGAGATTAAAAAAGCCTGGCCTGGCGTTTTAACCACCAGTCACTCCTAAAATACTGTCAAAATTTCAGAAAAATAGGTCAGCTCGATTCATCCATATTTGTCATTTTTAATATATGACTTACATAACCTATTTTAACCAACGGTTACACCTTACCATACTATCATAACTTTCGTATCAAACAACATACAGACAAACAGACGCGAATATTTTCTTATAGATATAGATGATTTATAAGATCATAAGGTATAATAATAAGTTATCAAAATAAATTAGTTGGCTTGGAGATTGTCAGATGCCCATAAAGTTGAGTGTATCCATATGGATACAATACAATTTAGTAAATTTTTCATTTCATGTCTCATTAAAATTTTACTAGTTATGTATACATAAATCATTTTAAATACAAAATATTAATTTAGTCTAGCAAATCGAACACGCTCTAGTTGTTTAATAATTTAGTTTGTCAATTTTAGATTTTTGATATCAATTAAATTTATCCTTGGGATTCACTGTGATTCGAAAGCTAACATAATAATTACCATGGAAATATATTCTAACACATATAAATAAAAATTTGTATTTTTATTTGAATATATAGATGATAGATAGATTTCAAATTCATTTGCTGAGTTTTGTAAATAAAATTTTATGATATTTTATTTAAATAAAATTATTTTTAATAAGCTCAACTCAGTTTCATGTCAATTTGTTTTTCGGTGTATGAATTACGCCTTTGGGGGTCATGTTAGGATTCATTAAATTTTGTTTGTGCATAATATGCATATACCTATACATACAGAGTTTAAAAAACAATAAATAGGTACTTTGTAGTTTGTATATATATATGTTTCGATCCGCTCTACACAAAGGTAATATTTTATATAATTCACGAAGATAAATACTCTTGTTCTACAGTAATAAAACTCATGAATTTAAGTATTGTAGATAAAATCTTTGGTCTTTTAGTCGGCTAATTTCGGATTTATAGTCTGAAAAATAAATCCTTCTGCTTCCGATAGATTAACTACAGTTAAAATATTGATTCGATAATATACAATCGTCGACGCTCATTCGTTGTTGCTGTTGACGACATCAGCGCTCTTTGCCACCATATCATCAACTCTATGAAAACTGGTGTAGAAACTGTATTGGGGTTCCAAAACTCTCTTCCAAAAAGTGCCATGATGCCACTGCTGCGAGAAAGGCAGTCGGTAGTTACTTGTTGAACTTTAGAAAGATATCGAGAAAGAGGGAAGAGAAACGCCTATTCCAAAGAAAAAAGAGGGAAATGGAAAGACGTGTGTTCGAGGAGATTGAGTTATATAAGAGTCGAAATAAAGTGAGTAAATTTTATCAAAAAGTTAAACACCAAATGGATATCTTTAGTAATTGTATTTTCTCCTGCAAGGACGACCAAGGAAACCCGGTAAAGGATGCTGAAAACGCACTGAAACTATGGATGTAGCACTTTTTCAAGTTGTTAATATCAAATGAAAGCGACCAAGATGACACACCTGGGGCCAAATTACCGCATTCGATATCGATCGAAAACTCAGACTTTTAAGCGAATATTGTGAAGTATACTTTAGGGATGTTCAAAGTTACTTCGATGCAAAAAGTTTACTGAAATTTGGTTTCCATTTTGATTCATTTTTAAAAATATATATTGTTTAATTAAAACTTTTTCCTATTGTTTATCTTTTGGCATAATAACTGTGCATCTTTTAAATAATTTTGATTATCCTTAAAGTAGGCTATACAAATATTTTGAAAATATCTAAGATTTCGATCGATACAGAGTGCCGTAATTTGGCCCCTGAACAAATTAATAATGAAGGCGTTATATGTCCACAAGCAGAGCTTTTTAAGTCCGGCGGTGATGAGTTGATAAGGCTTTTGTCCCAACTAATTTTAAATGTTTTGCATATTTTTTTTTTAATTGAAACTAAAGAAGGAAGTTTAAAAATATTGGGAGTTTCAAGGTCAGCAAAAGTTAATAATAATTATTTGAATAAATCAAAACTGTATCCTGCTTTAGCATTCAAAACTTTTTGGAGGCGGTTCGGAACATAATCCACCAAGAACTGTAAAAGCTCCATTGAAATCTCTTTCCAAGCCTTGACTGTTTTATCTTATGTTCTTATCTCATTTATCGTTTTACCTTTTGTTCTTGTCAAATCCGCAGATCTATTTTGCTTTCTGTATCACTAAACATTTTCTATTACATTAAAATCTTGACTTTGGGGAAGCCAATCCAGAGTTTGAAAATCAGCCTCAGTTAGAAATTTTGTGATCATTTTGCTCTTATGACATGGAGTATTATCCTGTTGGAAAATTAATGCTTCTGCGATCGATTTACCGCCGGAGGGAGATGCATATTCATTCAATATTCTTAAATATTGATGATGGCTCATGGAATAGTCAGCAGGAACCATGTTCCCTATTCCACTTAAATCATGTCAAAATACTTATGCCACACCCTAAAATTTCCTTTTTTAGTTTCAATTGAAAAAAATTATACAAAACATTTAAAATGTGAAAGATCTTTTGTTTTTTAATAAATTACAATATTTTTTAATATTTTCCATATTTTTAATTTTTTTTTTTTCTATTGCATAGGACCGGAAGTAAAAAAGAAGGAAAGCAAGTGGTATGTCAAAGTAAATATGCCGACTAGTGTATATATATGAAATATCTTGGCTACAACCAATTCTTCATACCCACTTCTATTCAATTTTCAAACTGTTTTTAGCACAATAATGATGCCAGATATTTCTTAAACTCATTTAGCTTAATTACTATAATCAATATAAATAAATTGTCAAAATATATAAATTGCTTGAAATGAATCCTAAATAAGGGAAAACTTTATTGTTATGTTATTAAAATTGATGCTCGATGGAAAAATATTTAATACTTATCACGTGCAAATATTGATTGAAATAATACACACGTCATCACAAATAAAAAAATGTATAATATACATAGAAAAAAGTGCGAAATCCGCACAAAATTAATGTAGGCTTTTACTTTTTATGGCAAACAAATAAACCAAAAATAAATGATAAGATTTATGTGTGAGGGGAAGGAAGAAAACGTTACTTTTATTCACAATGCAACAAAAAATCAAAAGAAACATAAAAGCTTTTTCCAAAGGAGGACCGATTGTCAGACACTTCGAATTTCATCATTAACATAAATCTTCCTATCGTCAAATTTTCTATAGAAATGTCTCCCTATCATCAAGTTTTCTATAGAAATGTCTTCCTATCGTCAACTTTTCTATAGAAATGTCTTCCTATCGTCAACTTTTCTATTGAAATGTCTTCCTATTGTCAACTTTTCTATAGAAATGTCTTCCTATCGTCAACTTTTCTTTAGAAATGTCTTCCTATCGTCAACTTTTCTATAGAAATGTCTTCCTATCGTCAACTTTTCTATAGAAATGTCTTCCTATCGTCAACTTTTCTATAGAAATGTCTTCCTATCGTCAACTTTTCTATAGAAATGTCTTCCTATCGTCAACTTTTCTATAGAAATGTCTTCCTATCGTCAAATTTTCTATAGAAATGTCTTCCTATCGTCAACTTTTCTATAGAAATGTCTTCCTATCGTCAACTTTTCTATATAAATGTCTTTCTATCGTCAACTTTTCTATAGAAATGTCTTCCTATCGTCAACTTTTCTATAGAAATGTCTTCCTATCGTCAACTTTTCTATAGAAATGTCTTCCTATCGTCAACTTTTCTATAGAAATGTCTTCCTATCGTCAACTTTTCTATAGAAATGTCTTCCTATCGTCAACTTTTCTATAGAAATGTCTTCCTATCGTCAAGTTTTCTATAGAATTGTATTCCTATCGTAAACTTGTCTATAAAAATATCTGCCTATCGTCAACTTTCCGATAGAAATGTCTTCCTATCGTCAACTTTTGTATATAAATGTCTTCCTATCGTCAACTTTTGTATATAAATGTCTTCCTATCGTCAACTTTTCTATAGACATGTCTTCCTATCGTCAACTTTTCTATAGAAATGTCTTCCTATCGTTAACTTTTCTATAGAAATGTTTTTCTATCTGTTTCCATCGTCTATCAATTAGTGTCTCCAATGTCTTCATGAGAACAAATACATGCATCACAAAAGTTGGATTTTGTTGCCTAGTGTTATGTAACTGTACTTGTGTGTTTTGATGATTGATAGAATCATTTGATGTGTGTGATAAAAAGCAGCGAGCGGTATAACTGTGTACCATTAGCCAAAAAAAGAAAATTCCATTTAAAAAGGACTTCCGGTTCTAGTTGCGAGACTGATTACGTCTAAAACTTAAAGCTATAAAAAATGGTTTTTAATAAGCCATAGAAAAAGTTTAGGTCAGTTTGTTCATACAAAAAGAGGGTAGGAATTTTCTTCGACTATTGAATTAATGATTAATGGCACTTTTGTGGGACGGACAACAGCAACAATAAGAATAACACCAACGACGGCAGTCAGATTTGTCAAAGTCATTATTATAATTTATTTGAAAATACACAGATTTAGTTATTTTCTTTTTTTGTTATGTGAATTATTTCTCTACATCTATTTATTTTCTTTTACGAACTCTTTATGTTCATATATCCTTGGGGAATATTTGTTGAATAATTTCATAAATTTTTCTTGTTTTGTTTTCCTAAAATATTTTAAATCCTTTAGCCTGAAGTGTATGTTTGTTAAGGATATTTTGTACATTTGCAACTCAATTGTAATGTCCTTACAACAAAGTTATTTTAATAATTCTAATTTAAATTATTATCAACCCTTTTCGAAATATTCTAGAGGATAGCACTTTCTGTGCCATCTTCTTTTTCTTGGTTTATAATTTTAACAAGATAAATTTTGAAAGGGTTGAAAATGATATTATGCCATCGTTATGATAAAAAGTCGAAACAAAAGAATGTAAAATGAAATGAAACTAAAAACTGTCACTCATCAATTTTAATATAACCTATCGCAGACATTGCGGAATTTGTAGAAAGGATTAATGTGGCATTAGACCCAAATTGTGTTTGATGTACAAATGTCCTGTAATTTAAATTGAAATCTAAATTATACTTGAATTGAAAAAAAAAAAATCTATAATTATTTGAGTAGTCTAAAAGGGATTTTGTTTTAAATTACAGGGATTTAGAAAAAGAAATTTCATTATTTGGTGGATGTTTAAATGGTGGTTTCTAATTTTAAGTCGCGAATAGTAATTATGATTTTCATAAGAAACATGAAACTTTTAATGTATGGAATATTTTTCGGTAGTTTTTATGTCCTAAGCTATCAAGAGATTGTCATCTTTCACAGAGTACATAGCCATCTTTTTTTTGAGTAGTATATGCTGAGATATATTTTTTACATTTGCCAATTAATTTTTGTGCCTGCTATTGCTATGTTACCAGACGGGGATACAATTTCTTCAGATTTTAATAGGGTTATAATCAAAGGGAGGTACAAAGACAACAGAACATTAAAATAGTAGGCAGAGTCATGGCAAAAAAATTGTAAGGTACAACCGTTCTCTCTTACAAAAAAAATTTTTGAAGTAAATGCGAAATTTTGAACGTATAATGTGTAATATGTTGTAAACATTTCGTTAAAACTTATTTTATAAAGTTTAGCGGATCCTGCACAAGGAAAAAAAAGAATCGAGACAATTCAATTTTGTCATAATATATTTAAAGTATTTTTATGTTTGTTCCCGTACTCTAACGAAACTACCCAAAACAGTCCGAAGTTGTCAGAAATTACTCAAAAAACAACAATTTGTATTGAAAAACTTTTACGGGAATACGTTTGAGTAAGTTTAGGTCGTTTCGTTAAAGTACGGGAACAAACATTTTGTGTAAAATATTTTTTTATAATTTATGTTCCAGTTTCTTCAGCTTCTTTTTGGGATTGAAAATTTTATTTTCACCAACATTTTATTTAAAAAACGTATCTTCAAATATGTTCTTATAGATAGATTTTGGTGTGATCTTTTATAGTATGAGAATTATGGGCTTTTTAAATTTCAAAAATTATACGGCATAACTTTAGAAGTTTATATGCGATATAAACTGGTATATCAAACAAAAGCTACTGAAAGTATCATTCAAATGATATATTATACATTCTTCCGATTTATAAAGATTAAGAGCTCATATACTCAAAACTTATTTTTACAACCGACTTTGTTTATAAAAATGAGCATATCTTAAAATAATATAGATATAAGTATGATCTTTTATATAATGAATTTTATACAGGATATACTGGGCTTTTATATAACATACACTACTTAGCTCTAGCATATGTAGCGTGTTAGTTATGACAGCGTAAAATTTTACTTTTATTGAGTTAGAGTTATATACATATACATTTTTATATTATATATAAAATGTATATATTTTTTTGTCTACATCTACAACGGAAGTCGGTAGTCGTGTGGCTATGTCGACGCTTAAAAAAAATTATTTCTATTTGAATGAATGTATTCTAATTTTAACAGGTTGTAGCCCGTAGCCTGCAGTCGTGATTGTGTTTATAGTATAATAGCAAACAAAAACTGCGATTTTCAAAAGTAGTATGGTAGCATAATTTGAGAAAAGAAAATAATAATTCGATGAAACGTCAGAAAGTTAATATGGCTGACAAAAGAGAGAACGGTTGTACCTTACTAATTTCTTTTATCATAAGCAGAGTTACGGTTTTTATACTTTTCACTTATTTTTTTTTCAATGTGTAGTTCTGATGTTTTAAAAAAAAGTTTTATATTCCTTTTTTTAAATATTTTTATTTTAAAAATATTTCTATAGAAAATTTTACTATCAAAAATTTTTCTATAGAAAATTTGTAAAAATATTTTTCTATAGAAAATTTGTAAAAATATTTGTTACAGCCTGTTTTTGAAATTACTATTTTTTCAAATTGTACGTCAACTGGCGAAAAAATTTTACTTTTGGTTTTTAAAATATTTTTTTGAGTGAAACGAGAAAAAGCTTTTAAAATTTTGGTTCGTATATGAAATGTGTAGACGAAAGAAAATGTCAAATTAGGCAATTGAATTATTCTAATCGTCTGGGAAACAAAAATACGTTTGTTTAGTTTTTTGTTTAGGACCAGCACTTATGCAATGCATTTTGTTGGAGCTAGGAAAAGGTTGTGGGAGGGGGAATAGGTGGAAAAGTGTTCATTAGGGTGTCCCTTATTTTTGGACCTCAATATTTTTTTGCGCATACCCGCTTAAAAGTTTCGAAATAATCATAGAAGGCTCCAGAAAAAAATTTACTTTGATATTAGAATGATAACCCGTGCCGACTTGCGACAAAGTTAATTGTTGTAAGTATGGGTAATTTTTGGTCAATATTGGTATAAATCATTATAATTTGTACGTATTTTATTAAATTTTCAATATTTTTTAACATTTTACTGTTGTGTTTTTTTATTTTAGTAATTTTTAATAATGTTTATTTATATTTAATATGAAACTAGCAGAACCTGGTCCGCTTCGCTGTTCCAAAATACATTTTTTAACTCCTTTTTTTTGAATTATTTAGTTAATACATATGTATGTATAAATTTCCTCAATTTGGTCAAAATAACTATACATAACTATATAGATTTTATAAAAGTGATTTTCATATCATGACAAAATATTGTTAAGATAGCATTGATTATTATATCATGATGCAGCTTTCGTATTCATTCCTTTCAAGAAAATGAGCTTTCACATATATTATATATGTCTATCTAAAAAGGTAATTCCCTTTTTTACTCAGCTGGCAAATTAATGTCTTTTTTCGATGGTAATTTGCTATTCCAATAGTGTGTTTCATAAAGTGCGGTTTTATTATTAAAAAAATGTCAGTCGAATTACGAAGTGATAAACAAAATATTTTCCTTATCGGACTGCCAAGCCACCAGATAAATGGTGCAAAATTACCATCTAATCGACAAGTTCTCACCGTTTTATTTACAATATTCGTGAAGTCAAGCTGACTATTAGTGAAAGTGCGAATCTTCTTATAAGAGAGTGCATTATATTTTGGGAAAAAGCCAGAATTCCTACGAAGGCAATCCCTAACTGCGTGAAGAAACTTGTTGATTTATATCATGTTTGGAGGGAGCTGCAAAAAAACTGTAAGGAAACTCAGTTGACTTTCAAGAATCGTGAAAATAATTTTGTAAAAGACCTTGATAACTTATTTGATATTGCACATGCAGATGCCTTTGACAGAATGAAGATAGAGGAAGACAAAGATTTCTTAAGGAAACAGAGAGAACCAGGTCGACCGGGATGCTTAGGTGGAATTGACAAAAAATTGGCGGAGAAAGAAGAACGAGTTAGAAGAAGAAAGAAAGGTAAAACAAAGGGAGTTATTGGCTGTTGCATCTACTTCTTCGATAGATAACTTGTAATGTCTTGAGAATTCGGATGACGAACTCTAAACTTAGTACTCAGATTCCTTGCCCTGAAAAAAGTTTTAAAAGAGGCGCGACAAGTTTAATAACTCCTAAACTGGTAGCAGCTTTAGATCGATGCCAATTAAGCATAAGGGACTCAGTTTACATTCTCCATGCGGTTGTAGAAGCGCTTGGTCTGAACAGCGATGATTTCCCTATAAACAAATCCTCGATTCAGCGAATTCGTACTCAAGCGAGAAAATCTAGGGCAGAAGCAATAAAAACTGACTTAAAGAATAATTTGCCTGACGTAGTCACAGTTCATTGGGATGGAAAACTATTACCTGGATTATATGTACGAAGTTCATTTGATGATAGAGAACAGCTTCTTGCAGTACCGAAATTAGAGAGTTCTTCTGGAAAACATCAAGCTGAAGCCATTTCAACTGCTCTCTTTGACTGGACCCTCCATGACAAAGTACAGATAATGTGCTGCGATACAACAGCTTCCAATACTGGCCATTTCAGTCGAGCTTGTGCTATTCTGGAGCAGACTTTAGAAAGGGAATTGCTGCTTTTTGCTTGTCGTCATCATGTTTATGAGTTGGTCCTTAAAGCTGTTTTTGAAACCAAGGTAAAACATATTACAAGTAGCCCAGATATTCCAATTTTCAAAAAGTTAAGAGATAATTGGAAAAATATTAACACTGATAACCTCTAAATTTCGTTAAAGCACATATTGCTAAGACAAACATTACATCTTTGTTAACTTTTTATAAGACTGAACTGGAAAAATCTTTTGTTAGAGACGATTACCGCGAATTGGTTGAACTATGCGTTGTGTTCTTAGGAGGAGACACAGAGAATAAACTAAAACTCAGGCCCCCCGGAGCTTTGCGTCAAGCGCGATGGATGGCGAGAGCAATCTATTCTATAAAAATATGTTTGCTTCAATCGCAACTTAAAATTACTGCAAAGGACAAAAATGCTCTACAAGATGTTTGTTTATTTATCGTCACCTTGTATACCAAACCTTGGCTCGAATGTACAATGGCAGTTAAAGAACCTAACCAAGACTTGTCCTTTTTGAAAGCTCTAAAAGAATATGAAAAGGTAGACGCGACAAGTTCCAAGGCATCCATAAGCAAGTTTATTCATCATTTATGGTATTTGTGTGAAGAAACAGTCATGTTATCACTTTTGATGAAGAAGTTGATACCAAAACCAAGACAAAAATAATTAATAATTTAAATAGAGACGAAAGTTCAGATTCCTCTAAACGCTATGTCCCATCGAAGGAAGAAATTACGCAAAATTTGTTTCGTAAGTACTTAATATTTTCTTGTTTCTTTTTCAAAGTTTTGTGGTTTAGTTTTTGCTTATTTTAATGGTTTTTTCTTTATTTCAGATATGACGCTGGATGATTTTGTGACTCAAAGAAGCAAACGATTTCTATCTCGACTACAGATCGACGACAGTTTTCTTCGGGAAGACGTATCTTCGTGGGGTGACAATCCTGCTTTTTTGGAAGCTAGAAGATGATTAAGTCGTTTGAAGGTCGTAAATGACACTGCTGAAAGAGCTGTTAAATTAATGCAAGATTTTAATGGTCTTATCACGGCTGAAGAAGAGCAAAAACAGTTTTTGTTGCGTTGTGTTCAGGAACATAGAAATCTGTATCCAGACTGTAAAAAACTACACTAAAGAGAAGTTACCCTAATTCATTATTATTATAATTTGTAAATATTTAAATAAAAGTTTGTATTGATATTTATTTAGTTTTACTCATATTTACTTTATTTGTTGCATTTTAATTAGTTTTGGATCAAGCCAAAATATCAGACCAAAACACCATTTTTTATTAAAATTTAGAGCTCGGTCGCCACGGGTTGCAATCATGCTACAGATATGAAATTTCATATTTAAGTACATTTTAGCATTTATAAAAAAATTGGAGGGTATGCGTTTCGAAATTCTAAAAAAAAATTTTTTTGCCATATAAGGGACACCCTAGTGTTCATGGACATTTGATTTGAACTTCCCTATATTGCAACTGACTGGCAAAACTTATGCGGGAAGCAATTTCTGCATACGAACTGTACGGCTAAATAACGATTTTTCTCTGTAGTGTTGTTGTTCTGTCTACTGGCCAATCGACTAAGAAGGGATGCGCTCCAACATATGTTTTGGGTAAGAATTTCGAGTCCAAAATAGTAACTATAGAGCAATAGAGTTGGATAACCTACTGTTTGCTCTCACCTGCACTCGCTTGAGAACTCCAAAATATTCTTTGAAGCACCGGCCCATACATGAGAGTTGTATTCCATTTTCGGTCGGATATATGTAGGTGGTGTAAATAGAACGGAGATCAGATGAAGTATAGTATGTCCTACTTGAAAATGTGATTTGTCCAACAGGCATCACATTAAATTTCCATGTACAGAGCATCGTTTTATCATTTCCGCGACAGCTGGTTCTACGTACCGGAATAACCCGAAGTTTCCCTGCCAAGGGCTGTCAACTCAGCAACAACATATTTACAACATATTTCCATTTAATTTTGAAAAAAATTTTAAATGTTATTATTTTTAGTTTTTATTTATTTTTGATTTTATTCAATTTTAGGGTTAACATCATTTTACAAAATCTTAAGTTTTACAAGAAAAGCTTTCAGAAAAGTACTAAAATATATCATGGCAATACTATTATTTGATATTTCATTACTAAGCTTTTATTTCTAAACGAAAAAAGAAAATGAACTCAATTTAGAGCTTAATCGTCTGGCTAGTATTCGATTGCCTTCTAACGTCAGAAAGTTTTGTGAACAGGCTGTTAATATCTAAATTTTTAAAAAATTTTTCTTTTTTTACCAAAAATTTTTCTATACAATTTTTTTTTAATTTTTCTATAGAAAATTTTATCAAAAATTTTTCTATAAAAATTTTATCAACAATTTTTCTATAGAATATTTTATCAAAAATTTTTCTATAGAAAATTTTATCAAAAATTTTTCTATAGAAATTTTTTTTATGAAAAATTTTTCAATATAAAATTTTTTTTATCGAAAATTTGTTTTTCAAAAATTTTTTTATCGAAAATTTGGTTATCAAAAATTTTTCTACAGAAATTTTTTTATCAAGAACTTTTAAAAAGAATTTTTTTTTATCTAAAACTTTTCTTTAGAATTTTTTTCTTATTAAAAATTTTTCTATAGAATTTTTTTTATCAAAAATTTTCTATAGAATATTTTATAAAAAAATTTTCTATGGACATTTTTTTTATCAAAAATAGAAAAATGTTCAATAAAATTTTCTATAAAAAAATTTTTGATAAAATTTTCTATATAAAAATTTTTCTGTAAAGAAAATAGACAATTTTATCAAAAATTTTTCATCAAAAATTTTTCTACAGAAAATTTTTTATCAAAAAATTTTTCTATACAAAATTTTTTTTACAGAAAATTTTTTATCAAAAATTTTTCTACAGAAAAATTTCTATAAAAAATTTTTCTACAGAAAATTTTGTATAAAAATTTTTATATCTAAAGCAAATTTTTTATCAAAAATTTTATAAAAATTTTTCTATAGCAAATTTTATCAAAAATTTTTCTATAGAAAATTTTTTTACCAAAAATTTTATCAAAAATTTTTCTATAGAAAATTTTATCAAAAATTTTTCTATAGAAAATTTTATCAAAAAATTTTCTATAGAAAATTTTATCAAAAATTTTTCTATGTAAATTTTTATCAAACATTTTTCTAGAGAAAATTTCTTGATTAAAAATTTTTTTAAAGAAAATTTTTTGATCAAAAATTTTTCTATAGAAAATTTATTTATAGAGATTTTTTTTATCAAAAATTTTTCTATAGAAAAATATTTATTTTTTTATAGAAATTTTTTTATCAAAAATTTCTTTATTGAATTTTTTTGTATCAAGAATTTTTCTAGAGAAAATTTTCTTATCCAAAATTTTTCTAGAGAAAATTTTTTTATCAAAAATTTTTCGATAGAAAATTTTTTTATCAAATTTTTTCTACAGAAAATTTTACCAAAATGTTTGTAGAAAATTTTTTTATCAAAAATTTTTATAGAAAATTTTGTTTATTAAAAACTTTTCTATGGAAAATTTATTTACAGAAATTTTTTTTATCAAACATTTTTTTATAGAATTTTTTATTATTAAAAATGTTTCTATAGAAAATTTTTTATCAAAAAGTTTTCCATAGAAATTTTTTATCAAAAAATTTTCTATAGAAAATTTTTTCTATAGAATTTTTTTTTATCAAAAACTTCTCATATTTATTTTTTTTTAGAAAATTTTCCATCTAAAATTTTTTGATGAAAAAATTTCTCTATAGAAATTTCTGGTATCAAAAATGTTTCTATAGAAAATTTTATCAAAATTTTTCTATAAATTTTTTTTATCAAAAATTTTTCTATATAAAATTTTATCAAAAATGTTTCTATATAAAATTTTATGAAAAATTTTTTTATATAAAATTTTATCAAAAATTTTTCTATAGGAAATTTTGTTAAAAATTTTTCTATAAAAATTTTTTTTAACAAAAAATTTTTCTATAGAAATTTTTTTATCAAAATTTTTTCTATAAAAAATTTTTTTATTAAGAATTTTTCTATAGAAAATTTTTTATCAAAAATTTTTCTATAGAATTTTTTTAGCAAACATTTTTTATCAAAAATGTTTTATAAAATATTTTTCTATAAAAAATTTTTTTACTAAAAATTTGTCTATAAAAATTTTTATTAAAAATTTTTCTATAAAAAATTTTTGTATTAAAGATTTTTCTAAAAACATTTTTTTATCGAAAATTTTTCTACAGAAAATTTTTATCAAAAATTTTTCTATAGAAAATGTTTTTATCAAAAATTTTTGTTAAAATTTTTTTTATACAAAAAGTTTTTATAGAAAAGTTTTTGAAAGAAACATTTTTCTATAGAAAATTTTTTATTTAAAATTTTTCTATAGAAATTTTTTTATCAAAAATTTTTTTACAGAAAATTTTTTTATCCAAAATTTTTTTATAAAAAATTTTTATATCAAAAACTTTTCTATATCTAATGTTTTTATAAAAATTGTTACTTTTATCAAACATATTTCTATATTTTTTATCAAAAATGTTTCTATAGAAAATTTTATAGAAAAAAAATAATTTATCGAAAATTTTTTTTTGTTTAATTTTTGGAAATTTTTACAGAAAAATGTTTTTATCGAAAAGTTTCTATAAAAAATAAAAATTTTTACCTAAAAATTTACCAAAGAAAACTATTTATATCAACAATTTTTCAAAAAGAAAAATTATTTGCCCTTGATCCCAATCTGTGATATTTATTTATTCCTCGACGCGTTCCGATGGTTGGTTAGACCATCTCTTCAGGAGGAGTATACCTTCTTTTAGACAGATCGAAAACCTCGCCTTATGATCTATTTTACATACACAATCACTACGAATTATGATTGTTTAATTTTTGTAAAATTCAATCAAATATAAATACTTTTGTTCTTACTGGAATATAATCAGCCTTATTACGGTTGTCGAATATACGACTTCGACTACGACAGTTAGTACTAGATTAAAGAAAACATCAACACAATTTTATTAATCTAGTACTAACTGTCGCAGCCGAAGTCGTAAATTTGACAACCGTAATAAGGTAAAAATTTATTTCTTTCATAAATTTTTGTTGAAAATTTGCTACAAAATTTATAAAATTCCGGGATCTTGCAATGACAAAATAAAATACCCAGATTTTCACTTTAGACCCCAGGAAAGAAATTGTTAAGCTTTTTTCAATATCAATATCATTATTATTTCAATTTAAACTGAACACAAGTGAAATTTACCAATGATCTACCAAAATTATTACCAAAAAATTAGATTTTCGCGAAATTCGAAACGGTTCATTATATTGAAGTGTGTTCAATTTTGAAATTCAAAAATACTTTTATTTTTTCTGTTTAAGGCACTCGAATATATGAATGTCAATAATTGTATCTTAATCTGATAAAAACAAAAAACTCGAATGATTAACTCTACTTCCCCATCCAAGTTTTAATATATTGTATTACAAAGGAGCTTAATTTTCTTTTCAAATTCTGCAAAAAGTTCAATAAAAACAGAAATAAGTAAATAATACCCTTATAAGTAAATTTTAATTAAACCTTTTTGTTTGGTATTGCAAATTAAAAAATAATAATGATAAATAAATGAAATAAATTCATTTATTGTATGAAAAGCAAATAAAGAATAAAATTCTTTAAAATTTAATATATGTATGTATTTATAAATTCTTATTGCCAAGAGCTATTTTAATAATAATTGGGTATTTAAATGTCATTAGGGCGGTTCGGAAATAAACTTAAATTGAGTATTAGTAAAATAAATTCCATTATTTGTTTTTGTGTTAGGCTAAATATTTTATTTTATGTAGAAAAGCTTATTTGCATAAATTTTCCGAATTACAATACACAACTGACATTACGCATAAATGTTTATAAAATGAAAATTTCCATAAAATGAATTTTAAAATGATAAATAATGATGATGATACAAATCAATAAAAATTCCCATGTCTTTAACAGAGAGTGGAAAATTTAATTTCAATTTAAAGTGCCCAGCGGGAAAAAGTCCGATCTTTTGATTCTAATGGTTTCAATTTTTGTACCATGCACTGATTTCTTAAAGTCCATCATGTGGGTTTTGTTAGGTGGGAGGCTTGCGACAAAGTCAGCTTCACTTGTGTCCTAAAATAGAAAATAAAGATTTCTAGACTACCAGTAGTGAAGGCTTGTTTTTTCATACATCGAAGTGTTTTTTGCAGAAGGAGTGACCCTACATAAATTAAGCATACTTTTAGTTTTATGTAGATTAGAAAAATTCAAAAAAATTTTGAAATCCGTCGACAACTTGGGGTACCTGCCTTGGACCACCACTTTTCACTTATTATTGTTCTCAATGTATAAGCCGGGATCCTCAACATAATCACACGTCTACTAGTTTTTCTAACAAAGAGCTTGTCCAATTTTGGTTGAAATCCGTCCACTCCTTAGGGTACGTACTTTGGACCCCCATTTTTCACTTGACAGATTTGATTGAAATTCGGCATACATCTATTGGTTGACCCAAAAAATAACTCTTCTAATTTTGGTTGAAATCCGTCGACTCCTACGGAACTTACACTTAAATTTATTTTGATTTACAGTTTACGCCTAAACGACTGCAACACTTTTTGCTTAAATTATGCGTAACAATTTATATGACTTTTTTTCTGAAAATTTCGTTCTACGATCGGTAAATTTCGATGAGTTTTTTTTTTGCTTAATCTAAAGAAGAGACTTTCACCTTTCCCATGGTTATGGTGGGAGCACCGAGCAAAACCGAGCCAACTTAGTTTTTGTCCAAAGAAAAACGAAAATACTGAATTTTGTAGAGCTTTTTTGATTTCCTGATATCTCCTTAATTTTCCTTTGCAGCCTTAAAACAAGATTCCGTATCTTTATTGAATCGAGATTAAGATTAAAGCTGTGAAACAAAATTAGATGTATGAGCTACTATGTTTGAAGAAAAATTTAATCACTTTTCATTTTAGAACATTTAGCACATTTTAATACCTTTTTTATATAACTTGTTTTTGAAAGCAGTATTGATCCTTAATATCTAGATTAAAAAACATTAAACAGTCGTCAGTCAATTATCAAAGAACCATCAAACAATCATCAAACAATCGTCAAAAAATCATCAAACTACCGTCCAAAAATTGACAGTTAATCATCAAACAATTATCAAACAATCACTTAAGATCTTCAAACAGTCATAAGTCTATTAATCATCAAACAACTATCGCCAAACTAAAATCGCCAAACAACCATCAAATAATCATGAAATCTTCAGGCATGGTCAATTTGAATGATAACTTTTGAATGATAACTTGGACAAAGACAAACATTAAGAAAAACAAGTTACGAAAGCGATAGTCGGTCAAGCCCGACTATATAATACCCTTCACTACTAAGGTCAAATATGGATCAACAATTAAACAAGTTTTCCTTAAGTCTTAGAGTCATACATACATATACTATGTGCTATTTTTTCAAAATTTCGAGATTTATATCATTTCCGGCTAAGGGCCTAATATAGGAGCTAGGGTCAATTGTGGGCCGATTGTTAAAAAATTTTGATTATTGGTTTATATTTACAAAATATTTTTCTGTGCAAAGTTTAAGTAATCAAATGCATTTATCCTTAGAGTTATTAACGTTTTTGTGCTTCTATGTGTTTATAAACGTCTTTTGAGAATGTGTCTTGTATGGGAGGTATGGTCAAATATGGGCCGATTTCTACAAAATTAAAAACACTTATTAAGGTTATGATGAACAATATTTGTGCTGAATATTATTAAGATACAACTAAATTTGTGGCTGTAAAGGACCAAAAACTCTATTCCGGGAAGGCATCCCTATGGGAGGTAACCGAAATAGTAATCCGATTTCGCCCAAAAAGTATAGGTATCGTCCTTGGACCAAAATATGAACCTGTGCCAAATTCCATCAAATTATCTTTATAGTTACGACCTGTAGAGTGATAACAAGCTTACATGGATAACCGGCCAGCCAGCCTACCAGCCAGCCGGACGGACATCGTTAAAATAACTCAGGGAGTGATTCTAAGTCGATTGGTATATAAAAAGGTAGGTCTCAGATCAATATTTCCATACGTTACAAACATCAGCACAAACCCAATATACCCTTTCCACCTATGGTGGTGAAGAGTATAAAAAAGCTGTCTTCATCGGCCCAGCCATTCCCAAGTGATGCAGTTTTGAAGAAAAATGGAACTTCATCTCGATTTTTCGATTCTCAGGTCCTCTTTGCTTCATTTTCAAAAAGTAAAAGGATATCCTAAAGTAAAAAAAATGTCCACATTTTAAACATTAATTAGTTCGGCTTAGTCGTTTTGATTTTATCATCCATATATGTCATTTTTAATATTTGACTTATATGGGAGGGGTCACGCCCACTTGAGATCTTAGAAAACAATCCAGCCTATTTTACTAATCGGTTATACCTTAACATACTGTCAAAATTTCAGAATAGTCGGTCAGCTCTGTCATCCATATGTTCCATTTTTAATATTTGACTTAAATGGGATTGATCACACCCACTTGAGAGTTAAAAAAATCTAACCCTATTTTACCCACCGGCCACTCCTCAACATACTTTCAAAATTTCTGAAAAATGTGTCAGCTCGGTCATCCATATTTCTCATTTTAATATTTGACTTATGTGGGAGGAGTCACGCCCAGTTGCTTATTCAAAAAAACCAAGTGGAGTTTTAACCACCGGTCACACCTTAACATAGCACAGTAGGCTCAGTGACCAGTTTTTGAGGCAACAAATCACCGGAAACAGCTAGAAGCTTAAAATTTGATGGAATTGAGTATAAGACCTATTAAAGACTCCAGTGAAAATTTTAAGGCGATTGGGCGATGCCACGCCCACTTCTTCGTGGATAAGCAAATTGTGTGTCTGAGAAAAAATTATGATTTCAAATTGAGCTTAGTTTAATTATTTATTTGACATTAAAGTTTAGAATAAAAATCTAATGTTGATCATTTTATCACGCCCGATTTAAAAATCTAAAAGTTAATGACTATTTTCAATAAAATACTTGCGAGCCGAGTTATAAAGGTATGATTAATTTTTAAAATAATTAGTATTCATTTATTTTATACTTTGAATTCATTTATTGAAAATATGGCACATATGTTTATAAATAATTTTTTTTTTTATAAAACACTAACATAATATATATGTACAAAATTGTTTCCATTAATTCAAAAAAGAGAAAAAAAAAATGTGTACAGTATAACATAATTAAAATTCATCAAAGTTTTCTAATGTTTCATCAACTTCTAATTCTAAATTAAATTCAAATGATATTTCCTCTTCTTCAGAATCAGAGTCATGATTCACACATTCAGGAACCTTTAAAAGAGAAATCACTTCTCTTGGAAAAGGTAACTTTTTTTTGATGAGTAACGATTATTTAAATACAAACTAGATAAATACGGGTCAGACGAATCCATAGCTCTGTTAAATACATCAGTTATATTGTGTTCTCTAGAATCCAGTCGTGCGTGTTCAATTCGATCCCTTTTAAAGAACTTATTTCTAGCCTCAGAAGCGTTTTTGCCTGCACATCCAAGGGGCACAATTGAAGCTTGTAATATTTGTGAAGAATGTGCTAGAATTTTATGCAATGTGGGTGACATTGGGTACCATTCGTAATCCATAAAATATATATCGGCAGTTTTATAACAAAAATTCTTAAAAATTTCAACATTTATTTCAAATTCACAGGAAATGGCAATAAGTATTATATGCAAGTGTTTTATAAATTCGACATTAACATTTGTTATAGATGCAAACAATTCTGGGTTTGAAAATGCTTTTCGGGCTGTATTGCCATCGTTCGTCGATCCGCTGCCATTACTTTTCGGCTTATGGATATGAAGACCCATTTCCTTCCAAAAATTTTTTTGAATTTTACGCTTTCTTTCTTGCACTAATATCTTATCCTCCGTATTTCGAATTTGCCATTTTCTAACTTTAAGTCTATATGAAAGATTTAAAACAAATTCGAGGCATCTTATCCATGCGTGCAAGGGACTTATACCATATTGTAATGAGCTTGGTTTTGGCTGAAACTCTAACGATCTTAAATCTTTAATTGACAAAAACTGCTTAGGATTTGCTCCACATATTGGACACGATTGCGAAGACTTCGTATCTGTCAGCACGTTTAGCACCTTACCATCAATCAATGTCATTATAAGTTCGTATTTTTCTAAAATTTCATTACCATTTGATAAAAAATATTTTAAAGGCTCAAGATTTGATATCTGAAGGTCCAAATACCTCTTTTCTTTCAAAATGTGCTCCTTGGTTTCCTTTATATATTCAATTTTAAGTGCTCGACAAAACCGGATAGACTGAGGAGTACGGTTATTCCAAACTATTGCGTCTACCGGTGTGACTAGTTTCAGTGGTATAATGGAGGTTACAAAAAGAGAGCTATCTAAATTTTGTGGGGCATTGCTCTTATATATTTGTTAAAACGAATTTTGTCCTGTGGAGCCATCGAATGATAGATCTCAAATCTTTCGGTTCCGTATTTAAGAAGTTTTTCTTTAATTCACTTTAATATCTCTTTCGTAGGCATTGTAACAGCATCACATTCCCGCTGGGTATATGAGTAAATATATGGATTTTTTTTAATACAAATAAATACTATTAAAGTGTACATATTTACAAATTTACATATAAATAAATGCAAAACCACAATAAAGTGTAAACGACTGCACACGTGTAAACATTTAAATAATTTTTTTTTACTTATTTTACTTATTAATCTTAGGGTAACCCTGATTTTGCAAAAGTTTGAAATGTTTTACAGTTTTTACAAACTTGAGTTTACAAAGATTTATATTTACCGACAAAGTTTAGCAAGTTATAGGACAGATTTTGAGTTTTTGATGTTTTCAAAAATCTAAATATTTGGATTAGTAATTTCTGAATCTCATTGTGAATGGGAACTAAAAATGGGCTCATTACCATAATTCCAAGCGCAGAAAATAATGGGGATATCCTTAATATACTTCCACGTCGAAGAGCAAACCGAATATTCATGGTTTCGAGATCATGCTCTGTTTTTGGTGGGATCAGCTCGTTGGAGTTTATTTTGAGTTGTTAAAGCCGACTGAAACAACCACTGGCTATCATGGCGAAACATGATGAAGTGATTTTATAGCATGACAATACTTGATTTTGATTTTACAGTATGATATATGTACTTTGAAATGTTGAAATGGGAATGGGAATGCCTCGAACTATCACTTATTTCGATCAATCGGTCTCGGTCTAGCTGACCAGTACTTTCGCTTACATAAAGAAGTAAATGGATGGTGTAACAGTACAATATAAGTTTTGAGCAGCAACATTGGAGTAAGCTGTGGATACTTCTGGGCTATGCAACCTCCAGTTATCACTGAGTTTATTCCTATAAGTTCTTCCGCTTGTGCGAATCTTTGCAATCACAATGATCAGAATCAATGTGAGCACCTCTTTTCGAACTTACGTTCTTTTTACAAAAAAAAAAAAATATTCCTTTAGTCTCAACCGCATGATTGATTTATTTGATTTGATCTTGTGCTGCACACAACCATGTTTCACGCAGCTGTGAAAACAATTAGCCTAATTCTACTATTAAAAGGTGGTGTTTTCATGGAGCCTGAATTAGGTAAAGTGTGACCTTCACAGTACGCAGTTCCTCATGAATGGTCGTTATGTCAGCTTTATATTCCAAGAGGACTTCCTCTATTGGGATAAAGGCCCCAGGACTTTAAAGGGTCCAATGCATTTCCCTAAATAATGATCTTTACTTCGTTTGCGTAATTCGCCGTTCGGTTTTAGGTGGTAAGTGGCAATCACAATCGCCAGGTGTTTTTGTAGCTCATATCAGTCGTTGTATCATAATCACGGGTCGGCGCAAAGAAAATAGAAAAAAATTGTAGGCAGAGTTGCCGTTTTTTTATACTTTTAACTAAAATTGGATTTTTTTCAATGTACAGTTCTTAACGTTTTTAAAAGAAAAATGTTTCTACCCCATTTTTTTTAATATTTTTATTAAAAATTTTTCTATAGAAAATTTTTTTATCAAAATGTTTTTATCAAAAATTTTTCTATAGACAATTTTATTATCAAAAATTTTTCTATAGAAAATTTTTTTTATCAAAAAATATTCTATAGAAAATTTTTTATCAAAAATTATTCTATAGAAAATTTTTTATCAAAAATTTGTCTATACTTTTTTTATCAAAAAATTTTCTATATAAAAATTTTCTTTAAAATTTTTTTTTATCAAAAATTTTTTTATAGAAATTTTTTTTATCAAAAATTTATCTATGGAAAATTTTTAACAAACATTTTTCGATAAAAAATATAGTGTGTTTCTGTTCGAATGATAATCTTCGCTTTATATTGATATTTGTTGGACACAATAATAATTCTTATTTATTCGGTCCCTCAAATTATACATAATATGTGGTTTTCGCTCTGTCTAGAATTAGGGATAATCCTCCTGATAAGATGGCCTAACCAACCATCGAAACGCGTCGAGGAAAGATTTCCCCACCAACATTTTTTGTTTTTATCAAAAAACTATTTATTACAATAATAAATAATTGTAATGAATTGGAATGCACTAAGATTCCAATTCATTCCACACTACAGTAAAACTTTTTAATTAAATGTTTGAGATCCCAAAATTTTGATAAACCTTTTTAAAAAAAATTTTTATCAAAAATTGTTTTATCAAAAATTTTAAAGAAAATTTTTTTATCAAAAATTTTACTATAAAAAATTTTTTTATCAAAAATTTTCTATAGAAAATTTTTTAGCAAAAAATTTTCTATAGAAAATTTTTTAACAAAAAATTTTCTATAGAAAATTTTTTAACAAAAATTTTTCTATAGAAAATTTTTTTATCAAAAATTTTTCTATAGAAAATTTTTTATCAAAAATTTGTCTATATTTTTTTATCAAAAAATTGTCTATAGAAAATTTTCTTTTCAAAAATTTTTCTTTACAAAATTTTCTTATAAAAATTTTTCTGTAGAACATTTTTTTTATCAAAAATTTATCTATGGAATATTTATAAAAAAAAATTTTCGATAAAAATTTTTTTATCAAAAATTTTAAAGACATTTTTTTCAAAAAGAATGACTATTCGCATTTGATCCCAAATCCGTTACATTTATTTATTAATGTAACAGACCAATTTATTGATAAAAAGCCAAAAACCAAATTCCTCGACGCGTTTCGATGGTTGGTTAAGCCATCTCTTCAGGAGGATTATCCCCAATTTAGACAGATCGAAAACCTCGCATTATTACTAAATTTACAAACATAACTTTTAAGAATTATGTTCATAAACCAAAAGTAAAAGCGTAGATTATCGACAAAAACAAACATTTTTCAGTTTTCATCTACCTTCACTTCCCACATTCTTGCTGCAGCCGTTGGCTACTATATGCAGAATAAAAAAATCTTTTATAGTAAAATTTTTGATAAAAAAATTTTCTTTAAAATTTTTGATAACACAATTTTTGATAAAAAAATTTTTTAAAAAGGTTTATCAAAATTTTGGGACCTCAAACATTTAATTAAAAAGTTTTACTGTAGTGTATTGCACTAAGATCCCAATTCATTACAATTATTTATTATTGTAATAAATAGTTTTTTGATAATAACAAAAAATGTTGGTGGGGAAATCTTTCCTCGACGCGTTTCGATGGTTGGTTAGGCCATCTTATCAGGAGGATTATCCCTAATTCTAGACAGAGCGAAAACCACATATTATGTATAATTTGAGGGACCGAATAAATAAGAATTATTATTGTGTCCAACAAATATCAATATAAAGCGAAGATTATCATTCGAACAGAAACACACAAAATTTTTTATCGAAAAATTTTTGTTAAAAATTTTCCATAGGTAAATTTTTGATAAAAAAAATTTTTGAAAAGAAAATTTTCTATAGAAAATTTTTTGATAAAAAAATATAGATACATTTTTGATAAACAATTTTCTATAGAATAATTTTCGATAAAAAAATTTTGTATAGAAAAATTTTTGATAATAAAATTGTCTATAGAAAAATTTTTTGCTGTGAAGAAGAGGGGGTAAGAGCATTCTGCATATAGTAGCCGACGGCTGCAGCAAGAATGTGGGAAGTGAAGGTAGATGAAAACTGAAAAATGTTTGTTTTTGTTCAGTCGATAATCTACGCTTTTACTTTTGGTTTATAAATATAATTCTTAATAGTTATTTTTGTAAATTTAGTAATAATGCGAGGTTTTCGATCTGTCTAAATTGGGGATAATCCTCCTGAAGAGATGGCTTAACCAACTATCGAAACGCGTCGAGGAATTTGGTATCCCGCAAACATTTTTTGTCTTTTTATCAATAAATTGGTATGTTACATTAATAAATAAATGTAACAGATTTGGGATCAAATGCGAATACTCTTCTTTTTGAATAATATTTACATCCCGACTATTTTGTTTTTTTTTGAAAAAATTTTTCGATAAAAAATTTTTCTGTAGAAAATTTTTTTTATCAAAAATTTTAAAGAAAATTTTTTTATCAAAAATTTTAAAGAAAATTTTTTTATCAAAAATTTTAAAGAAATTTTTTTTATCAAAAATTTTTCTATAGAAAATTTTGTATCTAAAATTTTACTATAAAAAATTTTTTTATCAAAAATTTTCTATAAACAATTTTTTTATCGAAAATTTTCTATAAAAATTTTTTATCAAAAATTTTTCTATAGAAAATTCTTTTATCGAAAATTTTTCTTTAGAAAATTTGAAATTTTTTTGATATAAAAATAATTTTATTCAAAAAGAAGTGTATTTGCATTACATTTATTTATTAATGTAACAGATCAATTTATTGATAAAAAGCCAAAAAATGTTTGCGGAGAAACCAAATTCCTCGACGCGTTTCGATGGTTGGTTAAGCCATCTCTTCAGGAGGATTATCCCCAATTTAGACAGATCGAAAACCTCGAATTATTACTAAATTTACAAACATAACTATTAAGAATTATGTTCATAAACCAAAAGTAAAAGCGTAGATTATCGACTGAACAAAAACAAACATTTTTCAGTTTTCATCTACCTTCACTTCCCACATTCTTGCTGTAGCCGTCGGCTACTATATGCCGAATGCTGTGAAGAAGGGGGGGGGGGGGGGGGGGTAAGATGTTTTAAAATAAACAAGTTTATTTTAAAAATAAGCTGAATGCATGCAGTTTTATCAAAAAATAACAAATTAGTCGGGATGTAAATATTATTCAAAAAGAAGTGTATTTGCATTTGATCACAAACCTGTTACATTTATTTATTAATGTAACAGAATTTGTTATTTTTTGAAAAAAAAAAAATAATTTTATCAAAAATTTTTACAGAAAAATATTTTTATCGAAAAATTTTCTATAAAATATAATTTTTATCGAAAAAATTTTTATTAAAATTTTTTGTACAAAAAAATTTTTGGATTAAAAATATCTAAAAAATATAGAAATCTAAAATTGTTTAGTATTAGAATTTATTTCTGTTTTAAAAAATATATTTCCAATATTTAAATACATATATTCCCAGTGTTTACAAAAATAATAGTGTCGTGGCAACAATGTTCGATATTATATATTTTTGTTCTCTGGAGCCATGTATGTTGTTGCTGTAAATTTTATATTGTTTGTTTCTTGCCTATTTTGTTTTTGTCTTTTCTTTAACAAAGCGACACCAACCAACTCTGTTAACTTCCAAATTCCAACTAAATGATTATAATAATCATTTTCACGAGTTTTATTAGTAATCGTGATATTTACGAAAATTAAAAAAAATCATTGGCTTCTGGTGGTATGGGCTGCCTACTCCTGATCATAGCGAGTGCCTCGGCAATCAGTTAACAAGATGTCTCCGTATGGAGTAGATAATAGGAAGTTATTAAAGATCACCTTGGGTTTACCAAGTTGAATTTGTCAAAAGCTTTACAGTATGACCCATGATTTAATAATTCTGAAGGTTGTTCCATTCTCTCTTTTTGTCGCCATGATAACTTTCTGACGTTTGTTAGGATAGTAAAAGTTTGTGCTACCATATTTTTGCCGACAATCCCACTTTTCTAATATTTTATGATGACAAAATTTATGTAAATTTATTCATAAAAAACTTACGAATATTTACGAAAAAGCTTCAATAAATAATCATACAATTTGTTCCAACTATATTTCTTTGAAATTGAAGTCTTTATTATATGCTTAACTTCAAAATTACACATTTTTGATAACTAATCCCAATGTATTACGTACCCCTTTTCTTAATGTGGCAACATTTTTCTTTGTTTTCAAATATCAAACTTCAAAAACCCAATATACTTCAAAATAATTTTGAAGAGAGAGAATGAAACTTCCTTGTTATTATTATTTCATGGTATGACCTGCATCCCCTTGACATCCCACAGGTTACACCAGTCAAAATTTTGAAAAGTTTTAAAAATGTTTTTTTTTTTATTTGAGGGTTTAAAACATAGACACTGACTAGACTGAGACCATATCGTTACTTTAATATAGAAAGGCCCTAAGTAGTTTTTCATTCAAATTGCTTTTTAAAGCTTTATCTTATGTAATTTTATAAAAATATTATAATTTCAAAAAACATTATTATGACTGTTGGGGTGAGGAATCCGCCTCGCTAATGATTTCCACTAGATTTTGAATAAAAGGAACACCAGATCAATTTCCAAACATAGATTTATTGACCTAATTCTCTTAGATTAAAATTCCTAGACAAATACACAAACATATAACAATAAGTAAAGGAATTATTTTAACAAGTAAATTACACTCACTTTTTGGTATGGAAACCACTAGAAAATGTTAAGAAAATCTTAAGGAGTGAAGACTTATCACCACGCTAGCCAGTTAAGTACAAAGTTTTAAAATAATAAAATAAAATGGAGGAGCTATGTCTAGCGCGCGAAGCCTTTACTCCGAACGGATAATTTTGACATTTCCAAAAATGATTAGATAAATTTTAAATAAGGCTAAGTAAAAAAGCTTATTATTTAAGCGGTTTTGCCAGTGGCGGCAACATTCCCCCCCGCAGTGTGACAAGAAGGATCTTCGATGGCATACTCTTCACGGAAAGCCACGTCTAAAACTGCAAGCTTCGCTACAGGCCTTTCCATGACACCGTTCTTAGTTTGAATCTTCGCACTTCTTACTTGTCCATCTTTTGCCAATCTCGTTTCAAGTACTTTTCCTCGTAGCCAAACATTTCTAGGGAGAGAAGGATCAACAATAATTACCAAGTCCCCCTGACATAAAGATTTTTGCTTTTCGAACCATTTGGATCTACAAGTTAATGAGGGCAAATATTCAGCCAACCACCTTTTCCAAAATAAGTTCGCGTACTGTTGCGAAATACGCCAATTTTGTTTTAAAACTATGGCGCTGTCATCACAAGTTGACATCGGCTTTAGACCACTGGAACTACCCAATAGAAAATGGTTAGGAGTCAATGCCTCATCATTTTCATTATCGATGGGAACATAGGCAAGAGGCCTAGAATTTATAATGTTTTCAACCTCTATCATCATGCTCAAAAGGAGCTCATCACCCGGGGCCCTTATTGTGTTTATTTTATAAAAAACTGTTTTGACAGAGCGCACAAGTCTCTCCCAAGCACCTCCCATATGTGGAGAAGCTGGTGGATTGAAGTTCCATTTTGTTGTTGTAGTGGTAAAAGTTTTAACAAATTCATCTTGGTTGACGTCTTCAAGAGCTTCTCGAAGTTCTCGTTCCGCGCCAATAAAGTTAGTGCCATTGTCACTAAAAAATTCAAGTGGAATTCCTCTTCGGGCCATAAAATTTCGAATGGCCAAGATGCACGAACTTGTTGTTAATGAATAAGCAATTTCTATGTGAATTGCTCTGGTCGTCAAACATGTAAATAAACAACCGTATCTCTTCTCCTTATGTCGATTTACGTTAACCATCATGGGTCCAAAGAAGTCCAAGCCTGTATATGTAAACGGCGCCTTAAAAGATGCTAGGCGAGCACGAGGTAACTTAGCCATTTCTGGAACTTGTGGCACCACCTTGTTAATTTTACACCACTGACAATTTCGAGTTATAGATTTAAAAACAGCACGTAGTTTAGAAATCAAATATTTTTGACGAATCTCGTTGATCACCGTTTCGTGGTTAATATGATAATATTTTGAATGGTAGTAAAGTATAATTAAAGTTGTAATGTAGCTTGATTTGGGCAATATGATGGGATGTTTTCGTTCTTCAGCAACATTTGCATTATCAATTCTGCCATCTACTCTTAAAACTCCATATTCGTCCATGAAGGGTGATTTCGTATAAATCTCACTATTTTTCGGAATATTTGTTTTCGATTTTAAAGTAGCAATTTCTGTAGAATACTTTTCAGTCTGAGCTTGCCGGACTAAAAAGTTTTCTGCCTTTCGTAGCTCTTCAAGAGTTAACTCGCCTTTTAGTTTTGCCTCCGATCTACAATTTTCAATGAAGCGGAAAAAATAAGCGGTGGCTCGAAGCATCCTATTCCACCTTGAAAATCTCTTTTCATTTATAACGTTTTCCTTAGCAGATATTATAAACGATTTGTGTACCATTTCCTCAGGTGTAGCATCGTCGAAATTTTTTGCACCTGGCCATTCATCTTGGGGATGATATAAAAATTCTGGTCCCTGGAACCATCTGCTAGTTATAGAAACCCGGGGGATTCGAGCCCACTTAGTGGCTTCATCTGCGACATTTTCTTTTGTTGGAGTCCATCGCCAATCATTAATGGAACTCAGTTCTAAAATTTCAGTCACACGAAAGGCTACAAATTGACTATATTTTCTATGATCAGAATTGAGCCAACTCAAAACTGTTTTAGAATCTGACCAGAAAAATTTATTTTTGATCGTGATTTTGTGATTATCGCAAATAAATTTTCCAAACCTAGCACCTATTAGTGCGGCCATAAGTTCAAGTCGTGGAACCGAAGTTATTTTCATTGGGGCGACTCTTGTTTTAGAACCTATTAATGAACAAAATACTGTTTCATTTTTAACCAGACGAAAGTAGCACACAGCGGCATATCCGTCCTTACTAGCATCCACAAAAGTATGTAGCTGCACATCGATGCCATCGTAATTTAGTAAACATTTTAAATAGCAGCGGTGAATTTTAATTTGTTGAATGTCTGGTAAAATTGAGACCCACTGTATCCATTTTGCCATAAGCTCATCAGAAATTTCTTCGTCCCAATCTGTTTTACACCGCCATACTTCTTGAAGAAGGATTTTAACATACATGATAATATTCCCAATAAGACCAAGGGGGTCGTAGATGGACATTACTAAACGAAGCATTTCGCGCTTAGTTGGTATTTTTCTACAGCAAAATATCTCACTGCTTATAAACCGCGGTGCAATTTTAAACGTAATAACGTCTTCTTTGTGTTCCCAAAACACCCCAAGAACTTTGTCTACTTTGTTTTCTTCATTAAAGTTCAAACATTTTTCACTAGTAGAAGATATGTTGGACACTGTGTTCATCACCTCCTCATTGTTTGAAATCCAATTTCGAATATTAAATCCACATTGTTGGTGAATAAATTTTACCTCCGAAACTAAATCTGTAGCCTCTTGTGGAGTGTCAACCGATTCTAAAAAGTCATCAACATAATGATTTTCTTTTATTGACCTTGAAGCCACAGGGTATTTATTTTCATATTGAGTGGCATTAAAATTTTTAATATATTGAGAAATGCTAGGAGCACACGAAGCTCCGAAAATCATTACGTCCATTACATATACATCAGGCTGCTTAGATTGGTCACAATCACGCCATAAAAATCTTTGAACATCTCTGTCTTCAGGCCTAATAAAAATCTGATGAAACATTTCTTCTATGTCACCACAGACAGCAACTGCTTTCAACCGAAATGAAAATAAAATGGCTGGCAAAGATGACAGCAGGTCAGGTCCCTTTAGTAGAAACGAGTTCAAGGAGACTCCATTCGATTTAGCCGCAGCATCCCAAACGACACGAGATTTACCGGGCTTATTTTTGTTAAAAACTGCAAAAATGGGCAGATACCACTCTTTACCACCACTGTGCGATAATTCTTTACGGTTTAATTTTCGTATATAACCCTTGGAGGTGTATTTTTCAATTGTATTTTTAAAAATATTAAGAAGTTCAGAATCATGCAATAATTTTCGCTCTAAGCATAGCAGACGCCTTAGAGCCATATCATAGCTATTGGGTAAACTCAAAATATCACATTTCCACAGTAGAGGAACCTCAAAATGTCCGTCTTCTCTTTGTCTTGTGTAATTTTTTAAAAGACTAAGGGCACGCTCATCACCTTTACTAACTAGTGGATCTTTACAACAAATCCCTAAGCTATCCAGGGAATAAAAACTCTTCACTAGTTCATCTAACCCTTCATCACTTTCACTGCACTCACAAATATGGTAATTAAATTGCTTACTTGGTTTTGCGTTTGAAGAAATAGCTCCATAAATCATCCATCCAATCTTTGTATTTACTGCTACAGGTTCATGAGGACCACCTTGCCTCATATTTGTAGAAATTCCCAAATTGAAATGGTTGAGGCCAATAAGTATCTTAGGCACAGCATCACTATAGCTTTTTATTGGCAAATTTCTTAAATGATGAAATTTGTTTGCCAATTTTTTATAATCCAGAGACTGTGTGGGTAAATCTAATTTACTTACAGTACATACATTAATCGTCACCTTTTTGTTTTTGTTGTAGCCTGAAATACGTATTGTTAATTTTTTGGAACTGTTTTCACATCTTTCAATACCTCCAGTCCACTTGAGCCATAGGGGGCTAGTCGTCCCAGAAATTTCTAATTCGTCCATTAATTTTTTATCCATTAAACTAATGGAGGAACCTTCGTCAATAAATGCGAAGGTTTTTATATCTTTATTTTTTCCATGAACTGTCACTGGTATTATTTTAAATAAAATTTCTTTCACTTTAGAATTATGTGTATTAATATTTTCACTTCTGGTTAAACTATTTTGATTGTTTATCTTTGGCTCTTGATTGTTGTTATTTGTTGTCCCTTCATTAGAATATCGGTGTAAAGAAGAATGATGATAATATTGACACCCTTCCACTCCACATTGTACTCTTTTCTTGCATTCTCCAAAATGTTTACACAAACAAATTCTACACAGTTTGTGTTCTCTTATTATATTCCATTTATCTCCACGATTAAGAGATAAGTATTTTTGACAAGTAGCAATTGATTTGCAATTGTTGTTGCTACATACAAAACATTTTCGATGATCTTCATTATGAGTATGTACGAAAGCTTTTTTATTGCTGTTACTAACAGTGTGGGACTTTTGTCTGTTAACATGGGAAGAGCTTTCAACTGTTATACATGTAGCAGAAATTCCAATGTTAAAAATCCAATTGGAGAATTCATACATGTTAGGATTTTTATTTTGATTTAACAGCTGTAATTTTTGTGTACCCCATTGTAATTGAAAAGATGGTGGTAATTTTTGTACTAATTCTTGGAGAAGTGAAGTATTATTGATTTCATTATTTAAATTGGAAGCTTCAATTGTTGCAATTAAACTCTTTACGTTAATTGCAAATGTGGTAAATGAAGGTAAGTTATTTTCATCTACTGGGGGTGTTAATTTAATTCGATTTTTTATAGAGTTTACTATATTTTCTGGTTGGCCGTACAAAAGCTTCAAAATTGACATGACCCAATTGACATTGGATGGGTGTACTAGTACGTGTTGAACTTTTTTTAATGCTTCTCCGGTAAGTGATTTTTGTAACCTTATGAGGTTTTCGGCTTCCGTGAATCCACAGATATTAGTGGACCATTCAAATGTGGACGAAAACAAGGGCCATTCTTCTGGTTGGCCGGAGAAGGCAGGGAGTTCTTTCGGCAAAGATTGACGTGCTTGAAGCTGACCTTGACTCAAGTTTTGGTTATAATCTGTAAATAAATTCGGTGGTACACTTAAAGTGTTGTTTGATGTGGTTGCGTTCGGTGCATTGGAATTGAACGTGTGTTGTGTTGAATGGCCAATGGGGGCCGTCATGTTTTGGCAAGGATTAAAATGATGCACATTAGAAATTATTGGTGGAATGTGGCAAGCCGTTGTGTGAGTTGTTGAAACTTGAGGTTCAAATGGGACCGATTGATAGTGAGGCTGCTGTCGTGATTGAAAGCCACTAGTGGTGGCGGGTCCCGAAGTAAAACTTGATACAGCGGGTGCAGATGACGACATCGTAGCAGCGTTACTTATGTCCGGCAGAATATATGAACGTTTTTGCGGCATATTAATTCCACCTGAATTATTATTGTTAGATGCATTATTTATATAAGGTGGCATGCTTAAATAAACAGTGTCTTCAGGCAGCTGAGCTGCTTGTTTGGTTGTTTTGTTTTTATTTATATTTTCAGGAGCTGCCGGTAAATCAGACTGGACTTGTTCTGCAGAATCAAAATGGTTTGGAAGTTCATTTAACCAGCTGCGAACAGAAAATGAATGATGGGATGAGGCATCACTGTTGACCTCCTGTTCATGTTGGTTTATTATTTGATACTTTTTGGAAATATATTCCATTGAAACAGTACGCTCTTCTTCTAGTCGTTGGAGTTCTAATTGTACTCTTCTGGCTGATTTATTGGAAGAGCGACTTAAGGTGCTTTTAACTGATTCTGCCGGAGGGCTCTTACAAGCAAAACATTTGAAAGTTAGGGCTGATGTTTGGTCTGATGTGGCATTTGTGCATGAAACATGATAGGTTTTTTGGCATTTTGTGCAACTTATCATATTTTGGTCAGGGGGATTAAGACACTTGGGACAGTTTGGCATTTTTTGTTGGCCTTCTAATTCCATTTGTACTTACTGCGAGATTGGCAATGCAGGGCGCTTCTAGGCGAATCTTCAGCTTCGTCTGTTGATTTTATAGGAAACGTGTAAAACACAAAAAGAATTTTAAAATGTTGGGGTGAGGAATCCGCCTCGCTAATGATTTCCACTAGATTTTGAATAAAAGGAACACCAGATCAATTTCCAAACATAGATTTATTGACCTAATTCTCTTAGATTAAAATTCCTAGACAAATACACAAACATATAACAATAAGTAAAGGAATTATTTTAACAAGTAAATTACACTCACTTTTTGGTATGGAAACCACTAGAAAATGTTAAGAAAATCTTAAGGAGTGAAGACTTATCACCACGCTAGCCAGTTAAGTACAAAGTTTTAAAATAATAAAATAAAATGGAGGAGCTATGTCTAGCGCGCGAAGCCTTTACTCCGAACGGATAATTTTGACATTTCCAAAAATGATTAGATAAATTTTAAATAAGGCTAAGTAAAAAAGCTTATTATTTAAGCGGTTTTGCCAGTGGCGGCAACAATGACATTAAATCCTTCAGAGAATTTAGTAAAAAACTGCGTTTAAAAAATGTATGTATCTTCAAAACTTAAGATTTTATTTAGTTTATTTTCTCCCTCCTGTAATGTAAGAAAAATACTAGTTAGGGCTTTTCTATATTAAAGTAACGATATGGTCTACTAAGGAACCAAAAAAATGTACCATGACGTATTTAATATTTAATTTGTGTATTTACTAAAATCAATTTTGTAGGCAAGAGTGAAACATTTTAAACTTCTGAACAATAAGGGATACCCTAAAATATATTGTATGAAAATAATATAGCCACCTACATATACGAACTAATTTAGATATGAGTATTAGGGTACTTCATAAAGTCAGAGAAAATATTATAATGTTTGTAAGGCACAGATTTATTAGATAATGATCCATGTAAGCAAGTTTTTGTTATATCCGCTAATCAAGTATTTTGTTTATGAACTTAGTAAACTGAAGAAAAGTAGTCCATATTTAAGAGATATTAAGGTAACAGAATGCCAAATTAGTCCTTCAGTACTTCAAATGAATTTTTAACTATAATTTTTTTAAGACCCTCCAGATAATTTTGAGACATGAATTGTTAATGAGGAAAATCCTTATGGCAACAATTCTATAGATCAGTTTGCAATTTTATTTCATTTATTTGTTTATATATCTAGGGCATGAACTGGGATAAAAGCATTTCCATTTTATGAATTTCTTATTTTATTAAACTCAGCACTAATTATTTTGTATGATAACTAGTTGCTAAAATATTAGGTTCATTACTTAAACTTTTTGTTTCTTGGTAAAAAGAAGATACATCTATAATTACAATATACACTGTAAACAATTTATATTATTTTAAAATAAATTACAGCCGTTAGCAATTTACCACTTGTAAAAGTACAAGCAGAATAAATATAATATACGTATAAATATGTATTTATAGTAAATCCATACCATGACACAAAAAGGACAGAGAAACATATACATATAAACATGTACCTCCTCCCAGAACATGAGTAATTTAAATTGCTTTAAATATGAATACACACAAATAAAAATAATTTTCATGTGTATAAATATTAGGGAAACCAAGAAACAGTTTTTTCTCAGTCTTCTAGTAATAAAATCATTCATTTTAAATTTTTCAAACAAATTTATGAAATATTCCATTATTTTATATACATTTTTATCTAATTTATTTTTTTATTTTATCAAAAGAGCATTTTTTTTTTGATCATCCCTACTAAAACTATTATAATAGCACTTATCGACCAATCCAAGTTTTTTAGTGCCTTTGAAATATAAAAAGAAAAAACGTTAAATTTTATTTTAACCCTTATGTGTATACCAAGGTACCCCGGTACCTTTAGCACTTTCATCTTAACTTTTTTACTGGAAACAGATGGTTCACAAACCTCAAACTTCTTGAGAACTCCTAACTATTGAAATAGTTTAAATTATTATTACTTTTAAGCTAAAAGATTATATTGTATAGGCGCTGTGGCCCAATTTATATCTTATATACGTAACCGTACGGCAAGGTACCCGGGTACCTTCATACATTATATAAAACTGTAACAAAAAGTAAAATTTTATTAAAAGATAACTAAAGCATAATAAGACAGATTAGTTGTAAATATTTTATATATGAATATTTATGTAGAAACAAGATTTACACTATTTTCTTTGTTTTATACATAGTTTCGAATTTTTTTAAATTTTATTCTTGACCCTGGTTATAAAAGGGCTAGTGACATCCAATTTCAACCAATATTCTAAAATATATATTTTTATCCGTGGTAACAATCATAATTTCAGTTCTGCTTATAAAAACTGCTAATATATAACAATTTAAGTTCTTTTTTATAACTTTGGTGAAAAATTGTGTTTTTGTCGAAATCCTTTGATTTTAAGTCGCAGGTACGACTAAGCCGTTAAAGATATTGCTCTAGTTCTTTCTTTGTGGTAATCTGTAGGGGGTTCTAACTATAACGGGAACTTTTTTTACTTTTTTCGAGTTCGTTTAACAATCTATTTTAAAAAACCAAAAAAGGAGTTTTTAAAACGGTATGAACAAAATACTTTTTTTCGTCCTGTGCAAAAGTGACATATCGTTAGCCCATTGCATCAAAAATGGGTATTTAAATATCCTAAAGCCTTAAAAAAGTAAAACTAGTCAAACTTTTTAAAGTTTTTTTAAAATAATAATTTTTTTATAGCATATGCTCAGGAGAGTCTTCAAGGACATAGGATATTTTATAAAACCTTTGATAATTAGAAAAGTCTTCAACCGATTTTAAGGTTATAAATCATGTCTTTGGATTATTGGAGTCAAATGTAGAAAAATTGGAGGCTACATCTTCCTGTAGTACAAACTTAATTTACTGAATACAAATTTATGGTATACATATATATTCGCCATGACTTGTATCCTTACAACCGCCACGTTGAATTCACCTTGAGATTTACTATTTACTGTAAATGAACGTGCATTGTAACTCTCAGAGTTATTTTCCGAGATCACTCATTTATTTACTCCAAAAATGTTTGTTTACAAATATTTTTCCATATAGGTACCCGGGTACCTTGCCATTCTCTTAAAGGTGTTTTTTTTTGCCATACACATAAGGGTTAAAATAGTGAAAGTACCTTATGGTTTTAAAATTAAAGAGAATGTAACTTTACACAGAGCACTCTATTGTCTTCTTTAATTTAAGAACGTTTAGATTTTAATGTTTTTAATTGTAAGTACACCTATACCTGTACCTGTACGCGGTAGATACATTACTGACAAAAATGCGTGAATCAAATCGAACCTTTTTTAATGGAGAAACCGAGCAAAGCGAATCCAACTATAAGTAAGATTCTTTAAATAGTTATTGAACACAAAATATAGCTTTATAATCTTAATAAGATATAAAAATATCATTTAAGTAATAAAACAAGTAAGAGTATTATATTCGGTTGTGCCGAATCTTATATACCCACCATCAAGTTGTGTTAAATTCAGAAACAGGGTGCAGCTAATTCAAAATCTGGACCAAAACTGAAAAAATCGCTAAGCTAATTGGTATTGCTGGTAAAACCTTTGGACTAAATTCGGTTGCCGTAGCTTTATAGTTCAACATTTAAAAATATTTTAGTGTTTTCCCCAGTATTTACTTTGGTCAAAATTCGGTCTCATAACCGGGTATAGTTTTACATTAACAAGTTGTTAACTACTTTTAGTTGTGCTTAATATGTAGTTAGGCTAAACACGTTAATAGTAATACGGCAGGTCCATATATTTCGTTAGGAGTTCCTAATGCATTCATCCTATATAAAGTCTGGGCTGAACATTGATTGATGGGTATCTAATTTCCTAGGTGCAATCTTAATATAATGAATGTACCTCCAAATCTTTTTGATTGTAGATATAAAAAGGGGATGTTATATATATATATAAAAATTATAGTCAAATGTTGACCGATTGTAACAAAATTTTACACACTTGCTGGTATATATATAGAGCTTATTCTTGCAAAATTTAGTGGCCATAGCTATCATAGTTTAATAGCTTTTAACTGGCCTTTGCTAAAATTTTTGGTTTCCGTGAGTGTTTTTTATATGAAAGCTAAAGTCAAATATGGACTGATTCCTATAAAATTTGATAAACTGATCAAAAATCGCATAAAACTTCATTATTTTAAATTTAATCGTCATGGCTATTACAATTGTATTCATAAGACATAAGACTTCCTGGTGCTTAATTTAGTCTTACAAGCTCTTGTAGTTAATAAGCTATCACGATTTTATCTGACGGACAGACGGACATAAATCCCCTTTTCTTTTTGAATTTTTGTGTTTTCGTAAGTTTTTTATATGGGAGCTAGGTCAAATGGTGACCGATTGCGACAAAATTTTGCACACTGGCTGGTATTGATATAAGACTTTCATGTGATAAATTTATATCTGTTATAGTTTTAGATTTATTGGCATTTAAGTGTATTTTAGGTGAAATTTTGGCTGTCTTTGTAAGTTTTCTGTATGGGAGCTATGGCTAAATGTGAACCGATTTTGATGAAATTTCACACGCTGCCTAGGGCTAATGCAAAACTTCTATATACCAAATTTTATTATCATAGCTGCTATAATTTGTCATTTATTAACAAATAAGCAATTAGTCTAGATGAGGTTATACGGGAGCTATGAAAAATTTCTATAAAAAAATTTTATACCGAAAATTTTCTTTAAAAAATTTTTTTATCAAAAATTTTTCCATAAAAAAATATTAGACCGAAAATTTTCTGTAAAAATTTTTATACCGAGAATTTTCTATAAAAAATTTTATATCGAAAATTTTCTATAAAAATGTTTATACCGAAAATTTTCTATAAACAATTTTTACACAGAAAATTGAAAAAAAAAATTTATAAGGAAATTTTTTTATAAACAATTTTTATAGGGAAAATTTTCTACAAAACATTTTTATACTGAAAATTTTCTCTAGAAAAATCAAAAATTTTGTTAAAAAATAAAATATGTTTAAGCCGAAAATTTTCTATTAATTTTTTTTTTTTTACAAAAATTTTTATTTTGACTCAAATATTAATATTTTTTTTATTTTTCTAAGCCTCGTAAATTCGAATTCGCGTAAACCATGTACATCGTTAACTGCGGTATAGGTGTACAGGTTTTAAAAGTATGCCATAAAATACAGTCCATGAGTCCATAACTTCTGAACTGTTAGACGAATTTTTGTGTGCATATACCAGAAGTGTTGGGGAGCTTAAGTTTTAAACCTGGACAATCTAGGGATATTTTTTCATACATATAACTGCCAAAATAGAAGGAGTGATCCTACAATTTGGCAGACTTTTTTAGCTCTATATGGATAAGAAAAATTAAAAAAAAACTTTGAAATCTGTCTGCTCTAATCTGTCTACCCACATTTTTTCACTTATTTTTCTTCTCAATGTTTAACCGGCAATTTTCGGCAGAATTTCATGAAATTCGGCACAACTCTATTATTTGACATAAGAAAGAGCTCCACTAGTTTTGGTTGAAATCCGTCAACTCCTTGGGTTGCCTTCCTTGGACCCCCATTTTTTCACTTATTTTTATTATCAATGTATAAAACGATATTTTCAATAGAATTTGATAAAATTTAACACACTTCTATTTCCTGATCCAAAAATGAGCTCTTATAGTTTTGAAATCCGTCTACCCCTTGGAGTACCTCCCTTTGACCGCCATTTTTTTTTTACTTATTTTCCTTCTCAATATACAATCCGTAATTTTCAATAGAATTTGTTAAAATTCGGCACAATTTTATTTTTTGATCTAAAAGAGAGCTGCACTTATTTTAATTGAAATCCGTCAACTTCTTGGAGTACCTCCATTGGAACCCCATTTTTAACAGAATTTGCTAAAATTTAGCACACTTCTATTTTTTGATCCAAAAAAAAAGTCCTACTAATTATCGTTGAAATCCGACGACTCCTTGGGATACCTCCCTTAGAACCCCTTTTTCACTTATTTTCCTTCTCAATGAATAATCCGTAATTTTCAATAGAATTTGATAAAATTCGACACACTTTTATTGTTTGATCCAAAAAAGGGCTCTATTAATTTTAGTTGAAATCCGTCGACTTCTTGGGGTACCTGCCTTGGATCCCTACTTTTTCATGTATTTTAGTTCTCAATGAATATGGCAAACTTTGTGATATACTTCACATGCCTATTAGTTGATCCACGAAAGAACTCTACTAATTTTTATTAAAATCGGAAGACCCGTAAAGGTACTTCGTAAATCTCAAGATAATGTTACTTGAACTAATGTTAGAATTAATAACTGCAATTTGATTAAAAATTTAAGCCTGAAGGTATGCAATGCTTTTTATTATAAGCAATATTCTTTACTCTTTTTTACTAAATTTAGATTTTTTCAAAAGATGGACAAAAGTTGGTGAATTTTTTTTTAGCTAATTCGAAAGAAAAGCCTTTTGCCTTTCATTTCATTATACTGAGAGCACGGAGGTAAGCCGAGCTAACTGACTTTTTCTCCAACGAAAACAGCCAATGCTGAATTTTACAATACAATTTTGATGCGCAAGCCAGAAGTGTATTAAAAACTTTACTTTATGAAAAGTTATAAGTGGTTAAAATTTTAAATAAAATTACATCGTTCATACACTTTAGTTGGGAATATAGACTTATTATATATCAATCTAAAGGAAATTGTGTTCCTCGTACAAAAATTTAAAAATATAAATAAAACAGCCTAAATATAAATTTTGTCTGCATTAATAAATTTTTTATTAGAAAAATTATAAATATATTTTAGTGAAAATTTACGATATTATAAAATTTTTTAAGGGAAAATACATAAAAATTAAAAAAATACTTTTCGTAACAAAAAATCCCAGAATTCTTAAAAAGATTTTAAGAGTTTAGTTTTTTTTTCTCTAGTTGCTTGCCCATTTTTAGACACAGGTGCGTTTGGTGGAGTTATGAATCAAAATTCAAATTTCCCTAAAAAATAGGTATAATTCAAGAGACCTAGCGAATAGATATGAAGCTATTTTTTAACTCAATTTTTAACACTGTAAAGTTTTCTTTAGTAATATATTAATATTTGAAGTGTTCATTAAAAATTGTTTTAAATAAATAAAAAACTATAAAAATATTTTTTCCCAAAAAAACTAAGGTTTTCAAATATTAACTTTAAGCCCTTTTTAAATAGTAAAACTCTTAATACAATTCCTTCCTTGGAAATATTCAGAAAATCGGCTTATATATAAATCAGATATTAATTAAAACTCCGAGCAGTATGTGACAAAAATTGAAAATTTTAAATTTTGAAGTTGAATATCTCTAAAACCATAAGATAAAGAATATGCATGTTGCAATGTTTTTTGTAGATCTTAACCTAAGTATTTGTTATATAGTATGATTCTACAAATCGGTTGGGAAGTGGCAATTATATATGGTTTTAAGTGATTTATGAGTCCAGGGTAGCCTACTTTTGAGGGCCGATTGTGCAGAACTAGTAAAATCGTGGTTAAACACTTTAGCTCCCCAACACTTCTGCTGTATGTATATATACAAAAATCCGTCTAATGTGTTAGAAATTATGAACTTATTTCCATTCTATTTTTCCACCATCCCACTGTGCATTGGATTACCATTTCTATAAATAAAAATTGAAATAAGATTGTCTTTTCTATTAAATCTTAAATTTTCCATAGAAAAGTTTTAATAAGATTGACCTTTTTATAAAAAAGTTGATATAAGATTTCCTTTATGTAGCAAAATTAGCATTGATTTTCTTTTTCTATAGAAAACTTAACATTTCTATTAAAAAAAAGTTAATATGGTTTTTTCTTTGACAAATGTAGGACAACAATTGAATATTTTTACTTTTAACTTATGAAAATTTTGTAAGCTGATAAAGAAATCGCTGTAACTTCAGATCTCGTGGTCAGCCCATAACTAAATTTTTATTGAATAAAGTCAACTTAGTTAGCCATTTACAGAAAAATAAAAAATGAAAATAAAAAGATATTTTTCAGGGTATTCAGTGATAAAGGACATTTTTCATGGTTAAGGTCCTAAAGAAAGGTTAATAGATACATTTTATTTGATAATCTAAAAGAAGGACTAAAATCCCTTTCAACGATATCAAATTTATTTAAATCTGACAACAGGTTCAGAAGTTATTGAGTGGTGAACATTAACAATTTTTCACAAAAATACCCAAGATATCCAAATGAGGTATAGAGGTAATTATAACGCCATGTCTTCCGCTACTACGAGTAGCTTATATATACTAACTAAATCCAAGCAATATCTAAGCTGGTCACACTTTAGAGTGGGACCAACAATTTTAGAATTACTCTTTATATACTAATGGCGAACTATGAGTCTTACACTATTTATACATTCGCAGAATATACACAAAAACTTACTTAGTAGTACATAAAATCTAAGTACTTATGCTTAGTGGGAATTACTACTCCACAAAATAACGCTTGAGTAAATTTTTCTTAACAAAAAGGTTTCCTGATATTTTACCTTTCAAAAAGTATGTAGTCAGATACGCGCAAATGCTTCCAGTATTTAAAATTTAATTGTACTTAGAATATTATGTACAAAAGCAAGTAAAGGGAATGAAAATATAAGAAATTTTATTTCAAATATTTAAGCAACAAAGTCTTGCAACAGTTTAGTTTGTAAGAGATTTCAAAAGGGGAAAAGAAATTAAACATAAACAAAGTTTATTTAAAGTGAAATGACAAAAAATCTCTTGATAATTATCAGGGGATTTAATTTGAAGAGATTTGAATATTTCATACAATTAAAACTAACTTGTATGTTATAACGCAGCGTATGAGTGATTTGGTTTAAATGAAAGGAATTAAATATAGCGTATACGCACAGGGGGCAAATTATAATGATGGAAATGTTAACAATTGGTTGACTTTTCTATAGAAAAGTTTACAATTGGTTGATTTTTTTATAGAAAAGTTGACATTATGTTTACCTTTCTACAGAAAGGTTAACATATGGTTAACATTTTTATAAAAAGTTAACATTGGTTGACTTTTCTATGGAAAGTTAAAATTGGGCTGACTTTTCTTTAGAAAAGTTAAAATTGGGCTGACTTTTCTTTAGAATAATTAACAATTGGTTGATTTTTTCTTAGAAGAGGTATAAGTTTCTATTGAAAAGTTAACATAAGGTAGACTTTTTTATAGAAAAGTTGACATTGGGTTGGCTTTTTTTAAGAAAATTTATTATTTCGTTGACATTTCTATAGAAAATATAACATTGGGTTGCCTTTCTATAGAAAAATAAAATAAATTGGGTTGATTTTTCTATATAAAAATTGACATTGGGTTGACTTTTCTTTAGAAAAGTTAACATCAAGTTGACTCTTGAATAGAAAACTTAACATTGGGTTCACTTTTCCATACAAAAGTTAACATTGAGTTGATTTTTTTTACAAAAGTTATCATTTAGTTGACTTTTCTATAGAAATGTTAGCATATAATTGACTGTTCTGTAGAAAAGTTCAAATTTTGTTGAATTTTTTATAGAAAAGTTAACATTGGTTGACTTTTCTATAGAAAAGCTTACATTTGGTTAACTTTTCTTTAGAAAAGCTGACATTAGGTTGACTTTTCTATAGAAAAGTAAACATTGGGTTGACTTTTCTATTGAAAAGTTAATATTGGCTTGACTATTCGGTAGAAAATTTAACTTTATGTTGACATTTCTAAAGAAAAGTAAATATTGGGGTTATTTTCTATAAACAAAATTAGCACTGGGTTTACTTTTCTATAGAAAAGTTAACATTGGGTTGACGTTTCTTTGGAAAAGTTAACACTGGGTTGACTTTTCTATAGAAAAGTTAACATTGGGTTGACTTTTCTATAGAAAAGTTAACGTTGGGTTGACTTTTTTATAAAAAGTTAACATAAGGTTAACTTTTTTATTGAAAAGTTAACATTGGCTTGACTATTCGGTAGAAAATTTAACATAAGGTTGACATTTCTACAGACAACTTAACATTGGGGTAATTTTTCTATAAAAAAAATTAGCATTGGGTTTATTTTTCTATAAAAAAGTTAACATTTTGTTGACTTTTCTTTGGAAAGGTTAACATTAGGTTGACTTTTCTATAGAAAAGTTAACATTGTGTTGACTTTTCTATAGAAAAGTTAACATTAGGTGGATTTTTCTATAGAAAAGTTAACATTGGGTTGATTTTTCTATAGAGAAGTTAACATTGGGTTAACTTTTCTATAGAAAAGTAACACTGGGTTGACTTTTTAAAAGAAAAGTTAACATTGGTTTGACTTTTCTATAGAAATGCTAACAGTGTGTTGACTGTTCTATAGAAAAGTTAACATTGGATTGACTTTTCTATAGAAATGCTAACAGTGTATTGGCTGTTCTATTGAAAAGTTAACATTGGGTTGATTTTTCTATAGAAAAGTTAACTTTTTGTTGACTTTCTATAGAAAGGTTAACACTGCGTTGACTTTGCTTTAGAAAAGTTAACATTGGGTTGACTTTTCTATAGAAATATTAACATTAGATTAACTTTTCTATAGAAAACATGACACTGAATTGACTTTTCTACAGAAAAGTTAACATCAAATTGACACTTCTTCAGAAAAGTTAACATTGTATTGACTTTTCTATAGAAATTTTAACATAAGGTTGACTTTTCTATTGAAAAGTTAACAGTGGGTTGACTTTCCTATAGAATAGTTAACATTGTGTTGACTTTTTTAACAAAAAGTTAACATTGGATTGACTTTTCTAAACAAAAATTAACATTTAGTTGACTTTTCTATAGATAAGTTAGCATTTATTTGACTTTTCTATAGAAAAGTTAATATTTGGTTGACTTTTCTATAGAAAAGTTAGTATTTGGTTGACTTTTTTATAAAAAACTTAACATTATGTTGACTTTTTTTATAAAAAAGTCAACATTGTGTTGACTTTTCCATAGAAAATTTAACATTTGGTTGACTTTTTTATAGAAAAGTTAACATTTGGTTGACTTTTCTATACAAAAGTTAACATTTTGCTGATTTTTCTATACAAAAGTTAACATTTTGCTGACTTTTCTATAGAATAGTTTAAATTTGACCAAAAATTTACTTAAATTTATTTTATTATTTGTTACTCCTTCCACGCCCAGCTTAATTTCTATTCATTTTGACTGCTCTCCTTTTCCATACAAAATATGTAATATATTACAGGAAAAGCCGGTTATTAAAAAGTTTCCAGTTTTTCCTTCATATACAAGACTACAGAGTGCTGGAGCAAAAAAAAAAAAAACAAAACTAAAAAAAGAAAAATTTGCTCCTTCCACCCACATTTTCAAAACTAAAATTTTGCAACTTTTGTTATCGTGCGCTTAGAAACACTACAACAAAACTAAGTCGGCTTATTGTATGTATATACATTTTGACTTCCTTGTCAGGTTGTAGAGCACAACAGAGAACCCAAAAGAAGCTATAGGGTTTGTATTTAAAATTCGCCTTGCTTTTTAGAATTCGTGGAAATTTGGTAGTTTATTTTTCATCCGTAAAACTCAAATAACAATAGTTAAGTTTGGCAACATTAATAGCAAACGGTGGCAAGTGGCATCAGTAGAATTAGAAAACTAACATTGTTACAGGATATTAAAATTTCATAAAATACGAAAAACTTTTATTTTGTTCATTTAGGGCGTTTCTATGTGTGTGTGTTTAGAATTGGTTTGGGATGTCGAATGGAGTGGCCTTATGAAATCATTAGCGGAAAAAATATTTTTTTTTATTTAATTGTTTAATATTTAGCTGAAGAAACTACTATTCATTTCGTGTACATTACTTAGGTTTTAGTTCAAAAATCCAGTGAAGAGCAGAGGGTAAAATGTCATTAGATTAGAAAGACATAAATAATATATGAAAATTTAAGAAAATATAAACAATTTTTTATTTTTATTTTTTCTTACGAAAATGCAAATTATAATCTCTACAGAGGTAATTACCAATAAGATTGTTTTTATGAGTAATAGAAATTAAGAATTTTTTAATATTTTAAGGAATGTTATTATTTTAGGGTCACTCAAATTAGGCAACATATTTCTTGGAGAACCACCTAAAAATACAAAAACAGGAAAAACAGAAGCTACATTTGGGTGAAGTACTATTCAAAATTTTCAAACGTGACGCGCTTACAAAAAAATGTAATAAGCTCATGTCGCAATCATATTTAACAGAGCTTCATCCCATTTAAACTAAAGAAAAACTAATAAGAAAAAAAAATTCCCCATAACTTCTCATAGTATAAAAAAACATAATTCCCTATCGTATGGAACCTATTACAGTCGGCTCTCGGAAACATGTAGCCTTAAAAAAATAAAATTCACGAATAGCATTTGACACCAAACATAACTTTTCTATCGATAGTATAATGAATCGTTTAACCTTCGCGCATAGAGGAATTGTAAGGGTCTTGGTAATTGCTTAGGGAATATGGAATAAGCGGATAATATTTGTCTTTCAACTCACAGTTACATCGACATTAGGGAGCACCTTATATTACGAAAGTGCGAAATTAAACCGTAACTCACCCTAGAATAGTTTTATGTAACATAAAAACATGCTGTGCATATTTTTTTCATAATTTCATAAGGGGAACACGGGGAAACTTTTTTGTATGGAAAAAATTGGGGAAAAATTGTCTGTTTAGGGTTAATATATATTGCTTAATAAAAAGTCTTAATGTTAATAAAAATTAATATATTTTTGCATTTAGAACAAAATTTGCTAATAAATTCTTAATATTCTGTCACTTTCCTATAGAAAATGAAAAACTCGAAAAACTCGGTGAAGAAAGGGTTAAACTTTTCCGATTTACAAAAATTCTATATAGACTGGGAAAAAAATTCACTTTCGCTTTTATTAATGCTGAACATCGGTACAACTTTACAAGCAATTATTACAAATTTGGACCCCCATTTTTCACTTATTCTCCTTCTCAATGTATAAACCGCAATTTTCAACAGAATTTCATAAAACTCGGCACACTTTTATTTTCTGACTCAATAAAGAGCTCTACTAATTTTGGTTGAAATCCGTCGACTTCTTGAGGTACCTGCCTCGGACCGCAATTTTTTCATATATTTTTATTCTCAATGAATAGGTCGAACTTATCAATAAAATTAAGTGAACTCTACTAATTTTTATTGAAATCCGTAGACTCCTGGAGATACTTCGTAAATCTCAAGATAATGTAATTTGAACTAATGTTAGGATTAATAACTGCAATTTGATTAAAAATTTAAGCCTAAAGGTATACAATGCTTTTTTATTATAAGCAATATTACTTACTTTTAGAGATTTTTGCAAAAAATTACAAAGTGATATTAAAAAATTATGTAAATTTATTGTTGTTGCACTTTTTTTGACAATAGTCTTAAACCGATCTCGGTTTTCTAAAACGGTGCAAGGTGTACTTCACTTCATCTGATCTCCTTACTATTTACACCACCTATATCCGACCGAAAATGGAATACAACTCTCATGTATGGGCCGGTGCTTCAAAGTCTATTTTGGAGCTTCTCGACCGAGTACAAGAGAGGGCGAAGGTGCTTATTGGTGACAGTAGGGTATCCAACTCTATTGATTCACTGGAACACCGCGCAATGTGGGTTGTGTCACACTGTTCTATCGTTACTACTTTGGAATGTGCTCTAATGAAATCAGGGAACGCGTTCCCGAAACTCGAATTTTTTACGCAATACACGTCTATCTGTTAGAGCTCATCCCTTCGTAGTCGATTGGCCAGTAGACAGAACAACACACTACAGAGAGAATTCGTTCTTTAGCCGTACAGTTCGTATGTGGAATTTACTTCCCGCAGAAATTTTTCCTGCCAGTTGTAATATAGGAAAGTTCAAATCAAATGTCCATAAACACTACTCCATATATCCACCCTCCCATAACCTATTTTCCTAGTTCCAACACAATGCATTGCATAAGTAGGGGTCCTAAATTAAAAAAAAAAAGATTCGGCACAGTCGTTTATTTGTTCATTCCTAACTCTTATTTCTACTACTGTATGGTTTTTATCGTACATTAGTTTTTTTTTATTATTTCTTAAATACCTTTAAAATGACATTATAAAATACATTTAATCCATTTTTAATTGAAAAATCAATTAAAAGTTTTCTAGAAAAGGTGGAAAAGCCGACATGAATAAACAGTCAAATGAAGTGATACAGACTATCTCATTACCATTCATCAAGATTTTAATGACAAACAGTAAAAATCGTATAACAAAAATAAAATGTGTCAAAGTTTTTTTATTCTTTTTATTAGAGATTCTTAACTTTTTCCATTAAATATTTCATTAATCTTCATCAATTATTCAATTAAAATGTCTAAACAAATTTCTTGGTATTTGCTTTAAAACTTAAATAAAGACTCAAAAGATAAGATTTGGAGGATTAAAAGTTTTTTTTTTAATAAACAAATTATTTTTTAATAAAAAACTACAAAAAAAGTAATAAACATCAAAACTTCATTAGCTCTAAAGGCGGTTATATCCCTTATCAATAATAACCTGACAGTCAAAAAGGTCAGGCAAGAAAAGAGCTTTACTACTAATACCTATAAGTAATGCAAAGCAACTAAATACTTATGTATGTCTATATTAGGAAATACCAGGAAAAAGAAAATATCTCTTAATACCTGCAAACGGACAACAAATTAAAGGTAGTAAAATTTTAATTATATTTTTACATTTGCTTTTTGCTTAAGCCAAGATTTTAGTTACCAGTTAAAAGCTTAAAGGACTCACATAAGTCTCTATGCATTAAATTTAGAAAGTTTGAAATCTTTTGAAAAAAGCTTTACCAGTTTGAAAATACATAAACATATCTATAAATAAAGCTTTTGGGCAACATAGTCATAAAATTCAAGTTAAAAGCTCAGGCGTTTTACAGTAGCTGGTTTTTATTGATTTCTTTTTCAGGAAATTTTTACAAAATGCGTAGTTACATTTTCATTTGGGTACATTTAGATAAAGAAGGAATATAAAAAATAAATGATAGATAAATATTAAACATTAAAATAAATCGTAATCAATTTGAATGTCAAAAATCAGTACCTGGAAACTGATTGCTAAATAAATGTTAAGAAAGAGAAATAAAAGCAAATAGCTAAATATTATAGTGGGTGAAGTCCCACCAAATGATTTTCTACACCACCGATATAAAATGTGAACAGATTTTAAACAAATTAATCTTAATTAATACTAAGAAAATTATATTAAATATTTTGAGTTTAGGTTTAAAATAGGCTAGAATTTTGTTTGGAGTATCAAGAGGGCGTGACCTCTCCCATATAACTTCTCACAAGATCTATATTTCTAAACCGACTTAAATGAAATTTTAAATGTGGATATTTCCTTATTATAGGATAGTTTTGCGGATCGAAAAAACAGACAAATTTCTTTAAAATTGCATCAGATAAGAACTGCTTAACCGATTTTGTCATAGTCCAAGTTAGGTTTCTACATAACGATAAATTGACCACACCTACGTTACGCCCACTTTTTTCGATATATCTAAAATCGGAAAATGACTGAACTGATATTTTTTGTTTAAAACGCTCGTAGTAATTCAATTTAAGTCTTAGCCGAATTATAATTTGACCACGCCCATTTCTACGCCCACTTTTTCGATTTATCTTAAATAAAATAATTGTTTGAAGATTTTTGAGAATTTTTTGACGACTGTTTGCTGATTCTCCGACGTTTGGTTGTTTAACGATTATTTGGCGATTGTTGACGGTTTAATATTTGTTTGATTGACGACTGTTTGTTGATCTAAAATGTTTGTTCAATAATTGTTCAATGATTTTTGTCGATTGTTCAACAATTGTTTGACTATTGTTTTTAGATTGTTTGATGATTTTTGACGATTATTTGATGATTGTTTAAAGATTTTTTGACTGTTTGATGATTGAAAATCGGCTGACGATTGTTGGATGGTTGATGATCATTATTTAATAATTCTTTGACGGTTCTTGACGGCTGTTTGTTTAATGATTGCTTGATGATTGTTTTACCGGTGTTTGACGATTGTTTGATAGTTGTTTGGTGATTGCTTTTTCATGGATTGGCGATTGTTTGACTACTGTTTGTTGATTAATTGACGATTGATTTTGAAGACGGGTAATGAAACCAATACTCGATATATTGGCCAGAGAGAATGTCGGAGTACTTTGAAGGCTAATAAGACCGAATATCATAGAACTAATCGACAATCGGAAGAACGACAACACTTTGCAGCTTCAATAGCTATGTAGACGAGGAATGAAACCAACTCATGACATATTGACTAAGGAGAACACCAGTCAAAGCCAGGAAAGAAACTAATCTACAACGCAATGCGCAAAGAGAACGTCAGTCTTGGCTAGCTTATGAGACTGAACATCACAGAAATAGTCGACAGCCTCTAAAGCAAGAACTCAATGTCTGAGATTATCACCTTGATGGTATTAGGAATGACTTTTAAGAGAGTTATGCCTCCGAACCGCCGTGGTATAGCAGGTTAGTCATCCGCCTAGCATACCAGAGGTCCCAAGTTCAAACCCCGGCCAGACCACCTTGAAAAAAATAAATTTTCAAGAAAGCTCATAACCCAGCTAGCCAATGTGTGCTTACAATGGGCCCACAAATGTCAAACAACGTACAACACAGATGCGAATATTTTTTATATTTATAGATTATCAAACAATCGTCAAATGCTAATCAAATAACCGTCAAACAATTGTCAGTTAATCGTGAAACAATTATCGAACAATCATAAAAAACAATCATCAAAAACAGTCATCAGTCAGTCATTAACCAACTATCAAACAATCGACAAAGAATCATCAAACTACCGTCATAAAATCGCCAGTTAATCGTGAAACTATTATTACAAATCTCCAAACAGTCATCAGTCAATCAATCATCAAACAACTGTCAAACAATCTCAAACAACCATCAAATAATCATGAAAAATCTTCAAACAATCGTCAGTCAAGTTTTTATCAAACACCAATCACATTTCCAATATCCGTGAAGCCGTTTTTCGATTTTAGATAAATCAAAAAAAGAGGGCGTAAAAGTGGGCATTGTACATTTTTCTATATGTAGAATCCTAACTTACAATCAAAAAAAAAAAAAAAACATGTAGAAAAAAATGTCCTAATCGGTCTAGCCGATCTGAAGTTATGCAATTTTAAAGAAAAAGGGAATTTTATCCCCATTTTTCGATTCACAGGTCCTCCTTGGTCCATTTTTAAAAAGTTCAAATAGCCAAAAACTATCATATAGTATAAAAATATCCGCATTTAAAACTATAATTAATTCGGTTTAATCATTTTGATGTTATCATCCATATTTGTAATTTTTATATTTGACTTTATATTTGCGACTCCTCCCAATTACTGGAGATCAAAATCACACCTTAACATACTGTCAAAATTTCAGAAAAATCAGTGTGTTGGATTATCGATATTTGTCATTGTTAATATCTGGGCGTGCCCCTTGCCCATTTGAGATTTCAAAAAAAAACCTAGCATATTCTAACCACCTTTCACACCTTAACATAAATACAGTCGAAATTCCAGAAAAATCGGTCCTGTCGGTCATCTGTATTTGTCATTTTTAATATATGAGCTATATGGGAGGGGTCACGCCCACTTGAGAGTTGAGAAAAAGACCTTGCCGATTTTAACCACCACCGATTTTAACTTACCATACTGTCAAAATTTCGGAAAAATCGGTCTACAAGGTCATCCATATTTGTCATTTTTAATATTTCTCTTATATGGGAGGGGACACGCCTACTTGAGATTTCAAACAAAAACCTAGACTATTTTAACTAACGGTTACACCTTAACATACTGTCAAAATTTCAGAAAAATCGGGCCTCTCGGTCAACTATATTTGTAATTTTTAATATATGAGTTATATGGGAGGGGTCACTTGAGATTTCAAAAAAAAACTTACCCTATTTTAACCATCGGTCACACCATACCTCACTATTAAAATTTCAAGAATGTCAGTATAACTTTATTTACATTTCGAAAATCATCAAAATCAATTTACCCAGTTATAGGTATTGTATTTATAATGGGGAAGGGACTATCCCCTGCTCCTATCGTTTTTTTTTGAAGTGCGGCCATTGGTAATGACTTTTGTTAAGTTTGAAGTTTCTAACTTTTATGGTTTATCAAATTCAATGATAAATATTAAATTTTGCAAATTTTGGTCCACTTTTTACTCTATTTGGGCGCTTTCTGGAGCAAGTTTTGAAACGAAATATATATTCTATAATCACATTAAGGGAATGTTCTATCTTATTTAAAAATTTCATCGTTCGAACCTTTTTGGGGTCAACCTCTTTCAAACAAACAAATAAACAAACTTACAAACACATTTATAATATATGTATATATATATATATATATGTATATATATATATATATATATATATATATATATATATAGCACCTGGTAGACCGAGCCTTGCTCGGAGCTTTATGATAAGCATTTTGAGGAAAATTTTAAAGTTTTTATATATTTTATATTATAAAGTGCTAAAATAAATTTAGAGGAAAGACATTGTAGAAATATTCACTTAATTTTGAATTATTTGATTTATTTTGTCCGACCAACACATAGTTTGCATAGTTTACAGTTTAACTCATTTTGAATAATTTTGGAAATTATTCATATCAACAGAAACCTCTGTCGACTAATGCGCAACAACTTTGCTAAAGATTATAGTCTGATCAAATGCACAGTTTACGATTTAATTTATTTTGAGTAGGTTTCTGTGGCGCCACCTGTCGGACTTTGCTTATTCCAATTCATAAACCATCTTCGGCTTATCCGTAACAACTTTGCTGAAGATTATAGCATGATTAAATCTACAGCATACGATTAAATTGACTTTGAGTAAATTTCCGTAGCGCCACCTGTCGAAATTTCTTCATACCAACTAAGAAACCTTCGTCGGCTCATGTGCAACAACTTTGCTAAAGATTGTAGGATGATTAAATGTACAGATTACGATTAAATTGACTTTGAGTAAGTTTCTGTAGCGCCACCTGTCGGAAATTATTCATACCAACTAAAAAGCCTTCGTCGGCTCATGCGCTATAACTGTGCTAAAGATCATAGCATGATCAAATGTACAGTTTACGATTTAATTAATTTTTAGTAATTTTCAGTGGCGCCATCTGTCGGAAATTAGTCTTATTAACTTTAAAACCTTCGCCGGCTTATCCGCAACATCTTCACTAAAGAGCATAACACAATCAAATTCACAGTTTACTATTCTATAAAGAACATACATACAGACAAACATTCATTTGTTTAAAATAATACTAATTTTTCCCCCTTTTTATTCCCTAATTTCTAAAAGTTCCATATGTATATTTGGTACTTTTTTGGTGCCAATTTAATTCGGTACATTTTTTTAAAACGCATTTAACATAATGTATAATGTTCCTATTCATATTACTTTGGACATGTTAAGTTATCATTTATCATTTTATCCCTTTTTTACCCATTTTGGCTCCAAAATCAAAAAAGTACCAAATACGTATTTAATGTTTTTTTTACATCTATTGATTGCAGTACCAAGTTTCTTTCTATATTCTTTAGTTTAAAATATAAGAGTGGGTTAAAAAGGTGCCAAAAAAACTATTTTCACCCTTTTTTACCCCCTATCGGACATAGTTTCAAAAAAGTACCAAACACCTGTTCGCTTATTTTCAAAGCTGTTTAAAACGTAATTTTAATTTTACCCGTTTTTACCCTCTTAGAGGTAAAAGTTCCAAAAGTCCCTTCTTCTTCGACCTATACATCAAAAAAGATACCCACTGTCCAAATTTTATCAAAATCATTAGAGCCGTTTTCGAGATAGATATATATATATATAGATAAATTCAAATCTTCTTTGGAAAATGTGCTGAAAATGAGTGATAATGCTTTATTTCATTCAATACAGCAATTTAACGCAGTGTCTGTTTTTGGAACAGTAAAGTTTTACCATCTATTGTTATCTTGAAATATTATTTAATTTTGATTGAATTTCTTTTTACATCGACAGCGTAAACCCACTCAGAATTTTAAATGTATAAGGCGCATAAAATATGAAATAAAACCCTAACAAAACGAAATATTCTATAAAAATAAAGTAAGGTAGACATGTTATATATCAATGAAAAGAAAATATACTTTTCAGCGAGATTTAAAATTTTTCACAATTATCAAATTGGTGTAAGACTTTTGTCTAAAAATGTGCAACAACAATAAATTTATATAATTTTTGAAGATAACTTTGTAACTTTTTGCAAAAGTCTCTAAAACTAAACAAGGTATTAGAGAATGATTTTTGGAATCAGTATAGCAACATATAGTATAGAAATTTTAGAACGAGTTTTGAAATATTAATGAACATTTTTGAATACAGAAAAGTACACTTTTTGCAAATCTTTTTTCTATGTAATTTTTTGACATTACATCGTAGTATTTTCGCAAAAATCTCTAAAACTGAACATAATATATACCAATATCTTAGAAATTCAGAAATAGAAATATGAGAGTACGCCTTTTAGAAAATTTTAGTTTTTTTTTAGAGAAACGGGCCGTGCGACCTTATTTATAGCCGGGCTCTATCAGATTTTTGCACAGACCTTTCGAATATTACACCTAATATAATTTAATTAAAAAAGTTTGGAAATCCTAAACACATTTTTATACCCTTCACCACCATAGGTGGAAAGGGTATTATAAGTTTGTGCTGATGTTTGTAACGCATAGAAATATTTGTCTTAGACCCACCTTTTAGTATACCAATAGACTTAGAATCACTATCTGAGTCGATTTATCGGTCCATTATTTATGGTACCTCCCATAGGTCCCACTTCCCGGAATTGCTATATTGGCCGCAAATATCAATATTCTTTAACATATACTGCTTATGTAAACTTAAATCACTGTAACAAATTTCGTTGAAATCGGTCCATATTTGACCATAGCTCCCATACAAACTCTTCTTTAAAAACGCACTAAATGAGACAAAAAATCACTAAAACGCTCGTAAATCTAAAGATAATGAACATTTTTAGTTTAACTGTAATCAATTTGCCAAATTTCGAGATAATCGGTCCACATTTGACCCTAGCTCTCATATAAGTCCAAATGACGGAAACAGATTGAATATATACGTTTTGAGAAAATGTTTGTATGATGGCAAAATTTAGCAAATATTTGTCTTAATACAGGAAAAATAACACCTTTGACCTTAGTGGTGAAGGGTATCGTATGGTCGGCTTGACCGACTATAGCGCTTTCTTACTTGTTTTACAGTATTTTGTGTACTCAAGTTTTGCCCAAAAATTAAAGTTTTCGACCAACGCTGGTTGTAGGGTGCATGTTCAAAATTATTAAATTATTTATATAATTTATACGTATCCTTGAAGCCTAGTCTATTCGAAAATGTTAAAAAAATAATTAGTCTTTTCAAAAAATGTTCAAAAATATGTAAAAAATAAAGTTATTTTTTTTTTGAAAAAAAAATGTAATTTTTAAGCTTTTTTCGGTACACACACTTTAAAGAATTTTTCATATTTTAAATGATTTATAGGCCAAAAAAGGCCAAAGTTATGCCAAGATGCAAAAAAAATGTTTGGAATAAAATATCTCTTAAACTATAAGAGATAATGTAGTACACTAAGCATTTTCAAATATTTTGTAAATAAGTTATACGCATCCAAAAGTTGTACATACCTGAGGTAGGCAACTTTGTACACAAACTTTAAAGAACTTTAAAGAATTTTTCATATTTTAAATGATTTATAGGCCAAAAAAGGCCAAAGTCATGCCAAGATGCGAAAAAAATGTTTGGAATCAAATATCTCTTAAACTATAAGAGATAATGTAGTACACTAAGCACTTTAAAATATTTTGGATGGGACTAAATTGGCGAAAGCTATACGCATCCAAAAGTTGTACATACCTGAGGTAGGCAACTTTGCCCCACTGTAGAGCCCACTGTACCACTGTGCCTAACTTCTCTTCTACTGATGTTCCACTTCGTTAAAGTCTGCAGAGTAAATATCAAAAAAAAAACTCATTTGCACCACTGTAGTCCATACTATTTACACTTTGTATTTCTTAACAAAAGTCCAAATGCAAAAAGCTAATTTAACTTCGTTTTCCTTAACCCTGTAATGCAGACCATATTTCCCGCCTATCATCGCCATTCCAGCCAATAAAGTCTAAAAAATGTTGAAGGCACCTTAACAATAACCTCGACCTCTTTTCAATTTGGAATAATAAAGACACACCTCTAGGTAGCTCGGGTTACTGTACCATTTTAGCTTATCTTAATATCCACTAGCAAAATAACGGGGGTATATCAAGATTGTTATTCCATTTTTATTTTTTAAAATAATGTTTTAAGAACACATTTGCGTGTATATATATACCCGTATATGATGATGACTGAGTGACGTCATCAGAAAACACAATAAGAGATACAAAAATAGACAATATAGCTAACCCCACAACCGGAAATTATTTTGACCATTAGCCTGTATATACAATTTTGCTATAATCTTTTTACATTTAACTATAACCTCATCAAATCGTATTTCAATTTTTCTTTTTTCTGAATAAACTTTTACGACAAACTAATATATATCCAATCTTATATATACCAAGAATGTTGAAGATTGGTCTCAAGCGAAACCGAGACATGTATATAAGATTCGAAAAAAGTCATGTTAATTTTAAAGCCCAGACAACACAAGCACAAATATTAATCAATTTTTGTTTGTACTACATTTGAAGTGTAGGGTGCCTTTGAGTCGATCTTATTTCAACTACGTTATATATATTTCTTTTTTCGACGCTTTTACGAAAATTCATAATTATCAAACAAACCAGAAATTAATTAAATGTTACAAAGAATCCAGTATTTAATTAACCATACCCAGCACCTATAAAACATTAAAGCCACTGTGCCCTCAGAGAAAAGCCACCCACATCTAAATTCACTCAGTCTTTACGCACAATTCCCTTACACTACTTTCTTCTAATAAGCAAAAAGGTTGAGAAAAATTGTATATTCTCTTTGAGTGCTTTCATAGATACTCTTTGAGTGAACTTTTCACACTAACACAAACAAATAAATTCAAATTTAATTTTTTTTTGCGTTTTTAACGAGAAGAAATAAAAACAAAAACGGATGCTCGCTATTGTGCAAAGAATTTCCAATACATAAACAAACTGTGTTAATGTGTGCAACTGGGAATAACCACCCAAATAGGATACACAAACACATGGCTACGACGTTCTGGCCAGGAGTGAGAGTGGAAAGTTTTTTTTCGTGTATGTGGGTGATGTCGAAAGCTTTTTTTTATATACTTATACATACACACACACATGCTTAAAGAAACAAAGGTAGAATTGTAAGTGTGTTTAAACTTATTTTTGAATCTGTGTGAATTAAATTTGTTATCTGACATCTTGTGCTGAAATACGACCAGAGAATACACGCGCCACATACAACATGTTGCAACTACAACTACAAAATTCTCTTTTCATTAATTATGTTGTTCGAGATGATGATGATAATAATGTTGATGCTGTGAGTGTGTTTGGGGATTTCTTCATTGTATTACTTACTACTCAACAAGCTTTAATGAAGCACTATGGGTTAAATTACAAATAGTTTGGTTCTTGTAAAGGTTTTGGTTTTTCTGCATCCCTTTTGTTGTTCTAGTTGTGTTATGTTTTGGTTCTCTTCTAATTTTAGAATTTTATTTTTTTTTCCAAACACTGTGTCACAGAATCTTCATTATCACGCTAAGTTATTTTGATGAATATGATAGTAATGTAAATGTTTTTACAATACCTTGTCTTGGTGTATACGTATGTTTGTGTAATTTTTATCTACGTGTTTGTACAAATTGCCCATTTTCTGAAATAATGTAATAACTTAAAAATGTGATTCTAAAGAAGAAAGAAACACTTTTTTTATACCCACCATCAAAAAGAATGAGGGGTTTATTGAGATTGTCATTCCGTTTGTGATTTCCTTAATATTGGCTCAAAAACCAAAATTGAAGTAGATTCTGAATCCTTATGAAATTTTAAGACGATTGACTGATGTCCGTCTGTCCGCGTGTCTGTCTGTTGTCGGCACGATAAAACCTTAACGAAAAAATATAGCTCACTGAAATTTGGCACAAATATTCTTCATTTCTTGGAAAACCTTGGTATTGAAATCGGGCAAATCGGTACACATTTGACCATAGCTTCCGTATTACCTCGTCTAGGCTAATCGCTTATTTGCTAATTAATGACAAATTGTAACAGCTATGATGACAAAATTTGGTATCTAGAAGTTTAACATAAGTGCTAAGCATATAAAATTTCATCGAAATCGGTTCACATTTAACCATAGCTCCCATATAAAAACCTTTCGGAAACAGCCTAAATTCCACCTGAAATTCACTCAAATGCCAATAAATGATAAACTGTAATAGCTTTGACCACTAAAGTTAGCACAAGGAAGTCTTATATGAATGCCAGCTAGTGTGCAAAATTTTGTCACAATCGGTCACCATTTGACCATAGCTCCCATATAAAAAACTTACGGAAACACAAAAATACAAAAAGAAAAGGGGGTTTATGTCCGTCTGTCCGTTAGATAAAAGCGCGATAGCGCCTTAACGAAAAGGGCTACAGCAACAAAATTTTGCTAAAGGAAGTCCTATGTGAAGCCAGCCAGTGTGCAAAATTTTGTTATAATCGGTCACCATTTGGCCATAGCTCCCATATAAAAGTTACGGAAACACAAAAATACAAAAAGAAAAGGGGGTTTATGTCCGTCTGTCCGTTAGATAAAAGCGCGTTAGCGCCTTAACTAAAAAGGCTACAGCAACAAAATTTCACAAAAGGAAGTCTTATGGGAATGCTAGCCAGTGTGCAAAATTTTGTTAGAATCAAACACCATTTGATCATAGCTCCCATATAAAAAACTTACCGAAATACAAAAACACAAAAAGAGAAGGAGATTTATGTCCGTCTGTCCGTCAGATAAAAGCGCATCAGCTCCTTAACTACAAAAGCTAAAGAAATAAAATTTAACAAAAGTATTTTTGATATGTAACAAAAGTTGTGCACTGAAAATGGGGGAAATCGGTTTAGATTTAGTTAGAGCTCCCATATAACCCCGCCCCGAGAAACACATGAATGCTTATAAATTGAGTACAATTGTAATAGCTATGACGACAAAATTTAGAATAGAGAAGTTTTATGCAATTTTTAATCAGTTTATCAAATTTTATAGGAATCAGTCCATATTTGACTTTAGCTTTCATATAAAAAACACTCACGGAAACCAAACATTTTAGCAAAGGCCAGTTAAAGGATATTAAATTAGAAACTATAAAAGCTATGGCCACTAAATTTTGCAAGAATAAGCTCTATATATATACCAACCAGTGTGTAAAATTTTGTTACAATCGGTTAACATTTGGCTATAATTCTTATATATATAATATCCCCTTTTTATATTTACAATCAAAAAGATTTGGAGGTACATTCATTATATCGGGTGGTTAAATTTCAAGGGCCGATGTTGATTTTGAATAAAACACAAACTATTTAGGAAATTATTGTAATTTTATTATATTATGATATATTGGTATTACTCAATTATGTATGGAACAAAATATCGGCCAAATTGGCTCCGCGACCACGGCGGCACACCACCATCCGATGGTCCAAAATTTCGATGACCCTGAGTCATAATGGAGGTTCTTTGCCGTTAATGTGCCGCATTTTCCCATCCTTTGGCTCTTGAATTGTTGCTGGCTTATCGACGTACACCTTTTCTTTCAAATAACTCCAAAGAAAAAAGTCCAACGGTACCAAATCACATGATCTTGGCGGCCAATTGACATCGCTATTACGTGAGATAACACGGCCATTGAATTTGTTGCGCAAAAGAGCCATTATTTCGTTAGCTGTGTGGCAAGTGGCACCGTCCTGCTGAAACCACATATCGTCCACATCCATATCTTCCAATTCGGGCCATAAAAAGTTCGTTATTATCTCACGATAGCGAACACCATTCACTGTAACTGCCTGACCGGCCTCATTTTGGAAAAAATACGGCCCGATGATGCCGCCAGCCCATAAACCGCACCAAACAGTCACTCTTTGTGGGTGCATTGGTTTTTCCACAATCACTTTTTTCTCATTCGCCCAAATGCGGCAATTCTGTTTATTGACGAATCCACTGAAGTGAAAATGTGCCTCATCACTGAAGATGATTTTCTTCGAAAAGTGATCATCCACTGTTGCCATTTCTTGCCACCATTCTGCCCATTCACGACGTTTGGAATGGTCAAGAGGCTTTAGTTCTTGAGCCAATTGCACCTTGTAAGCGTGTAAATGCAAGTCTTTATGCATAATGTTCATCAAGGACGAGCGAGAGAGGTGCAATTGTTGGCCACGATGACGAGTTGAGGTGGACGGCTCTTCAGCAACACTATCGCGAACAGCAGCAATATTTTCTGCAGTACGAGCATGCACTGGTGTTCTCATATCTTCTACAGACCCAGTTTGCTCGAATTTTTCCACGATTTGGACCGGTTGTACGCACATTTGGACCATCAAATTGACCAAAAAAAAAATCACGAAGTGCACGATATGCATTCTGATTTGAACGCCCATTTTCATAACAAGTCTGGATAACTTTAACACGTTGTTGGGTTGTGTATCTCTCCATGGTTCAAATTGAGTAAGTCTAAGATAGAGAAATGTCAAATAAAAACTTGGCGATTAGGTGTGGTTCACATTCAACATCGGCCCTTACAATTTATCCACCCTTTATTAAGATTGCACCTATGAAATTAGATAGGCATCAATCAATGCTCAGCCCAGACTTTATATATGATGGATGTACAGGGTGGCCCAAAAGTCGCGAACGGATTTGAAAAATTAATAACTTCTCTAATTTAATTATTATTATTATTTTTCTTTTAAGGACTTGTAAAATCAATCTGGGAGATTAATTATGAAAGGTTACCACGTTATCCAGCGAACCAAAATCATAGAACTTTATTTTGAACATCATCAACGATCAATAATTCAAACTCAACGAGCCTATCGTCGTCATTTTAATGTGCGGAATTCACCATCCGAAACAATGATTCGACGCTTAGTGACACGTTTTCAGGAACAAGGCTCAGTGAGGAATCTTCCACGAAGCGGAAGACCACATTCTGTTATTAGTAAAGCAAATATTCAACGCGTTCTGGAGAGTATTGAGGAGAATCCTGAAACATCAACTCGAAGGCGCTCTGCTGAGCTCGGCGGTTTTTACGCAAAATATTAAAGGGAATTTTACATCTTTTCACATACAAGGTGCAGTTAGTGCAAGAACTAAAGCCATGAGATTCCCAAGAACGATTAATTTATGCAGTTTGCTTTCCCCCCTTCGGCCTTTTTGGGCCACCCTGTATTAGGAACTCCTAACGAAATATATGGACCTGCCGTATTACTATTAACGTGTTTAGCCTAACTATATATTAAGCACAACGAAAAGTATTTAACAACTTATTAATGTAAAACTATACCCGGTTACGAAACCGAATTTTGATCAAATTAAATACTGGGGAAACCACTAAAATATTTTTAAATGTTGAACTATAAAGCTACGGCAACTGAATTTAGTCCAAAGATTTTACCAACAATACCAATTAGCTTAGCGATTTTTTCAGTTTTGGTCCAGATTTTGAATTAGCTGCACCCTGTTTCTGAATTTAACAGAACTTGATGGTGGGTATACAAGATTCGGCACTTACTTGTTTTACGATCTCTTTGATATCTTGAATCAAGATTCTTGAACATTAACGTTAACTAATAGACTAATTTATTTTTGCAAGTGGGTGGGTTTCGCTGACCATTTATTAATTTATTTATAGTATAGATATCCGTCATTAATATCTCTACCAATTACCAAAAAGGGGTTATTTAGGAATATATTGGGCATACATATTTGAATTACTTTATTCAAAGCTGCTAATTTTGAGTTATAACACCATTTTTAAAAATGCATGAGATATATGTTTATGTAATTAAGTTGTTGTAGTAATGTTATGTTTATTGTTGCTGATATTTTTATACGCATTGGGGATACTTGAATATTGTTGAGTGCTTTTACCGGTAGCTAACATTTACTTTTTCCCACATTTAGCAGATACGAGTTGTATATTGTGTAATCGCTGCTGTTGTTTCTTAACGATTAAAAAAATAAAATATCTTGTATATTTTGTATTTTCTGTTGCTTTTGGTTAACGCTCTCATTGTGTTGCTGGAATGACAAACTTGTTGTTCAGATAAATGACCAGAACTAAGAATCGAAACTTTTCCTTTAAGTAACATTTTTTTAGGTTTTTTGTAGAAAGCAAAAAAGGACAAAAGAAACTAGTTAAATTTTGGCTAGATTACAGTTGTTTTAGTTGGTACTAGAATATTTTAATACCAAGGAATAATTGCTATTTAAATTAAATAATGAATTTTTGATTTGGGCTAAAGTCCAAGCCAAAAACTATTACTTTTAATTTCAAATGTCAGCTTTTCTTAAAATAGTTTTCAGTTCAAATTTGAAAACTATCTTGTTTACTACAAAGTAAAGTAAAGTTTCTTCAAAATATTTTTGTTATTCAAAAAACACACCCATTTCAAAAATGTTGTGGTACATAAACAATTTAAACAAATCTCTCTAAAAAGTTTTTTTTTAATATTAAAAATCCCCCTTCATGTCCTTAACACCCCCACTTTGATACGCCTTCTGACAGCAAAATACAAACCCAGGACTCTTAAATGAAATGATGATGATGATAAAAAATAAATAAATATACACAAACTTTGTTTTCGTTTTATTTTTTTGTTATTATTTTTTTTTTTTGGAGTAAAAATATAGAAAAAACAAAAACAGCAACATTTTCAATATGGCTGCCAGGACTCTGACTAAAAAAATGCACTGTTGCCAATTTTATGCTTTTATCTACAACAAACTAACACACATTTATTCTGAGATACAAATACTTACAAACATATATTGTAGATATAAATATGTATATAAACAGACGGACATAGTTATATACATTTGTATACGCGCAAACAAACAACTCTTCTATACCAACAGTAGCAGGAGCAACTACAACAACAACAACAACACATTTTTCCATTTTCTTTGTTTGTACTAATGTTTCAGCAACAACAATTGACTAAAGCATCAGCAACATCAGTACAAGCACCAGCAACAGCAATAGCAATGGTAACGACAACAAAATTTCAAAATCTCAATGATATTCTGATGGTATTTGAAGTGTATGGGTATATTTGTGTATATTTATGTATGTAGTCGTATTTGATTCTTTTACTATTGTTGTTTTTGCTGTTTTTGTCTATTTGTCATTCATTTCTTTTTCTGTACTTTGGAAATTTTTAACACACGTGTGTAGCTTGAAAATTTTGTTGAAATCCTAGAGGAATAAATATCATAAATCGATGAAAGTCTTTTGTCATATTGACAACAATTATTGTTCTTCGAATATTGGTTCATTTTAAGTTATTTGTTGACCCAGGACCTTTCTCTAACTAACTGGAACGTGAGAAATTTTTCTGGCGTTTGTCCCGTACGAACCAAAGAGTGTTCCGAATGAAATTCGTTGTATCATTGGGTTAAATTATTTTATATTCTTAACCCTAACCGTACTGATAACATTTTTATACGTAGACTCCTGATAAGGGTACCCGGGTACCCGTGAATACTAATTTTTCAGTTACGATTAAAATATTCCGCGAAATATATTTAGACTAACTGCAGAGGATAATTTGAATAGTTCTTTACAGAAAATGGAATTAACATTAAATGTTTACTAGAAGAATTCAGAAGATATAACAGCTTTGAAATTGTTACCTTTGCATGGCTATTAATCTGAAATCAAATCTCAAAACACATAAAGTGCATGATGGTTGCCAAAGGCCAATATGTAATACACACAACCAAATTATTGCTTCACGCTTAACAGAATTGTAATTTTCTGAAGTTTATCTATTATAAAAGTGCAAAGTTAAGTTGTCAAATTATTAATTAAATGCACACATTTTAAACTAAAATAAAAAATAGAATCATATCCATTACTTTTTTATATATATAATGCCTTAATTTTCGTACTGATACCCGGGTACCCTTATCAGGAGGGTAAGGAATATTTGACTTTCGGTGAATCCACAGCCTAAGCCAAAAACTTTGGAAAGCTTAGAGAAACAAAAATCTTTAGAAAATAAATAGTTTTAGGAACTTACAAAACCTCAACTTTGTATCATTTATCGTTAAAGAGATATTTGACTTTAAAGTTCGTTCGGGTACCCAGGTACCCGTGTCAGGAGTGTTAGGGTTAAACGAGCAATAATTGTATGTATATATATATATATAGTACCTGGTTGACCGAGCCTTGCTCGGAGCTTTATGATAAGCATTTTGAGGCAAATTTTAAAGTTTTTATATGTTTCATTTTATAAAGTTAATTTTGAATTATTTTATTTATTTTGTCCGACCAACACATAGTTTGCATAGTTTACAGTTTAACTCATTTTAATAATTTTATTTTAAGTAGCTTTCAGTGGCGCCACCTGAAGTTGTTCATACCAACTAAGAAACCTTCGTTTGCTTATGCGTAACAACTTTGCTTATGATTATAACATGATCAAATGCACAGTTTACGATTTAATTCACTTTGAGTAATTTTCTGCGACGTCACCTGTCGGACGCTGCTCATTCCAATTCATAAGCCTTCGTCGGCTTATCCGCAACAACTTTGCTGAAGATTATAGCATGATTAAATGTACAGCTTACGATTAAATTGACTTTGAGTAAATTTCAGTAGCGCCACCTGTCGAAATTTCTTCATACCAACTAAGAAACCTTCGTCGGCTCATGTGCAACAACTTTGCTAAAGATTGTAGCATGATCAAATGTACAGTTTACGATTTAATTAATTTTAAGTAATTTTCAGTGACGCCATCTATCGGAAATTAGTCTTATCAACCTTAAAACCTTCGCCGGCTTATCCGCAACATTTTCGCTAAAGAGTATAACATGATCAAATGCACAGTTTACTATTCTATAAAGAACATACATACAGACAAACATTCATTTGTTTAAAAGGTATAACATTACAAATTTTTTCCCCTTTTTATCCCCTAATTTCAAAAAAGTTCCATATGCATATTTGGTACTTCTTTGGTACCAATTGAATTCGGTACATTTTATTAAAACGCAGTTAACATAATGTTTCTATTCCTATTAATTTTTGAGATGTTAAGTTATCATTTTATCCCTTTTTTACCCATTTTGGCACCAAAATCAAAAAGCACCAAATACGTGTTTAAAGTTTCTTTCACATCTATTGATTGCAGTACAAAGTTTCTTTCTATATTCCTTAGTTTAAAATATAAGAGTGGGTAAAAAAGGTACCAAAAAAACTATTTTCACCCTTTTTTACCCGTTATCGGACATAGTTTAAAAAAAGTACCAAACACCTGTCCGTTTATTTTCATAGCTGTTTAAAACATAATTTAAATTTTGTTTCTATACCTATTACTTAAGGAGATATAGCGTTTTCGATTTTTTCCCCTTTTTACCCGTTTTTACCCTCTTAGAGGCAAAGGTTCCAAAAGTTCCTTCTTCTTCGACCTATACATCAAATTTTATCAAAATCATTAGAGCCGTTTTCGAGATAGTCATTCTATATATATATATATATATATATATACATATATATATATATATATATATATATATATATATATATATATATATATATATATATATATATATATATATATATATATATATATATATATATATATATATATCTATATATTTATATATACATATATAGAATGCCCATCTCGAAAACGGCTCTAACGATTTTGATAAAATTTGGACAGTGGGTACCTTTTTTGATGTATAGGTCGAAGAAGAAAGGGCTTTTGGAACCTTTGCCTCTAAGGGTAAAAGGGTAAAAAGGGGAAAAAATAGAAAACGTTATATCTCCTAAAGTAATAGGTATACAAACAAAATTAAAATTATGTTTTAAACAGCTATGAAAATAAGCTGACAGGTGTTTGGTACTTTTTTGAAACTATGTCCGATAGGGGGTAAAAAAGGGTGAAAATTGTTTTTTTTTGTACTTTTTTAACCCACTCTTATATTTTAAACCAAAGAATATAGAAAAGAACTTTGTACTGCAGTCAATAGATGTAAAAGAAATATTGAATACGTACTTGGTACTTTTTTAATTGTGGGGCCAAGATGGGTTAAAAAGGGATAAAATGATAACTTAACATCTCAAAAGTAATATGAATAGAAATTATGTTAACTATGTTACCAAAGAAGTACCAAATAAACATATGGAACTTTTTAAAAGTAGTGGATAAAAAGGGGAAAATTGAGTAATGTTATAACTTTTAAGCAAATGAATGTTTGTATGTATGTTCTTTATAGAATAATAAACTGTGAATTTGATCATATTATGCTCTTTACCGAAGATATTGCGGATAAGCCGGCGAAGGTTTTTAAGTTGGTAAGACTAATTTCCGTTAGGTGGCGCCACTGAAAATTACTAAATATTAATTAAATCGTAAACTGCATATTTGATCATGCTATGATCTTTAACAAAGTTGTATCGCATGAGCCGGCGAAGATTTTTTAGTTGGTGTGAATAATTTCCGACAGGTGGCACTACTGAAAATTACTCAAAGTCAATTTTATCGTAAGCTGTACATTTAATCATGCTATAATCTTTAGTAAAGTTGTTGCACATGAGCCGACGAAGGTTTCTTAATTGGTGTGAAGAAATTTCGACAGGTGGCGTCACTGAAATTTACTCAAAGTCAATTTAATCGTTAGCTGTACATTTAATCATGCTATAATCTTTAGCAAAGTTGTCGCGGATAAGCCGACGAAGGTTTATTAATGAGAATGACCAAAGTCCAACAGGTGGCGCCACTAAAAATTACTCAAAATAAATTAAACCGTAAACTGTACATTTGGAAGGTTTCTCTTGGTATGACCAACTTCCAAAATTTTTCAAAATTAGTTAATCTGTAAACTATGCAAATTATGTGTTGATCGGAAAAAATAAATGAAATAATTCGAAATTAACTGAATATTTAAATGCTTATCATAAAGCCAGGTACTATATATATATATATATATATATATATATGTATATATGTATATATATATATATATATATATATATATATATATATATATAATGCCTATCTCGAAAACGGCTCTAACGATTTTGATGAAATTTGGACAGTGGGTACCTTTTTTGATGTATGGGTCTAGTAAGAAGGGACTTTTGGAACTGCCTATAAGAGGCTAAAAACGGGTAAAAAGCGGAAAAATTGAAAATGCTATATCTACCAAAGTAAGTAGAAGCAAAATTTAAATTATGTTTTGAATAGCTGTTAAAATAAGCGGACAAGTGTTTGATACCTTTTTCAATCTATGCCCGGTAGAGTGCAAAAAAGGTTGAAAATAGTTTTTTTGGTTCCATTTTTAACCCACTCTTATCTTTTGAACCAAACAATATAGAAAATAATTTTGTAATGCAATCAATAAACGTAAGAAAAATATTAAACACGTGTTTGGTACTTGTTTGATTTCGGGGGCCAAAATGAGTAAAAAAGGGATAAAATGAAAACTTAACACCTCACGAATTAATATGAAGAGAAACAATATGTTAACCGCGTTTTTTATAAAAAGTAAAGAATTCAATTGGTACCAAGTACCAAATATGCATATGTAACTTTTTCGAAATTAGGGAATAAAAGAGGAAAAATTGGTAATGTTATAACTTTTTAACAAATTAATGTTTTTCTGTCTATTATGCTCATGCAATGACCTTCAGCTAAAGTTGTTACGCATGAGACGACGAAGGTTTTTAAGTTGGTATCACTATCCGACAGATGGCGCCGCTGAAAATTACTCAATCTGAATTATATCGTAAACTGTGCATTTGTATCTTTAGCGAAGTTGTGTATGATCCTTAGGGAAGTTATTGCAAATGAGCCGGCAAAGATTTTTTAATTGGTATGAACAATTTCCAACAGGTGGCACCACTAAAAAATACTCAAAATGAATTAAATCGTAAACTGTGCATTTAATCAGGTCGATGGAGATTTTTAAGTCGGTATGATCAATCTTAAAAATAATAGGATAAGATGAATCAAAATTATTTGCATATTTGTGTACCGTCTTTTCGCTAAATTTATTTTAATTGGTTAGTACTTTATTTATTTATTTATTCTTAAAGTCTATGGACAAAATCCTTACAGACTAATATATTAATTGACAAGTGTTAATTGACAAAAAATTTTAGCAAAGCAAGGCAAGATGCAATTATGTATTATTAATATTTAAAGAGTAGTATATAAAATTAAACATTTCATTAAAAGTGGATATTAATTTGTAAAACGGATTAGACATTTCATAATTTGTTCGACAAGTTTTAACAGAAATCGGATTGTTATGTCGTAGGGAGCGTTGAGGGACATTCAAAAATATTTTGCTTAACCCTTATGTGTATGGCAAAAAAAACACCTTTAAGAGAATGGCAAGGTACCCGGGTACCTATATGGAAAAATTATTGTAAACAAACATTTTTGGAGAAAATAAATGAGTGATCTCGGAAAATAACTCTGAGAGTTACAATGCACGTTCATTTATAGTAAATAGTAAATCTCAAGGTGAATTCAACGTGGCGGTTGTAAGGATACAAGTCATGGCGAATATATATGTACCTATACCATAAATTTGTATTAAGTAAATTAAGTTTCGTACTACAGGAAGATGTAGCCTCCAATTTTTATACATTTGACTCCACTAATCCAAATACATGATATATAACCTTAAAATCGGTTGAAGACTTTTCTAATTATCAAAGGTTTTATAAAATATTATATGTCCTTGAAGACTCTTCTGAGCATATGCTATAAAAAAATTATTATTTTTAAAAAACTTTAAAAAGTTTGACTAGTTTTACTTTTTTAAGGCTTTAGGATATTTAAATACCCATTTTTGATGCAATGGGCTAATGATATGTCACTTTTGCACAGGACGAAAAAAAGTATTTTGTTCATACCGTTTTAAAAACTCCTTTTTGGTTTTTTAAAATAGATTGTTAAACGAACTCGAAAAAAGTAAAAAAAGTTCCCGTTATAGTTAGAACCCCCTACAGATTACCACAAAGAAAGAACTAGAGCAATATCTTTAACGGCTTAGTCGTACCTGCGACTTAAAATCAAAGGATTTCGACAAAAACATAATTTTTCACCAAAGTTATAAAAAAGCACGTAAATTATTATATATTAGCAGTTTTTATAAGCAGAACTGAAATTATGATTGTTACCACGGATAAAAATATATATTTTAGAATATTGGTTGAAATTGGATGTCACTAGCCCTTTTATACCAGGGTCAAGAATAAAATTTTAAAAAAATTCGAAACTATGTATAAAACAAAGAAAATAGTGTAAATCTTGTTTCTACATAAATATTCATATATAAAATATTTATAACTAATCTGTCTAATTTTGTATTAGTTATCTGTCAATAAAAGTTTACTTTTTATTACAGTTTTTTCATATATAATGTATGAAGGTATCAGGGTACCTTGCCGTACGGTTACGTATATAAAATATAAATTGGACCACAGCGCCTACACAATATAATCTTTTAGCTTAAAAGTACACTCAGGAAATTATTACAGTAACTGATTGTATGTTGTTTAGGAAATTTACGTTTATGTTGTTTTCAAATGAATATTCATTTAAATTTATATGAAAATTGATTTTTAATATATTTATACATTTGTTTAAAAAACAACCTACAAAAAAATACTGAAAATCCGTAACATTTGAAAATATCAGTTGTTTAGTTTTTATATTTTTTTTCAATTATTGTATCAAATATAATTCGTATTTGTTTAATTATTGGTTTTCCTTAAGTATCTTAGAGTTGCTTACTAAAGAAACTTTTTATAATACTGGCCGCCTATCACGGGGTATGGCCTAAGCAAACAACAAACTTTGTTTTGTCTGTTTGGTTTTTTGATGCCTTAAAGGATAAAACCTTTATATGGTTTCGTCTTTTTTGTTACGTTAATTACAAAAACAAATGAAAATTGTCCGTTTAAATTTTACCAGAGACCGGAGATCGTTTTATTTTTTAAATCCATCAAGTATAAATATCATTGCCGATGAAAATTTATTTTCATTTCGATCGAAAAATAAAAAAAGAGGGATTTATATTTAAAATATAAATATCCCTCATGATGAAAATTTTAAATATCTATAACGATAAATATCCGAACAGAAAAATATTAAATTGATTGTTTTATTTTTGAACTTCTGTTTTGACTAAAATAAAATATTTATGAAATTTTAAAATTTTCAACAATGAATGTATGAATTTTTTCAATTTATTGCAATGTTTTGGGACATCGAAGTTAAAGATAATAGTTCTAATCGCGTCGCTATTTCTAAAAAAATTAACTTTTGAACGTTTCAAACGCACTTAGACAACGACCATTTGTTGCCCAAACCCACTTCAATATAAAATTTGCAACAATAATTGAATTTATTGCTATTTAAACGTCCTAAAGATGCCTTATACCCGGACAAATACAAAAATAAAATTTGAATTTTTTCTATCAAAATTTATTTTCATCGGATGAAAAAAGATGAAAATTATTTTGAACTGTACTGATAAATATCCCAAACGATTTTTTTATATTTTATTTTCATCGGATTGAAAAAAGAAACAAAATTTTTGAACGAATAAAAATCATGAGAGATTTTTAATATTTTTTTAAACTTCAATGATTGTTTTTTTATGGATTTAAACATGAAAATATTGTTTTAAAAGTATTAAAACCCGTCTCTGAATTTTACATAGTTTTTTACCATTAAATTTTTTAAAAATAAATGAAAATTTCAGTTTTTTATACTAAAAATGTAGTTTAAATTTTTGTCAGTAATTTTTTTGATAACAAATGAATATTCCGTTTTTAAAACTGAAAATGTAGTTTAAATATTTGTCAGTTAAATTTAAATGAAACACTTATTGAATTTGAATGAAAAATAAGTTGACCGGTTTTTAAATGAATATTCATTCATTTCAAATTACATTTTAACTTAATTTTACTTACATAATATTCTGAGTGTAATAATAATTTAAACTATTTCAATAGTTAGGAGTTCTCAAGAAGTTTGAGGTTTGTGAACCATCTGTTTCCATTAAAAAAGTTAAGATGAAAGTGCTAAAGGTACCGGGGTACCTTGGTATACACATAAGGGTTAACAGGAAGTCAGATGAAACAGTCCCATTTATAAGGTTTATCGTAAATGAAATACTGAGCATAGTTCTTCTACTTTTTAATGTTGGCAGTCTAATTATAGCCAAACGTGATGAATATGAGGGAAGATCTGCATATCCTCTATATACGTCTCTTAAACAAAATAGTAAAAACTGTTTCTGAACAGATTCGATAGCATCAATGTCAATCTTATAGTACGGGTCCCATATAATTGAGCCGTACTCTAAAATAGGTCTCACAAGTAAAGTAAATAATTGTTTGGTGATAAAGGGATCGTTAGATTCTTTAGACCATCGCTTAACGAAAGCCAACATTCTCCGAGCTTTATTGACTATCATTGTAATATGTTTTTTGAAATTCAGCTTTCCGTCTAACAAAACGCCAAGATATATAATAACATTAACAGGTTCTAGTTCACAATCATCAATGTAGTAATGTACGGCCGCATCAGTTTTTCTCGAAAATTGCATAAATTTGCATTTTTTTATGTTAAAGTCCATTATAAAATAAAATATATGAAAACTTTGAAATTCGCCTCGAAATGCTTATCATAAAGCTTCGAGCAAGGCTCGGTCCCCCAGGTACTAAAATATTAACCATTAATGCTATTTAAAATACGAAAATTTATTAGCATATTGTACAAATTCATTTAAGATAAAATTATTCGGTGTTTATAAAACTATCGACTTTTCTAAATAGATGCTCGAATTGCCTTACCAATATTTCTTGGACCTTTTGTACTTCCTGATCCTGGTTTTCTTTCAATGCTCCTAATACCGTTTAATATCATTAAAACGGTTCAAAAGTCAAATTTAGTTTTTTTTTGCTTTTTTTAAAGTCCATCACAAATTTTTTCGAAAAGTTTAAATTATAGCTTTTTGTACTTTGATTCGCAGTCTGTTTTGATCGCAAGAATAATTCAAAATTAATGGGTTTTAAAATAATAGTATCTGATACATCGATAAAGATAACGTGATAACAAAAAAAAATTATTTGTTGGACTATGGATAAGTTTTGGCTAAAATAGTAAATGCATATTCATGTGAACCGCCGTGGTATAGAAGGTTAGTCATCCGCCTAGCATACCAGAGGTCCCAAGTTCGATCCCCGGCCAGACTCACTTAAAAAAATAAATTTTCAAAAAAGCGGTGGTTCACCTCATAACTCAGCTACACTCAGAAAATTATTACAGTAACTGATTGTATGTTGTTTAGGAAGTTTTCGGTTATGTTGTTTTCAAATGAATATTCATTTAAATTTATATCAAAATTGATTTTTAACATAAATATTTACACATTTGTTTAAAAAACAACCTACAAGAAATTACTGAAAATCCGTAACATTTGAAAATATTAGTTGTTTAGATTTTATATATTTTTTCAATTATTGTATGAAATATAATTCGTATTTGTTGAATTCTTGGTTTTCCTTAAGTATCGTAGGTTTGCTTACTGAAGAAGCTTTTTATAATACTGGCCGCCTATCACTGGGTATGGCCTAAGCAAACAGTAAACTTTGTTATGTCTGTTTGGTTTTTTGATGCCTTAAAGGATATAACCTTAATATTTGTTACGTTAATTACAAAAACAAATGTAAATTGCCCGTTTTACGGAAATTTTTAAAAATAAATTAAAATTTCCGTTTTTTATACTAAAAAAAGTTTAAATTTTTGTCAGTAATTTTTTTGATAACAAATGATTATTCCGTTTTTAAAACTGAAAATGTAGTTTAAATATTTGTCAGTTAAATTTAACTGAAATATTTATTGAATTTGAATGAAAAATCTGTTGACCGGTTTTTAAATGAAAATTACATTTTTAGTTAATTACATTTTTAGTTAATTTTACTTACATAATATTCTGAGTGTAACCACTGGTTATTGAGTATTAGGCTATATCCCAGTAAGAAAAAAGGTTTATTCTCAAATTGAGGATGATTTGAAAATAAATCTTTTTTTAAAGGTCAAACGTTTGATACTGATTTGATACTGATTTGAGAATAATAGCGTTCTCAACAAAAAGGGGGCTTTATTCTCAAATTGAGAAATGCCTTTATTCTCAAATCATTATCAAACCTCATTCTCAAAGGTTTTTCAAATGTGGATATCATCTACATGTGGAACATAAATAAAATGGCGTTGTATTTTTGAGTTTGTTTATTTTGTTTTTAAAAACGGTGCATCATATTCGAATTCTTTTGCTTAAAATATAATTTTTTTATTGTTAAGAAAATATGGGTCAATTTTAAAAAATCCAAAAGAAATAACGAATTTTTTTGAATTCGATTAAAATAACTTAAACATTAATTTTATTTAACATAAATTATTTTTTTTAATGTTTGAAAAAAATTTGAAATAAGGTTTGATATCAAACTTATATAACACCATTTTTCAAATTATTCTCAAATCATATTAGGGTTTGATAATGATTTGAAGATAACCTTTATCCTCAATTTGAGAAACTATAATTTTTCAAACGTTTATTCTCAAATGAACCCTCATTTGAAAATGAATGTGAATCTCAAACATCTGTTCAGGTTTGAAAAAAGTTTGAAAAAAACGTTTGATATTAAATGTAAAAGTCATCATATTTCAAACGTTTGACACTGTTCTTACTGGGATAAAACATAAACCACAACTAGACTGTGGACGAAACTGTCAAGTACATTTAAGAGACGTCAAAGATACATTTAAAAGACGTCATCTTCATATAAGAAATGTCACTATACATTTTTTTTTTGTTATTTTTTCCATTTTTTTTTTTTGTGCTTAGTAAAACATATGATCGCACTCTATGCGGTACTGTATGATGAAAAACTTCTGTAACTAATACAATGAGTCTAAAAATAGAATCGAATGCAGCTCATTATCTCAGAGAAGTTGCAATTTCAATGCTGTTGGGGAATTGACGACGGCTTTTGCCGTATTGACGACAGTTATCGTTCATCGAATAGTTGACCATGTTTTTATGTACAAGTGCCATTCCGTTTGTAATTTCCTCAATATTAGCTCAAAAACGATATATATTCTGAATCCTTATGAAATTCTAAGACGATTGAGCGATTTTCCGTCTGCCTGTCTGACTGTCTGTCTGTTGAAATCACGATAACGCCTAAACGAAAGGAGCAAGCTCACTGAAACTTAGTAAAAACATTCTTCATCTCTGAGATATATTGTAATTGGTCAAAATCGGTTAACATTTGACCATAGCTCCCGTATAACTTTGCCTATGCTAATCGCTCAGTTGCAATTAAGCGATGAGCCTAGCTAAATTGATAAAATTTGGTATATAGAACTTTTACATAAGCCACTTTTACATAAGGCACATCAAATTTCATCAAAATCGGTTCACATTTAGCCATAACTTCCATACAAAAAACTAGGGTTTGCAAAAAACCGTGAAAATGAGAAACCGTGGTTTCGGTTTTAAAACATCCAAAACCGGCCGGTTTCGGTTCGGTTTTCGGTTTTTTAAATAAAACTATTTCAGTTTAAATTTGTAGGAAAATTTAGATAACTTCATTAATACATATTATAATTTAATACTAAAACTCAAGAAAATAATTCAGATTTTTTAAATATAAGGAACTTCTTAAATAAGTCTTGTTTCTTTTGGAGAAACTGCAGAACCTTTTAGCGTGAATAATATTTGCATCCGAGCGACAAATTGCTTCAATAGGAATTTTTATAAATAGCAACGATTTTAAAGAATTTACAATTTCAAAATCGATAGAATGAAGCAAATATAAGGTCGACAGCATTTCTAAACTCTCATGAATACTTTGTTTTAGAAGCAGAAATCTAAGAGTAAACTTAATTCACGATTATGATGCTTTTTAACGCATGTTTGTAAAATATTATAACGAACTGGCGAACTTTTGAAATACCGAACAGTTTTTCTTACAAAATATATATGGGCAATTGGTTTTAAATGAGTCAAAGTTTCATCGTCGCCGTCTTCAAAATTGATTTTCAGATACAGATACTGCTCCATCTATAGTACATGCTACGATGTTTGTATCAAGTGAAATATTAAACTCCATTAGCCTTTGTCTAATGGTTCCTTGCGTTTGTTTGAAATTACACGTTATTAAAATACGGCCCAGGTTACAAAATTTACCATGATAATAGTGAATATTTACGTTCTTATACCTTCCTTCTTTCCTTTATACCTGTCCATTCGTCCATTGTAAACACCTTTTGCTTGTTTCATTCTTCTGCTTCATTAAATAGACAAATTACGTGCTAATTTATGATAAGCTAATGTTATTTCTGAATAATACCAACAAAAAATAATGTTATTTTTGAATAATACCAACAAAAAATTATGAAAATAATACCAACAAAAAATTATGAAAAATTTTGAGGCATAAAAAACCGAGGTTTCGGTTTCGGTTAAAACCGAACTGCAAACCCTACAAAAAAGCTTACTGAAACAGCCTGAATTTTACCTAAAATACACTTAAATGCCAATAAATCTAAAACTATATACACTCAAACCTCGTTTTATGCGATTGATCCGTTCCAGAGAAAATCGCATAAAACGAATTCGCATAAAACGATACACTAGCTCCATACTAAAATTAATGATTCGTTCCTGAATTTTGAAAAAACGCATAAATTCAAAGTAAAGCATTAAAACTCAAACAAAATCGCATAAAAAAAATCAACAAAAAAGTAATTCATTTATTAAAAAAAATAAATAAACATCAATTCACTACGTACTTAACAAAGAAAAAATATTTATATTAAAGAAATAAATTATATCTCATAATCAGAATCACTAATATGGCGTGTTCCGAGTTTCTGAATTGGCTCTATATCGCTTTCATCACTAGAGGAAACAAACACATCTATGGGTAGATTACTATTTTTATCACTACAAATGTTCTCACTTTGGCTGCAAGGAACATCAAAGTTTTCAGTCAGTTCTTTCTCCTTAGGTACTTGTTGAAAATAATTTGTCATAAGTTTTTGTGATGTCGATTTTTTTAACTCTTTTTGTAACTCTTGATATGCCGAAAATGTGTTGTTAAGCCCATGCTGAATTTTTAGTGCCCGTTCCATATTTGGATCCACATTAAGAATTTCGCTCTGTAAGTCTTTAACTGTTTTCAGAATTTTATCAATTTTTTTTAAAGTAAGGGGCTCTACAAGTTCTTCACAATCACTTTCACAATTATTATCTTCCATATTATCAGCAGTTAGACTAACAATGTCGTCATCAGATAACGGAACATCTACGAGAAGCTCTTCTATATCATTATGGTTCAAAGAATCAAATCCATCGCTTTCAATTTGTCGAGCCAGCATTAAAATTTCTTCAGATAATACAGATATTTCATCAGCAGTATTACTACGAACACAACCTGGCCATACAGCTTTCCAGCACCCATTTAATGTTTTTGGTCGTATACTGGATACTGCAGATGCAACCAAAACTATGCAGTCGAAAATATTAAATTTTTTCCACGCCTCAGTCAATGTTAATTCTTCATTTTCAATTTTATTTAAAATAAATTGGTATGTGCTTTTTATATAATATTTCTTAAAAGTGGAGATTATTCCTTGATCTTGTGGTTGAAGAATACTGGTTGTATTTGGTGGCAAAAATTCAATCTTAATGTTTGGATGTTCTAAATGTGGGTGTCCAGGAGCATTATCTATAACAAGTAAAATTTTAAATTCAAGATTTTTTTCCTTGATATAGGATTCTACTTCTGGTACAAAACATTTGTAAAACCATTCACTAAACAATGCAGAGGTTACCCAAGCTTTAGTGTTTGCCATCCAGTGAACTGGCAAACGTTTTAAGTCTTTTCCTTTAAGGGCCCGTGGTTTTAAAAACTTATTTACGACCAGTGGTTTTAACATTTTATCTCCTGAAGCGTTGCTGCATAGTAAAACCGTTAATCTTTCTTTACTAGGTTTAAATCCACTGGCTCTTTTTTCAGTTTTAGCAATGTAGGTTTTATTTGGCAATTTTTTCCAAAATAATCCGGTCTCATCTGCATTGAATATTTGATCTGGGCAATACTGTCCTTCTTCTATTATTTTTTTAAATTTTTCTGGATAATTCATAGAAGCATGTTCATCTGCTGATGCGGACTCACCTCTGATTTGGATGCTGTGAATATTATTTCTTTTTAGAAACCGTGCAAGCCACCCATTGCTAGCTAAAAATTCTTTTTCTTTTGGTTCCGAAGTTGATGGCTGATTTTGCTTTATTCTATCATAAAATATTAGGGCTTTTTCTTGTATCATATATCCGCTTATGGGAATCCTCTTTTTAGTTAAATCCTCAATCCACAAACTAAGACATTTTTCCATTTTTTCAATCAGTATGTCTCTTGTATAAGACGAATACTTTGAACTCATTTCTGTGCCCGAAATTATGGATTTTCTTATGGAATCTTCATTTTTTTTAATCGATCGTATAGTTGATTCTCCTAAGTTGAACTCCTTTCCAAGAGATGTATACTTTGCACCATTTTCTAAGCGTTCGAGAATTTTAATTTTTGTCTCTAAGGATATTGTTTGTCGTTTTTTCTTATTTTTATCCATACTGTAATCTGAAAACGTACACAAATATTTTTTAGCACAGAAACTTTAAAATAACAAAACTTTATAAGTTCTCACTTTAATCACTTTTACGATAAATTAATCTCAATTTTTTATACGAGTAGTATCCGCTAAGACGTGAAAACAAACACCACAATAAACTATTAAATAGTAATACTATTTTATTTAACTTGTTGATTAAAAGGGATTTCCCCTAAGTTGAAAACTAGAATGATAGTTATTCACACTAAGTTACAGCGCGCTGCAATAAAAGTCACAAGTACATCATGTGCAATTCTATAAGCAAAAACATAAGCGTGCAAAAAAAAAAAAATCAAAATCAAAATCAAAATCGCACAAATTTGAATTCGCATAAAAAAAATTCGCATAAAACGAGGTTTGAGTGTATAAAAAACTTATGGCAACACAAAAATACAAAAAGAAAAGGAGATTTATGTCCGTCTGTCCGTCAGATAAAAGTGCGACACCTCCTTAACTACAAAAGCTAGAGAGACAAAATTTTACAAGAATATTTTTTTGATATGTAACAAAAGTTGTGTTCTGAAAATGGGCGAAATCGGTTCACATTTAGTTAGAGCTCCCTTATAACCCCGCCCCGGGAAACACATGAATGCTGTTAAATTGAGTAAAATTGTAATAGCTATGACGACTAAATTTAGAATAGAGAAGTTTTATGCAACTATTGGTCAGTATGTCAAATTTTATAGGAATTGGTCCATATTTGACTATAGCTTTCATATAAAAAACACTCCCGGAAACAAAAACATATTTAGCAAGGACCAGTTAAAAGCTATTTAATTAGAAACTGTGTTAGCTATTGTCATTAAATTTTGCAAAAATATATATACAAGTACCAGCCAGTGTGTGAAATTTTGTTACAATCGGTCAACATTTGGCTATAATTCGTATATATATATATTACATCCCCTTTTTATACCCACCATTAAAAAGAATGGGGGGTATATTGAGATTGTCATTCCGTTTGTAATTTCCTTAATATTGGTTCAAAAATCAAAAACGATATATATATTCTGAATCCTTATGAAATTCTAAGACGATTGAGCTATGTCCGTCTGTCTGTCCGTCTGTCTGTCTGTCTGTCTGTTGAAATCACGATAACGTCTAAACGAAAAGAGCTAGCTAACTGAAACTTAGCAAAAACATTCTTTATCTATGAGAAAATTTTGGTATTGAAATTGGGCAAAATCGGTTAGCATTTGGCCATAGCTCCCGTATAACCTCGTCTAGGCTAATCGCTTATTTGCTAATAAATGACAAATTATGACTGTTATGATGACAAAATTTAGTATCTAGAAGTTGATAAGCACTAGGCAGCATATAAAATTTCATCGAAATCGGTTCACATTTAGCCATAGCTCCCATACAAAAAACTTACGAAAACACAAAAATTCAAAAAGAAAAGGGGATTTATGTCCGTCTGTCCGTCAGATAAAATCGTGATAGCTCCTTAACTACAAGAGCTAGTAAGACTAAATTAAGCACAAGGAAGTCTTATGTCAATGCCAGCCAGTGTGCAAAATTTCGTTACAATCGGTCATCATTTGGCCATAGCTCCCATATAAAAAACTTATGGAAACACAAAAATACATAAAGAAAAGGTTGTTTATGTCCGTCTGTCCGTCAGATAAAAGCACGATAGCGCCTTAACGAAAAGAGCTAGAGGGACAAAATTTTACAAAAGTATTTTGGATATCTTGAAAAAGATGTGTGTTGAAAATGGACAAAATCGGTTCAAATTTAGTTAGCGCTCCCATATAACCCCGCCCCGGGAAACACATTAATGCTGATAAATTGAATACAATTGTAATAGCTATGACGATTAAATTTAAAATAGGGAAGTTTTATGCAATTTTTGATCAGTTTATCAAATTTTATAGGAATCAGTCCATATTTGACTTTAGCTTTCATGTGAAAAACACTCACGGAAACCAAAAATTTTAGCAAAGGCCAGTTAAAGGCTATTAAATTAGAAACTATGATAGCTATGGTCACTAAATTTTGCAAGAATAAGCTCTCTATATATACCAGCCAGTGTGTAAAATTTTGTTATAATCGGTCAACATTTGGCTATAATTCTTGTATATATAACATCCCCTTTTTATATCTACAATCAAAAAGATTTGGAGGTACATTCATTATATTAAGATTGCACCTATGAAATTATATAGGCATCAATCAATGTTCAGCCCAGACTTTATATATGATGAATGCATTAGAAACTCATAACGAAATATATGGACCTGTCGTATTACTATTAACGTGTTTAGCCTAACTACATATTAATCACAACGAAAAGTATTTAACAACTTATTAATGTAAAACTATACCCGGTTATGAGACCGAATTTTGATCAAAGTAAATACTGAAGAAACCACTAAAATATTTTTGAATGTTGAACTATAAAGCTACGGAAACCTAATTTAGTCCAAAGGTTTTACCAACAATACCAAATAGCTTAGCGATTTTTCCAGTTTTGGTGCAGATTTTGAATTAGCTGCACCCTTGTAGATATATGAGATATGTTTCTAAATTTAACACAACTTGATGGTGGGTATATAAGATTCGGCACAGCCGAATATTACACTCTTACTTGTTGATATCTACAATCAAAAAGATTCGGAGGTACAAGCAGCATATTAAGATTATGTATATGGTAGATGCATTAGAACTCCTAACAAAATATATGAACCTGTCGTATTGCTATTAACTTCTTTATCCTAACTAAATATTAAGCTAAACGAAAAGTATTTAACAACTTATTAATGTGAAACCATACCCGATTACGATAACGAATTTTTTTCAAAGTAAATAAATACTAGGAAAACCAATTACGCACCAATTTGGTCCACGTTACTATCAACATGTTTATCTTAACTACAAACTAAGCACAACGGAAAGTATTTTACAGCTTTTTAATATTAAACTATACCCGGTAATGGGACAAAATTTGGTGCAAAGTACATAAATACTAGGGAAACCACTTAAGATACATCTAAATGTTGAACTATAAAGCTACTTCAAACGAATTTAGTCCAATATTTTTTACCAACAATACAACATTTGGTCCACATTTTGAATTAGCTGAACCCTCGTAGATATATGAGATATGTTTCCAAATTTAGCACAACTCGATGGTGGGTATACAGCCGAATATAATACTCTTACTTGTTTTTTGTCGGGATGTCTTAACGCATATTTTTTTCGTTCTAATAGGAAAACTCACGGCACATATTCGCTCACGACTTTAACGGGTGCTAACGTAATTCGCCAAGTGATACCAAGAGGAAGTCAGTATTTACATTTGAGATGAAGGATAGACAAAGATAAGTATGGGCTTTCCATTTTAAGACCAAACAAAATCGTTACTTGGTATCCAAGATCGTCACATCACCAAACAATTGTGCTTGTTAACAAGTAAGAAAGTGCTATAGTCGGTCAAGCCCGACAATACGATACCCTTCACCACTAAAGTCAAAGTTGTACTTTTTCATCTATAAAACAAATATTTCCTAAATTTTGTCAATATACGAACATTTTCGTAAGGATTATAAATTTAAGCTGTTTTCGTCATTTAGACTTATATGGTGGCTAGGGTCAAATGTGAACCGATCATCTTGAAATTTAGCAAACAGTTTTTACAAAAATTATGTGTGTAAAAAATAAACTTGAATTTCTCATTATCTTTAGATCTACGAACGTTTTAGTGATTTTTGTCTCATTTAATGCGTTTTTAAAGAAGAATTTGTACGGGAGCTATGATCAAATGTGGACCGATTTTAACGATTTTAATTTACCTGCATATGTAAATGAAAATCTCTTTTAAATTTCATGAAAAACAAGTAAGAAAGCGCTATAGTCGGTCAAGCCGACCATACGATACCCTTCACCACTAAAGTCAAAGGTGTTCTTTTTCCTGTATAAAGACAAATATTTGCTAAATTTTGCCATCATACAAACATTTTCTCAAAACGTATATATTCAACCTGTTTCCGTCATTTGGACTTATATGAGAGCTAGGGTCAAATGTGGACCGATTATCTCGAAATTTGGAAAATTGATTACAGTTGTTACAGAAATTATGTATGCAAAAAATTAACTCAAAATTTTCATTATCTTTAGATTTACGAGCGTTTTAGTGATTTTTTGTATCATTTAATGCGTTTTTGAAGAAGAGTTTGTATGGGAGCTATGGTCAAATGTGGACCGATTTCAACGAAATTTGGTACAGTGATTTAAGTTTACATAAGCAGTATCTGTTTTAAATTTCATGAAAAAATATTGATATTTGTGGCCAATATATCAATTCCGGAAGTGGGACCTATGGGAGGTACCATACATAATTGATCGATTTTGACGAATTTCAATAGCCATGGTCCCATTATCAAAAAAATGATCTGTGCCAAATTTCATCAAATTATCTTTAGAATTGCGACCTGTAGTTTGATTACAAGGTTTACATGGGGGTCCAGCCAGCCAGACGGACGGACATCGCTAAATCGACTCAGAAAGTGATTCTAAGTCTATTGGTATACTAAAAGGTGGGTCTAAGACAAATATTTCTTTGCGTTACAAACATCAGCACAAACTTATAATACCCTTTCCACCTATGGTGGTGAAGGGTATAAATATTGATATTTGTGGCCAATATATCAATTTCGGGAAATGTGACCTATGGGAGGTACCATAAATAATGGATCGATTTTGACGAATTTCAATAGCCATGGTCCCACTATCAAAAAAATGATCTGTGCCAAATTTCATCAGATTATCTTTAGAACTGCGACCTGTACTTTGATTACTAGGTTTACATGGGGGTCCAGCCAGCCAGCCAGACTGACAGACTCAGAAAGTGATTTTAAGCCTATTGGTATACTAAAAGGTGGGTCTAAGACAAATATTTCTATATGTTACAAACACCAGCACAAACTTGTAATACCCTTTCCACCTATGGTGGTGAAGGTTATAAAAAGTGAGATGCTTGTCTAATAAGATCAGCTGAAAACTGAATGGGTTTTCCAAGACGAGTAAAATCAATTTGGGCTCGAAGCACTTCAAAGCAAATGGTCGCTTGTATATTCGAAAAAAACTGAATCGTCTAGCCGGAATGCAGAACTGTCTATTCTGAATGGTAACAAGATCCAAAGGACAAACGTAAGAATACATTTTTTTAAGTTAATTATAAATTGCCTAACCAACAATTCCTTTCTACAATTTCTATTGCAAAATAAAATTCTTTGTTATAGCTTTTTTTTTGTAGAAAGCAAAAAAATAAAGAATATAATTAATTAAATTTGTTATTTTCGTTGTTTCCATTGTTGTGAAGTGTGTGAGTAAATATCTAAGTATGTAAAAATATTTACCTATGTATATGTACTCTTACCCAATAAACAATTTTAAAGGATTTGATATTACGTACAACAATAGAGTGTAAACAATAGATATATAGGATCTATATCAGTCGAATTAAACTCCCTCATACATATTAAGTTTTCAATTATATTTAAGTATCATAATATTTTGTTAATTGGGTTATGTAAATATACATACATATGTATTTACATTCATACATATTTAAGGTATGTCTCTGCAACAACATATTTACATGCATTTTAAACATTTTAGACATTTTTATGCTGCTAATAACAATGACTCGTTTTCTACTCCTTTTTTATGGATTATACAAAACATTTTTTGAACATGAAATTGTTGCAAAATTATAAAAAATATCTCAAAAAAAAAGCTTTATATTTTCAATGGTTCTTAAGAGCAATTTTAACTTGTTTTTAATGAGTTTGTATAAAAAATATTTTGTATAATACTTATTTTTCAATTCATTTTCCAGGAAAGGTGTTATATAAATTAACATGTAATTAGGAAAATTAGATGATTAAAATGGATTATCTCAACATAGAAAAAAAACATTTAAACAATATTGTTATCACTCTATTATGCATTTGTTTTAATTAGAACATATACATTTTTTCATATAAAAAATCATTATAACTTTTCCACGAGTATAGTGTTAGTTATGTCGTTGATATTGAAAGTGCATAAAATTAGACCTATTTATAATTGGAAATTTCTCATTTTATATATATTAAACAAACCTTTTGAATCCAATGATTGTGATGTTCCAAATTTACAACGGACAAACATATATGTAATTCGAAATGCAATGTGAGCCTTTTTTCAATTCCATATAAGATTCTATCGTTCATACTGTGTGAAAGGCTACAGCATAATTTTAACGAACGAATTGGAACCTGTCAATTTTCGCGCTACGTCAAATCCTGAAGAAGGCCCAAGAGAAACAAATAGACACATATCATCTCTTCGTTGACTACAAATCGAAAATAAAAAAATTTTATAGGTATAGAAAAATTTTTAACAAAAATAATTTTATAAATTATTCTATCGAAAAATTCTCAAAAGATTTTTTTATTGAAAAATTTTCTATAAAAAATTTTTTATTGAAAAATTTTCTATAAAAAATTTTTTATTGAAAAATTTTCTATAAAAAATTTTTTATTGAAAAATTTTCTATAAAAAATTTTTTATTGAAAAATTTTCTATAAAAAATTTTTTATTGAAAAATTTTCTATAAAAAATTTTTTATTGAAAAATTTTCCATAAAAAATTTTTTATTGAAAAATTTTCTATAAAAAATTTTTTATTGAAAAATTTTCTATGAAAAATTTTTTATTGAAAAATTTTCTATGAAAAATTTTTTATTGAAAAATTTTCTATGAAAAATTTTTTATTGAAAAATTTTCTATGAAAAATTTTTTATTGAAAAATTTTCTATGAAAAATTTTTTATTGAAAAATTTTCTATGAAATATTTTTTATTGAAAAATTTTCTATAAAAAATTTTTTATCGAAAAATTTTCTATAAAAAATTTTTTATCGAAAAATTTTCTATAAAAAATTTTTATCGAAAAATTTTCTATAAAAAATTTTTTATCGAAAAATTTTCTATAAAAAATTTTTTATCGAAAAATTTTCTATAAAAAAATTTTTATCGAAAAATTTTCTAAAAAAAATTTTTTATCGAAAAATTTTCTATAATAAATTTTCTATAAAAAATTTTTTATTGAAAAATTGTTTCATCGAAAAACTTTCTATTAAAATTTTTTTTTTATCGAAAAATTTTCTATTAAAAATTGTTCTATAGAAAAATTTTTTGTACATACATTTTTACAGAAACATTTTTTTGACGAAAAAATTTATTTTCTATAGAAAAATTTTTTTATCTAAAAATTTTTCATTGAAATTTTTCTATAGAAAAATTTTTCATTGAAAATTTTTCTATAGAAAAAATTGTTTTATCAAAAAATTTCTATAGAAATATTTTCGAAAAATTTTTCTTCGAAGATTTTTCTATAGAAATAATTTTTTATCGAAAAATTTCTATATAAAAATTTTTTTATCGAAAAATTTTCTATATGAACATTTTTTTATCGACAAATTTTAAATAAATTTTTTTTTTATAGATAAGTTATTTTTTGTCGAAAATTTTCTTTTGAAAAACAGTTTTTTTATCGAAGATTTTACTAGCGAAAAATTTTCTATAAAATATTTTTTTATAGAAAAATTTTCTATAAATGTTTTTATCAAAATTTTTTTTATCGAAAAATTTAATAAAAACTTTTTTATGGAAAAATTTTCTTTAACATTTTTTATTGAAATTTTTTTTTTTTAATTTCTTATCGAAAAATTTTCTATAAATTTTTTTTTATGGAAAATTTTCTTTAGAAAAATGTTTTTGTAGAAAAATTTTCTATAGAAAATTGTTTTTATCAAAAAATTGTCCATAGAATTTTTTTTCTACAAATTTTTTTTATGGAAAATATTCTTTAGAAAAATGTTTTTGTCGAAAAATTTTCTATAGAAAATTGTTTTTATCAAAAAATTATCCATAGAATTTTTTATTGAAAATTTATCTATAAAATTTTTTTTTTTCGAAAAATTTTCTACTGAAAATTTTTCTATAAAAAAAATTTTCCCGAAAAATTTTCTATAAAAAAAACTTTGTCGAAAAATTTTCTATAGAAAAATTTATTTATTGAAAAAATTTCATATAGAAAAATTATTATATCAAAAAATTTTCTAAGGAAAAATTTTTTTTATCAAAAATTGTTATCTACAGAAATTTTCTACAGAAATTTTTTTTTATTGAAAAATTTTCTACAGAAAATTTTTTTTATTGAAAAATTTTGAAAAGAAAAATGTTTTTATGGAAAAATTTTGACTAGAAAAGTATTTTTATCCGAAAATTTTCCTTAGAAAAATGTGTTCATAGAAAAATTTTTAATAAATTTTTTTTATCGAAAACTTTGCTATGGAAATATTTTCTTTAGAAAAATATTTATATGGAAAAATTTTTAATAGAAAAATATAAATCAAAAATATTTTTATCGAAAAATTTTCTACAGAAAAATTTTTTTATAATATTTTTTATTGAAAAAATTTTATTAGAAAAATGTTTTTATTCAAAAATTTTCTGTACAAAAATTTTCTGTACAAAAATTTTCTATGAAAAATTTTTCTATAAAAAAAATTTTTCCCGAAAAATTTTCTATAAAAAAAATTTTGTCGAAATATTTTCAATTTAAAAATTTATTCACCGAAAAAATTTCCTATGGAAAATTTTTTTATCAAAAAATCTTCTAAAGAATTTTTTTTTCAAAAAGAAGAGTATTCGCATTTGATCCCAAATCTGTTACATTTATTTATTAATGTAATAGACCAATTTATTGATAAAAAGCCAAAAAATGTTTGCGGAGAAACCAAATTCCTCTACGCGTTTCGATGGTTGGTTAAGCCATCTCTTCAGGAGGATTATCCCCAATTTAGTCAAATCGAAAACCTCGATCGAGGTTTTCGCGTTGTTAAATGCACCAAAAACAAAATTGCAGATCAATGGCATGTACGAGGTATTTTCGGCTAGCTCTGCCGTCAGTGGCGCGGTTCTCGACCCAATTGTTTTGACGCGTAATCATAGAAAAAAATCATGCCATTGTAAATTACCACAAAAAAATTGAAATAAATATAGAGCTTCTAAAAGAAAAAATTTGAAAATTTAAAAAAAAGGAACTAAATTTGTCTTAATTATACCAACTTTGACGGGACTCCGTAGTCACGTCACAGGGTCAGCACTGTTTACTCATACCTACCAATTCCCCAATTTAGACAGATCGAAAACCTCGCATTATTACTAAGTTTACAAACAAAACTTTTCAGAATTATGTTCATATTGTAGACTTAGTAATAATGCGAGGTTTTCGATCTCTCTAAATTAGGGATAATCCTCCTGAAGAGATGGCTTAACCAACCATCGAAACGCGTAGAGGAATTTGGTTTCTCCGCAAACATTTTTTGGCTTTTTATCAATAAATTGGTCTGTTACATTAATAAATAAATGTAACAGATTTGGGATCAAATGCGAATACTCTTCTTTTTGAATAATATTTACATCCCGACTATTTTGTTATTTTTTGAGAAAATTTTTTTATCAAAAACTTTTATCGAAAAATTTTGAAAAGAAAAATGTTTTTATACAAAAATTTTTCTAAAAATGTTTTTATCCAAAAATTTTCCTTAAAAAAAAATTTTTATAGAAAAATTTTTTATAAATTTTTTTATCGAAAAATTTTTTATGGAAATATTTTCTTTAGAAAAATAATTTTCTATAGAAAAATTTTCTTATCAAAAATTTTTCTATAAAATTTTTTATCAACAAATTTTCTATAAAATTTTGTATCGCAAAATTTTTATTAGAAAAATGTTTTTTCCAAAAATTTTTTTAACGAAAAATTTTCTATAAATTTTTTATTATTAAAAATTAATTTCTTTCAATAAAATTTTTTTAACGAAAAACTTTCTGTTAAACATTTTTTGTCTCAAAATTTTCTATGGAAAAATTACTTTACCGAAAATTTTTCTATTGAAAGGTTTTCTTCCACTGGGTCTTTCCATCGAAGTTTAAGACACCCTCTTCTACGAGTTCAGGATTATTTCGAACACTTCAGATTGACAAACAAAAATTTGTCTTGTTGTGTTACTTTTATACGTAGGCTCCTGATAAGGGTACCCGGGTACCCGTGAATACTAATTTTGCCGGTACGATTAAAATATTCCGCGAAAAAAAAAATAATAATAAAAATTCGTCTTGTTGTGTTACTTTTATACGTAGGCTCCTTATAAGGGTACCCGGGTACCCGTGAATACTAATTTTGCCGTTACGATTAAAATATTCCGCGAAAAAAAAATAATAATAAAAATTCGTCTTGTTGTGTTACTTTTATACGTAGGCTCCTGATAAGGGTACCCGGGTACCCGTGAATACTAATTTTGCCGTTACGATTAAAATATTCCGCGGAAAATATTTAGAGGATAATTTGAAGAGTTCTTTACAAAAAATGGAATTAACATTAAATTTTAACTAGAAGACTTCAGAAGATATAACAGCTTTGAAAGTTACTTTTGTATGGCTATTGATCTGAAATCAAATCTCAAAATACGTAAAGTGTATGATGGTTGCCAAAGGCCAATATATAATGCGTATAGCCAAATGATTGCTTCACGCTTAACAAAATATTAATTTTCTGAAGTTTCTCTGTAATAACAGTACAAAGTTAAGTGTACAAATTATTAATTAAATGCACAAATTTTAAAATAAAGTTAAAAACGTAAGCATTAGCAGTACTTTTCTATATATAATGTCTTAATTTGCTTACTGGTACCCGGGTGCAATTATCAGGTGGGTAAGGAATATTTGACTTTCGGCAAATCCATAGCCTAGCCATAATAATGTGGAAAGCTTTGAGACAAAAAAGTCTTTAGAAAATAAAAAAAAGAAACTTACGAAACCTCAACTTTGTATCTTTTCTAGTTAAAGAGATATTTGACTTTAAAGTTCGCTTGTGTACCCAGGTACCCGTGTCAGGGTGTAGTTTTTTGGTGACCCATGACTTTAGCCCGTTAATAATAAACGGTGAAAACATATTTAATAGCCATTTTTTTTAAATCGGCTAACCGATTTTAAGTTACTCTGACTATTTTTATACCCACCATCAAAAAGAATGGGGGTATATTGAGATTGTCATTCCGTTTGTAATTTCCTTAATATTGGGTCCAAAATCAAAAACGATATATATTCTGAATCCTTATGAAATTCTAAGACGATTGAGCTATGTCCGTCTGTCGGTCTGTCTGTTGAAATCACGATAACGTCTAAACGAAAAGAGCTAGCTAACTGAAACTTAGCAAAAACATTCTTTATCTATGAGAAAATTTTGGTATTGAAATTGGGCAAAATCGGTTAGCATTTGGCCATAGCTCCCGTATAACCTCGTCTAGGCTAATCGCTTATTTGCTAATAAATGACAAATTATGACAGTTATGATGACAAAATTTAGCATCTAGAAGTTTTAGATAAGCACTAGGCAGCATATAAAATTTCATCGAAATCGGTTCACATTTAGCCATAGCTCCCATACAAAAAACTTACGAAACAGGCTAAATTTCACCCAAAATACACTTAAATGCCAATAAATCTAAAAGTATAACAGATATAACCACTAAATTTGGCACAAGAAAGTCTTATATCAATGCCAGCCAGTGTGCAAAATTTTGTCACAATCGGTCACCATTTGACCATAGCTCCCATATAAAAAACTTATGGAAACACAAAAATACATAAAGAAAAGGTTGTTTATGTCCGTCTGTCCGTCAGATAAAAGCACGATAGCGCCTTAACGAAAAGAGCTAGAGGGACAAAATTTTACAAAAGTATTTTGGATATCTTGAAAAAGATGTGTGTTGAAAATGGACAAAATCGGTTCAAATTTAGTTAGAGCTCCCATATAACCCCGCCCCGGGAAACACATTAATGCTGATAAATTGAATACAATTGTAATAGCTATGACGATTAAATTTAAAATAGGGAAGTTTTATGCAATTTTTGATCAGTTTATCAAATTTTATAGGAATCAGTCCATATTTGACTTTAGCTTTCATGTGAAAAACACTCACGGAAACCAAAAATTTTAGCAAAGGCCAGTTAAAAGCTATTAAATTAGAAACTATGATAGCTATGGTCACTAAATTTTGCAAGAATAAGCTCTCTATATATACCAGCCAGTGTGTAAAATTTTGTTATAATCGGTCAACATTTGGCTATAATTCTTATATATATAACATCCCCTTTTTATATCTACAATCAAAAAGATTTGGAGGTACATTCATTATATTAAGATTGCACCTATGAAATTATATAGGCATCAATCAATGTTCAGCCCAGACTTTATATATGATGAATGCATTAGGAACTCATAACGAAATATATGGACCTGTCGTATTACTATTAACGTGTTTAGCCTAACTACATATTAATCACAACGAAAAGTATTTAACAACTTATTAATGTAAAACTATACCTGGTTATGAGACCGAATTTTGATCAAAGTAAATACTGGGAAAACCACTAAAATATTTTTGAATGTTCAAAGGTTTTACCAACAATACCAAATAGCTTAGCGATTTTTCCAGTTTTGGTGCAGATTTTGAATTAGCTGCACCCTGTTTCTGAATTTAACACAACTTGATGGTGGGTATATAAGATTCGGCACAGCCGAATATAACACTCTTACTTGTTTTAATTTTCCATTACTTTTTTTTTAATCAGAAAATTCATTTTAAATGTAATAATATAAAAGTATTCATAGCATCGAATAAATTCCATATTCAACATTACATTTAATATCATGATGATGGAAAACATGGCAACGCATAATAAATAGTCAGTCAGTCACATTGTTCTTGTTGCTACTCCTATATAGAGATTCAGAAAATTTCAATATTATTTTCTTCTTACAACGCAAACAAAATTGAGAATGAAAGAAGGAAAGTAGGAAAAAAAATGGAGAATAGAAGAACAAAAACTGTTACCGTTTTCAATAAAATTGAAATGCAGAAAATACAAAAAAAAGCAAAAGAATAAATTACACTGAAATAATTTATCGTATCCCTTTCAGACCTAAACAGGATTTATTTATAAGTTTTGGAATATTGGTCTCTACAGAGTATGAAAAATAATTAATGATTAGGCTTTATTATTTATATATCTTTGAATGATTTTCAGGACACGCACAAATGAAGCATCTCGATTAGTATTTTTAACAAAAACACATTTTTATAGAATAAGACAATTTCAGTTGGTTTGAAATTTGAAATTTTAAAATTTATCATTTTTTTGTTAATATATGTATGGGCACGTTATTATTTGTACACTATTAATACTTTTGTTATTAAAGAAACAACTTACTTCCACGGCTCATTTTGCTAAAACTGAAATGTGACCGCAATAATTCATGTAACGGTAAATTAAGCAGAAGAATTATAGACAAGTAAGAAAGTGCTATAGTCGGTCAAGCCCGACCATACGATACCCTTCACCACGAAGGTCAAAGGTGTTATTTTTCCTGTATAAAGACAAATATTTGCTAAATTTTGCCATTATACAAACATTTTCTCAAAACTTATATATTTAATCTGTTTCCGTCATTTTTACTTATATGAGAGCTAGGGTCAAATGTGGACCGATTATCTTGAAATTTTTCAAATTTATTACGAGCGTTTTAGTGATTTTTGTCTCATTTAGTGCGTTTTTAACCCTAGAACGTCATCCTTCGTCAAAATGACTACGGAAAATTTTATTTTCAAATTAAAACAAAAAAAGAGGTCTATAATATGTTAAGTTTTTATTAATAATTAAGAAATAAGCAAATAAATTTTTTTTTAAATTTATTAAAAAGAGTCTATTAATACATAAGAAAACTATTTTGGTATCCATTTTTGCTCAGGAAGAGTTTTATAGTCTCTTGAAGTATACGTAGTCAAAATGACGAAGGATGACGTTAGTGTATGTAAAATAAGGATGACTTTCCAGGGTTAAAGAAGAGTTTTTATGGGAGCTATGGTCAAATGTGGACCGATTTCAACGAAATTTGGTACAGTGATTTAAGTTTGCATAAGCAGTATTTGTTTTAAATTTCATGAAAAAATATTTATATTTGTGACCAATATATAAATTCCGGGAAGTGGCACCTATGGGAGGTACCATGAATGATGGATCGATTTTGACGATCCACTATCAAAAAAGTGGTCTGCGCCAAATTTCATCAAATTATCTTTAGAATTAGTTTAGTAGTTTGATTACAAAGTTTACATGGGGGTCCAGCCGGACGGACATCGGTAATTCGACTCAGAAATGAAGTGACAAATATTTCTATGCGTTACATACATCAGCACAAACTTATAATACCCTTTCCACCTATGGTGGTGAAGGATATAAAAACAATCAGCACAATCGATGCACGCCAGTCTATTTCACATTGGGCTTACAGAAGCAAAAATATAAAAACCGAAACCCACTTGCACAATCAATACATCACGATCTGATAGGGCTATAATGTAATTGGTTAAGGTAAAGACTGATAGATTCTGATTAAAAATTGTATGCTTTTCACTAACAAGGATTGGAAGCTAATATCGTTTTTGAGAAACTGACTAGAGACGAATAGATAGATCCCTTATTGGTCTTTGAGCCAATCGAAAAAACAAAAATTAATGTTTATCATTTATCATGTTTATCAGTTTATCATAAACTAATATAGCTTTCACATAAATTATGGCTACAGCATAGTAGGTTATCTCAAGAAACCTCAAGGATATTGGACAACATCTAGTCCTTTATACTCACTCTGTGACGAGACATCTGCGATAAGTAATGCACCAAGTCAACTTTCGACTGTTGGCCAGAAATATGTTAATCCAATTTAAAATTTCAAGAGCCAATAGTAACTGTTTATCTCTCAAATTACGCAGAACTAGTGAACTACAAATGGTTGCTTAAACACTGAATACATTGATGAGTAAGCTATACATCTGCTTTATTGACCTAATATATTCCCTACTCTGTGGATTGTTACCAAATTAGTATTTACTTCTAGAACGGGTAAACCTTTCCATACGTAATCGAAAAATTTACTATTTACCAGCCTTTTTATTGTACCCTTCACCACCATAGGTGGAAAGGGTATTATAAGTTTGTGCTGATGTATGTAACGCATTGAAATATTTATCTTAGACCCATCTTTATGTATACCAAGAGGCTTAGAATCACTTTCTGAGTCGATTTAGCGATGTCCGTCCGTCTGGCTTCCTGGCTGGACCCCCATGTAAACCTTGTAATCAAACTACAAGTCGCAATTCTAAAGATAATTTAATGAAATTTGGGACAGATCATTGTTTTGGTAATGGGTAATGGCTATTGAAATTCATTAAAATCGCTCCATTATTTATGGTACCTCCCATAGGTCCCACTACCCGGAATTGATATATTGGCCACAAAAATCAAAATTTTTTCATGAAAGTTAAAACAAATACTGCTCATGTAAACCAAAATCAATTTCGTTGAAATCGGTCCACATTTGACCATAGCTCCCATACAAACTCTTTTCTCAAAACGCACTAAATAAGACAAAATTCACTAAAACTCTCGCAAATAATAAGAATTTTTTGTTTATTTTTTGCAAACATAATTTTTGTTACAACTGTAATCAATTTGCCAAATTTCGAGATAATCGGTCCACAACACCATCCCATCGACTGCTCTAAATTCAGTTCTACATTTTCTACTTCTAAACATAATATGATTATATTAAGAAAACTATCACAATGAACGAACATTAGTTACCAGGTACCATTGACACTTTGGCAGTACCACTTTTTTACAAGAAGTTTTTAAGATAAGGATGAGAGGCTGCATAACTCCTCGTACAAATGGTGTATTAGCTTCTACAATAATGACTCACAACATTAAACTCAGATAAACTTCGGGTCAAAGACTTATAGAGAAATATGGCACGAATGATATCGGTTGACTACAGAACTTGGAGATAAAAAAAAGGGAAGACAATTTTTTATCTCGAAAGAAAAGAAGGAACCTCCGGTTTATTCGGGTTTGAATTTAGGATATAGCTTACGCACGTCTATGCCTCTTTACATAAAATATTAACACTTACATATTTTTTCTATTTATACTCACTTTCTTGCACTTTATTGCTTTCTTTTGTATTTCACATTCTTAACTTTAAAACTTTTGAAGGCCAGGTTTTATTGGGATACCTGATTGCTGTCTATGATAGGAATCAAAGCGAGATAAACTAAAACTATCTTCGTTCCAAGTGTTTCCCTTTCAGCACCGAACTAGTTACTTCTAGCTTATATGTAACCAAAATGTCCCTATGGATATCCGAGTGATCCAGGAAGTTATCTATCCTCGTTGCTTGTACTGATTAGGACTGGTTTTCTATTCTGGAATTTGAAATTATCAAATTTAACCTCTCCTTGAATGTGATTTGATCAAATCCAATATCTCATCTCTGTAACTGATTGGAAATACCAGTTATTACCTACATGAATTTATGTTATCAATTCAGTTTGCCAACCTATGATAAATAAACTATCCCTAGATTAAAATGATGTTATCACTTCAATTTACTTGTACCTCTGTCCTGAAACCATGATTTCCACGTTTCGCTGTAAAAATGAAAGAGGTTTAAAGAAATCCTGGCTTATACTTATATACCACTGTTTTCACTACAAATTTGTGGCTTTGTAGATATTACTTTGCTTTAGGAGTGAACCGATAGTGGTTGTACGCAATAAGACTACAACAGTTCTTCTTCTTTTGCTATGAGATGCATCTGTTCTCTGCCGTCTCCAGCTATCAGGTAAGAACTGTATCCAATTCGAACACTAACTTCCTAGTGGTTCATCCTGAAAACCTAGTTGAGCAACTTAGATGCGGTAAACAACCCGTGTGGGATTCTAGGTCAGTTCTAAATGAGAGGGAGTTATCTTAAAGCAATTCAAACGTATTTAATCTAAGGGTCTAAGATATTTGCTAAAGTACAAAACTGCAGCGTTTGTTCAACATGTAAGTTGCGGCTGAAAGCTCGAGCGGCTCGCTATACAAAGGTGGCTTGTGTCTTTGGACTCATCACCCAGCGACTTAGCACATACGATGTTTTAAGCATGGAAAGAAACAACATTAAAGAATTAAAGGTAATCATGCGAGAAATTCCCCTGCTACGGCAGCTTGCAGGTGCCTAATCTATTGGATTTGCCTTATCTATGCGAGAACATTCTGATGAATGAAACCAATTCTATCCGAAGATATCGGACTATTAAACCAAATATAGCATGAAGAAAACGATAGAAAATTAAAAACGCTTAGGCGCGAAATGTCGCGTTATAAAAGAAGATAGATGGTCAGGGAAAGGGGAGGTACGAAATTAAAATACTGTGTTTCTTTACTTGCGACGCCTGAAAGGCGACGAACATAGTGGGGATGTGGACTTCCTGAAACAGCAAAGACCATGATAGCATAGTATCCTATCAGTGAGGGGCTAATGGCAATCAAACTCAAGACAAAAGCTCGTAATTTGATAATTATCAGAGTCTATGCTCCAACTGAAATTCAGTCTAAAAACGATAAAGATAAATTTTGCGACATACTGAGCTTAAACGAAAAGAAAGCTTTTTCAGATGGGATGGATATAATTCATCGGCCCTTCCAGAACTAGATAACTACTTATCTATCTATCTATAATATTAATCTATCTATAATATTAATCTATCTATAATATTAATACGCAAGCACCCATTTATTATCCCCTTTTACGCTTTAATTATACACTCATTTCTGGAAAATGTTATACCATTTGAAAGGTATTTTTCCGTAGATCAGACGAATCTATATTTTATTAAAATCGGTTGAGTTTTAAAAAATCGGTTTGGTATTTAAAAATCTTACTAACACAATAAAGAAAACTCACATGCATATGAAATTCACTCTTAAGAATTAAACAAAAGAAATTGTATGCAAACATGTTTTCTTTTGTTTTTATTATTTTTGGTGAGAAATAAAGAGTATATTTGTGGGGAGATAGTGGTAGACAAAGACAAAAATAAAGAGTATTTTATTACAATTAAATAAATGTTTTTGTTTTGTAAAATAATAGCAACAAAAATTATTGGTATTGTTTTTATTATTTGTGGTGAGGGAGTGAAAGACAAAATTAAAATTTTGGAAGATTTGACAAAAAAAGTGCTTAAAATGTAAACCTTTCAAATTTGAATTATTTGAAGTTAAATATTTATAGAATTTTGTTTTTGGGTTGGTTTATTGGGATAAAATCTTCGAGTGATTGAGGGATAAATAGGTATTGTGTTAAAAAATTAAATAATATTGCAGGGAAGGGTACGCATGAGGTCATTTAGAGCTATTTTACAATGCCAATTTTTTTAACAGTAGTAAAGAGTTGTATAAGAACATTGTGACTTATACCCAAAAAGGCTGTTACCGATTAAAAAAACAGTCTTTTGAAGGAAAGTTTGTAACAATTACAGATTATTATCAAGAAAAGGAATTAAATAATCGGTCAAAACTGATTAATGTTTAGAAAATGCTATAATATCAGGAAGGAATATTAAAAGGCAAATCTTGCATTGCGACTGGAATGGTTTTAAACTGTAAGCTTCTACAGATTTCAAGTACTTCGTGGTTCTCGCGAAAAATGATAATAAATTTGAAATATTAGGATCTTTGTTAAAAAGTTCAATAAGACCTTGATTTCTCCATCATTTTTGTCAGTCCGTTAGTAACGCTTATAAGTTTATTCATCACTTCACAGAGCGCTGTTTTGGCAACGATAACGCAAGTTGTTTCGATAAGAGCTACTAAGTCACTTTTTCCTTCTCATTCACTTCTGAAGATGCAAAAACGGTTTGTTATGGAATATCTTGAATCAGTAAATTCTTCGACAGCTACACAATTTTTAATTATAGTTTTGCCAATTTGGCCAATTCGACGCTCTGTTGTACGGAGTGACATAGAAATCAATAAGATCAATTTCTCCACATATCCGTTTAGACCGAGCAATTTTAAAAACTTGCTACATCTTAAAGCTCTGATTGTATGAGTTTTTTTTTAAAGAGAAGTAGCACTCAGGCAAATACTGCCTATACAATTGCATATAGAGTATATACGAATTGGGTAACCTTCTTTGGAAAGGGGATAGTAGAGAAGAGAAAGGTGATGAAAGGGAGATTAAAACAACACTGTAATTGCACATCATATCTATTTTTAGAACAGTGAAGTTTGCGCCATTTGTTGTTATTTAGATGCATTTTTTTTTTGTTTTACAGCCAATTTTATTTATTTTTCGTAGACGGCGTATTATTGCTGTAGGCTTACCGCCGACGGAAGATGCTGTGAAAATTAATAATTTTAATTCTGTTATCATTGACTCCCAGTGGAGCATAGAGTCTTAAATTTAATAGAAATTAATAAATTTAATAGAAATTAAAAATTACAGAAATTGTTGTTGCCAAGACCGGGGATCGAACCCAGTCTCAATGTGATATTACCAACTAACCAACTAAGCCACATCACGGGAAATTTGTATTGACAATGAACTAGATGACGGTCGATTGTGTCGACTGCAGGATACGCTAGTATTTAAAATAGCAACACGTTTTTTTAAACCATTTCTTGTGGCCACAATTTTATAAAATTTTGGGTTCTCATAATATATTCTCTGATAGTCAAGCTTATATTTAACATCAGCCTTAAATTGCAATGGATCTTCGATCGCTTCGTTGTCCATCTTATACAGAAGCTGTTAGCAAGTTAACAAGACTTTCAGCTATCAGATGATCTAGAATCTAGCCAAAACGAATGACCTTTACGAAAGCTATCGAGACGAAGTGGAGTCCATAAAATATCATCTCTGCATTTGTTCTCCATAATGTACAGAAGGGGACTTACCGCATAAGACTGCGGCTATCTTAATTTCAGATGATCTAGTATATAACCACCACTCGCAGGTTCCTAATTCAAGAGAGATCATTTAATTCATTCAAGGCAGACGTGACCCTTCTTAGATAGAAAACGTTCTTATAGATTACTTTCACTAATGATGACCCAAAGAATCTTTACTAGTATCCGTTATACGACTCTGTCTGATAGAAAGAAACACCGTTAAGATGGAGGTTGCTACAAATAACTTTTGGAAATGCTATAATGACCGAGTGGGGTCCATAAAAAATCTTCTCTCCCCGTCGTCCGGATAGAGACTTACTCTAGCTTGTGGTTGCATAAATATTGGCTGACTGAGCTTTTTTAAACTATTTAGGTGGCTTCTTAACTTTCGCATTAAGTAAGTCTGAATGCAAAACTGTAACATTCAGATAACGTTACCTCAATCTTGGTAGTACTCCTAACCTGCCCAGAAACATTCTACAACATAAAAATGAATTTCTATTTTTATATTTTCTCAGTGTAGCTTCAACAATTGCAAAATATTACAATAAGTGAAATGCTGATGATGCATAAATTTTTCTTGCCTAAATTTTTTTTTTTTGCTGTGTTCATTCAGGCATTTGCGTACAATAAATAGTTTTTTTATTATAACTTTTTTTTCAAACTAATGCAAATTTTCTTTCATTTTCCTTGTTATTCCAAACTCGCACATTGGGCACACACATTTTTTATTCCAAACTATTGTTTTGACTTGTTCTAGATCCAAGTGCATTATACAGAATAAATTGTGTAACATGGATGAACACAAGAGATCTCTATGTAAAATAAGTTGTCTATGTGCCAGTTGTTAAATTGAAATTGTAATAATTTATTCTCGGCTGCATTTTGGGTATTAATGGCAGAAGATATTTAAATGTATTTGAATTATTTTACTTGTCGATAAATTGCATGAGTTTGAATTTTATTTGCTTAAAATAAAGTAGCACTAAAGTGGACTATTTTAATGGCATTATAGCAACGATAGATATACTACAGGAGATGTTATCAGTTGCATAATATTAAATTTGTCAAAAGAAACTGCCTTAAAAAACTTAAAAACAATTTTGCTGAAAAATATGTGTTATCAAAGTTGTTATTGTAAACATATGTATCGGGTGGTTAAATTTCAAGGGCCGATGTTGATTTTGAATAAAACACAAACTATGTAGGAAATTATTGTAATTTTATTTTATTATGATATATTGGTATTATTCAATTATGTATGGATCAAAATATCGGCCAAATGGGCGCCGCGACCACGGCGGCACACCTCCATCCGATGGTCCAAAATTTCGATGACACTGAGGCATAATATAGGTTCTATGCCGTTAATGTGCCGAATTATCTCATCCTTTAGCTCTTGAATTATTGCTGGCTTATCGACGTACACCTTTTCTTTCAAATAACCCCAAAGAAAAAAGTCCAATGGTGTCAAATCACATGATCTTGGCGGCCAATTGACATCACCATTACGTGAGATAACACGGCCATTGAATTTGTTGCGCAAAAGAGCCATTGTTTCGTTAGCTGTGTGGCAAGTGGCACCGTCCTGCTGAAACCACATATCGTCCACATCCATATCTTCCAATTCGGGTCATAAAAAGTTCGTTATCATCTCACGATAGCGAACACCATTCACAGTAACTGCCTGACCAGCCTCATTTTGGAAAAAATACGGCCCGATGATGCCGCCAGCCCATAAACCGCATCAAACAATCACTCTTTGTGGGTGCATTTGTTTTTCGACAACCACTCTTGGATTCTCATTCGCTCAAATGCGTGTAAATGCAAGTCTTTATGCATAATGTTCATCAATGACGAGCGTGAGAGGTGCAATTGTTGGGTTCGACGATGAGTTGAGGTGGACGGCTCTTCAGCCACGCTATCGCGAACAGCAGCAATATTTTCTGCAGTACGAGCTGTACGAGCATGCACTGGTGTTCTCACATTTTCTACAGACCCGGTTTGCTCGAATTTTTCCACGATTTTTGCGATTGTACGCACATTTAAACCCATGTAAACCTTGTAATCAAACTACACAGTTCTTAAAACAATTTTATGAAATTTGGCACAGATCATTTTTTTTGATAATGGGACCATGGCTATTGAAATACGTCAAAATCGGTTCATTATTTATGGTACCTCCCATAGGTCTCACATCCCGGAATTGATATATTGGCCACAAATATAAATATTTTCTCATGAAATTTAAAAAATATACCGCCTATGTGAACTAAAATCACTGTACCAAATTTCGTTGAAATCCATATTTGGTCCATATTTGACCATAGCTCTCATACAAACTCTTCTGCCAAAACGCACTAAAAATCACTAAAACACTCATAAATCTGAGAATAATGAGAATTTTGAGTTTTTTTGCATACATAATAAATTGTAGCCAATTTGCCAAATTTCGAAATAATTGGTCCACATTTGACCCTAGCTCTCATATAAGTCCAAATGACGAAAACAGCTTAAATGTATAAGTTGTGAGAAAATGTTTGTATGATGGCAAAATTTAGCAAATGTTTGTCTCTTTATAGGTATCGTATGGTCGGGCTTGATCGACTATAGCACATTCTTACTTGTTTATTCTAAAAACTAATTATTTTATTTATTTTCATCAAAATTCTCGACGAAGTAAAACGAAAGGCTTGTTACAAACTAAGCGATACATTCTCTTAAGAAGGATGGGCTGTTTGGATCTACTAAGACAATTAAATATTTGGCCACTTTATATTTGCGGGTTTGCGGATTAATTAGTTAATGTATTTTTCAACATGTGATTTGTTGGAATTATGGACAACCCACCAACAATATAAGAGGTTAAAAACGCTGCTAACATTCTGAAACGCAACAAGGCCCTGGTCAAAGATAATATAATATTTCAGCAGATATCTTTTTATGCTATGTACTGCATTACTTTTTTACAGCAGTAAGCGCTTACTGGTAATGAAATATAATTTTCGTTACCAGTAAATGTTTACTGATTACTATAAATCACAGTATTCAGTAAATTTTACTGAATACTGAAAAAAAATCAGTAATCAGTAAATTTGACTGATTACTGGAAAAAATTTCAATAATCAGTAAATTTTACTGAATACTGAACATAAATTCAATAACCAGTTAATTTTCCTGCTTAATGTTAAGATTGAAGTATCTAGAGATTTTTACCAAAAATTAGAAAATAAAAAGCTTCAACTGATATTTATTTTAACACAGAAATTTCATTGAAGGTAAGTTTGTACTCATGTTACTTCAACAGGCCCATCTATACTACTTACCTTATTAAATTGCAAGTAGGAAGTTAATTAAGCCATTAAAAACGAAGATCATACATTTTATTAGTGTTCATTGGTTACGAAAATTCTTACTGTTTTTTAATTCTCGTTTTTAAGTATCTACTAAAAACTTCCTGAAATCAGTAAAATTTACTGATTACTGATTCTTTTCAGTATTAAGTAAAATTTACTAATCATTAAAATTATTTGCACTAATCAGTAAAAATTTACTGATTACAGAAATTTTTCAGTAATCAATTAATTCAAATTAAAATTGAAGTACCAGTAAAAAAACTATATACTGAAAAAGTACTGGTACTGCAAAGTGCCTAATGGGAACAAAATTTTCAAAAAATTAAAAAATGATTTTTGAAACCGACCTGGGACGAAATTACGGCATTCGATATCGATCGAAATCTTAGATATTTTCAAAACATTTGTATAGCATACTTTCAGGATAATTAAAATTATTTAAAAGATGCACAGTTTACTATATATATTTTTCAAGTTATATGACAAAAGATGAACAATAGTAAAAAAGTTTTAATTGAACAATATATATTTTTAAAAAAGAATCACAATGGATATCAAATTTGAATAAACTTTTTGCATCGAAGTAACTTTGAACATCCCTAAAGTATACTTCACAATATTCGCTTAAAAGTCTGAGTTTTCGATCGATATCGGGTGCGGTAATTTGGCCCCTGACAAAAGTGTATCATTTTTTAACATTAAAAAAACTAAGTAAATTCGATTAAATTTTAACAAAACTGAACTATTTGATAACAACAAGCGATTAAATGATAAATTATGTCTAATATTAAAATTCCTTCATTTACAATGAAAATGTTGGCGCATATCCTTAGGCGCATTTCAGAGACATGAATTTTCGAGGAAAAATGGAATAACTCCGAAACTACTTCATAGATTTTTGTTTTTTAAAATAAAGCTGTCATAGTTTTCTGTAATATTCTATTATTATTTCTTGTTCAAGTTATTCATTTTTGGTTGAGATTTCTAAAAAAATAACCCATTTTTTCATCCAAATAGGCTCTTAAACTTCGGACCCGATGCGCGCCCATAGAACATTGTCCGATTTTACTCAAATTTGGCACTCAACTTTTAGACCTAGTGTCGTAAAAAAATCTATGGTGTTTAAAATATGGGAAAATTGTCAACCTCCTGGCACGAGACATGATAGTCAAAATACCAAAAAGTGTAACCCTTAAGACTGCAACCGAGCTGGGTACTTTTCGAGTTATTTTGAACAGAATATGAGTCGCAGTTTTGCCTTCACTCAGAGAAAATCAACATAATAGGAATAAATATATGGATTTAAAATGTCGAGTCCTAGACAAGGGTAAACTGTCAAATAATACTTTTCATCCCCATCATCGACGAGGTATCCAAAACAATCCTCTAAACAATTCAAGAACTTGGAATATGTTGATGTATATGTTAATTTCACCTGTAAGAAAATATTACTGTTGAAAATATTACAGCTGGGCGGGAAATTAAAATTTTCAAAACTTAGATGATGACGGAAGGCTTTACCATATATCAATGTGTGGATAATGAAGTTATTGGAAGTGTAGGTACCTTCACTTATTTCTAAAGTTCGGTATGTACAGAAAGTATCGCCGATGAAGCATTCGGCATTCTCTGATCTATTGGAAATCTAAGGTAAGAACATTGCTCGACAAGCGCTTCGATGAAATCCACAATGAAGAGATCGTCGTATCTCAAGCAAACTTTTAATAGAATAACTAATGTCTAACATCTCTCAAAATAGAGTCCGATAAAAGAGGTTGTTATACTTAAAATCAAGGATAATAGAAGAATAGCCTTGGTAACTTCCACAAAAAAATAACGCTAACTTATAATTAAAATAATTTAGACTGGAGTCATCTCACAGTTGACTCTGACAGTAGCAATTTGAATTTTCTAACTAAGACGCTGAAAATTCAAAAAGTCGCGGACTTATTGACCCACCTCGTAAAGATTTAAATTTTCTTGTGAATTTCTTAAAGAAAGATTGAAAAATAAAAGTAAATTAGAGAAACAAATTAATTTATGAGGCATTTCTTCGGGGAATTAAGCTGTAAAAAGGTTTACGGACCGACCGCAAAATTAAAAAAATATATATACCGATTTCTTTTTGTTGCCAACCTGTACATTATTCTTCGTTTTTAATCTAAATCTGCAATTAACCTAATTCAATGTACAAGCAAAAAACTATCCATCGTTTCGCCACAGCAGCAATAAAAAAAACAATTGCTTTTAATTTATCAAAAATTATTTTATCTTAATTTTATATTTTTTTTCAAAAAAAGTTTCTCTTTCTACTTTTCATTTTGTCCTGTCATTTACTATTTTCATAAAACATTTTCAGTTTGTGTTTAGTGGATGCTCGTAGAAGGAAAGAAGTCCCATTGAGAAATGACATTTGCACTTTGTGTTCGCCTTGCACATTCCAGCCATCCCGGGTATACCACCCATTTGAATAATGTGGTTGTGCACTTTTTGTCCTTTGCTTATTTTTCAGATATTTCTTTTTTCATTCTGGATCTTCGCACACTCATACTCATCCAAACTTTGCATAACTATCAAGTGTTTATGTGTTTCCTAGGATACGACTATGGATGAATGTCTATGTTTATGAACGTGTTACCATGGTTGTCATTTATCTCTCTGTGTATTTTTAAAGTATGCACCGTGGTCTCTCCATGGGTTGTGTGAATACATGTGTGGGAGTTTGAGTTGAGTTTAATGCAAAAACCACATACCACTTCAAAGCAATTTTATAAAATTTTGCGCTGCCTAAACCATAAACCGCATTGTTAAGCTGTGAGTGAATGGGCTGGCTGACTAAGCCAAATGGTAACCCGGCAACAAGGACAATACAAACACATTACAACGACAAACATCAACCATAAACCAAAGCAAGGCATGTAAGTATTTGTAAGCAGCAGGCAACCATCTCACCTAACACATTATATGTAGTATGTAGTACATTTTGGACAGAAACGTATTTCCACTACACTTATTTAATGGTTTTGGGATTTCGTGTTGAAGAAAATTGTTATTAAAAACAAGTAAGAAAGTGCTATAGTCGGTCAAGCCCGACCATACGATACCCTTCACCACAAAGGTCAAAGGTGTTTTTTTTTTTTTCGTGTATAAAGACAAATATTTGCTAAATTTGGCCATCATACAAAGATTTTTTCAAAACTTCTGTATTCTAATTCCGTCATTTGGATTATATGAGAGCTAGGGTCAAATGTAGACCGATTTTCTCGAAATTTAGCAAGATTACAGTTTTTTCAAGAATTACGTATGCAAAAAATAAACTCAAAATTCTCATTATCTTCAGATTTACGAGCGTTTTAGTGATTTTTGTCTCATTTAGTGCGTTTTTATACCCACCATCAAAAAGAATGGGGGTATATTGAGATTGTCATTCCGTTTGTAATTTCCTTAATATTGGCTCAAAAACCAAAAACGATAAATATTCTGAATCCTTATGAAATTCTAAGATGATTGAACGAAGTCTTATATTAATGCCAGCCAGTGTGCAATTTGTCACCATTTGATCTAGCAATCGGTCACCATTTGATCTAGCTCCCATATAAAAAACTTACGAAAACACAAAAATTCCAAAAGAAAAGGGGATTTATGTCCGTCTGTCCGTCAGATAAAATCGTGATAGCTCCTTAACTACAAAAGCTAGTAAGACTAAATTAATCACAAGGAAGTCTTATGTCAATGTCAGCCAGTGTGAAAAATTTTGTCACAATCGGTCACCATTTCACCATAGCTCCCATATAAAAAACTTATGGAAACACAAAAATACATAAAGAAAAGGTTGTTTATTAGAGCGTCTCGACTTATATGGGGAAAAAATAAAGTTCGCCGTACACCATCGAATATAAAGCATTGCTATGAGGTAGTTTCGAAAAAAAATTTTTCGTTATATCTTCGTCATTTACTGTCGGATCTTATGCACGCCATACACCCTGCGACTGTTTGTACAATTTTAATTGTAATCGGGTTGTGCTCTTTGCTTACAAACAATACAACTTCAGTACAATCTCAATATACAATTTTAGTTTAAAAGGTGAAGGTGTTAGTAAAGATGGCTGTTTGTGCTCTAATTGATGAGGTTTTTTAAAGAGAGTAGATGATCACTTCTCCGCTGTCAGTATGAAAATGAAGAACAAAACTGAATAATATTGCACAAACTTGTTCACAAACGTTTCAATTCTGTTGTACAACTTGCAAAAAAATCAAAATTTTTTGATCTTTTGTACAACCAACCGCAACTTACACACAACGACCACACGAACTTTACAATCAGCTTTACAACAGTGTAAAGTTTGACCAACTATCGCAACGTGTGTGGCTTGCATTAAAGTGTAATATATCGATGTTTTTGTCTAACGAAGGCCAATGTTTTGCGATATTAATCATTGACCTTAAATACATTCTTCTACATAGTACTTACCCAAGATATCTTAACTCATACAACAAGAATTATAAAAATTTAAAATCTTTTAATCAATTATGTTTTGAAAAGACTCAAGTTTGCTGTATTTTTGAGGGCTCTCAAGTTCTGAAAAAATGTGGCCCATGCGTTGCACACCAGTGACAGCCATGGCAGATTAATATACTACATGAACAAAACGTTCAGTGTTTTGTTAAAGGCATCGATAAGCTATGAAAATAATTAAGTTTAATAAATAAAAGTATCAACAGAAAGTATTTTCCTTATGTTACCTGGTATTTCGATTACATCTTTGGAAAACTGTAATGCTTCCAGCAGTTCTTGCATTAAGAATTGCAAGCATGGCGGCTCAGTCAAAAAAAAAAAGATATAACGAAAAATGTATTTTGGCGACCCCAATGTGCAACGAAAAAAATTAAAAAAAACATTTTTCGAAACTACCTCATAGCAATGCTTTATATTCGATGGTGTACGGCGAACTTTATTTTTTCGAGACACCCTATTGTGTATGTCCGTCAGATAAAAGCACGATAGCGCCTTAACGAAAAGAGCTAGACAAAATTTTACAAAAGTATTTTGGATATCTTAAAAAAGATGTCTGTTGAAAATGGACAAAATCGGTTCAAATTTAGTTAGAGCTCCCATATAACCCCGCCCCGCGAAACACATTAATGCTGATAAATTGAATACAATTATAATAGCTATGACGATTAAATTTAAAATAGGGAAGTTTTATGCAATTTTTGATCAGTTTATCAAATTTTATAGGAATCAGTCCATATTTGACTTTAGCTTTCATATAAAAAACACTCACGGAAACCAAAAATTTTAGCAAACTCCAGTTAAAAGCTATTAAATTAGAAACTATGATAGCTATGGCCACTAAATTTTGCAAGAATAAGCTCTATATATCTGTGGCAATATGGAAGAATAGCTTAAGTCGAAAATTGAAGTTTTGAGATATTATCAATTTTATGTAATTTTTCTTTTGCTTCATTTCTGCGAATAATTTATGTATTAATATATTAGTAACATGTTTATTCGAGAAGAAGAATGAATATTTAAAAAAAATATTGTTAAGTTTAGAAGATTTTACGTTTTTTCTACTTAAGCTCTTCTTCGAAACTGAAAGTTGAGTGGAACTGGACCTTAAGTAACTGTTTGAATAAAAAGTATATATTGTGTTTTTTATGTAAACATAAGTTGTTTGAAAATAATGACTTTATTTTTTCAAGGTCAACATTTTACAGCTTAAGTGAAGTTAAGCGAAATTGTTATATGATAAAAGATAAATATGAATATGTACACAAAATTATATGTACATAAGTTGTTTTGGTCAATGCATTATTGATTCAAAAAACTTAAGCTAAAAAGTAAACGTTCATAACGTTGATAAAAAACCGAGTTTTTTAAGACAGACTAAACACATTTAAGCGCCTTTGCTTCTGTAATGCAATAAACACCTTAACTCAATTCTATCTTATGTTGACTTAAGCTACTCTTCCATATTGCCACAGATATATACCAGCCAGTGTATAAAATTTTGTTATAATCGGTCAACATTTGGCTATAATTCTTATAAATATAACATCCCCTTTTTATTTCTACAATCAAAAAGATTTGGAGGTACATTCATGAAATATGATAGGCATCAATCAATGTTCAGCCCAGACTTTATATATGATGAATGCATTAGGAACTCCTAACGAAATATATGGGCCTGCCGTATTACTATTAACGTGTTTAGCCTAACTACATATTAAGCACAACGAAAAGTATTTAATAACTTATTAATGTAAAACTATACCCGGTTGTGAGACCGAATTTTGATCAAAGTAAATACTGGGGAAACTACTAAAATATTTTTAAATGTTGAATTATAAAGCTACGGCAACCTAATTTAGTCCAAAGGTTTTACCAACAATACCAATTAGCTTAGCGATTTTTTTAGTTTTGGTCCAGATTTTGAATTAGCTGCACCCTGTTTCTGAATTTTTATACAACTTGATGGTGGGTATATAAGATTCGGTACAGCCGAATATAATACTCTTACTTGTTAAAGAAGAATTTTTATGGGAGCTATGGTCAAATGTGGGCCGATTTCAACGAAATTTGGTGCGGTGTTTTTAGTTTATATAAGCAATTTCAATTTAAAATTTCATGAAAAAATATTGATATTTGTGGCCAATATATCAATTCCGGGAAGTGGGACCTTTGGGAGGTACCATAAATAATATACCGATTTTAACGAATTTCGATATCAAAAAAATGATCTGTACCAAATTTCATCAAATTATCTTTAGAATTGCGACTTGTAGTTTAATTACAAGGTTTACATGAGGTCCAGACAGCCAGCCAGACGGACGGACGGACGTCGCTAAATCGACTCAGAAGGTAATTTTAAGCCTATTGGTATACTAAAAGCTGGGTCTAAGACCAATAGTTCTATGCGTTACATACATCAGCACAAACTTATAATACCCTTTCCACTTATGGTGGTGAAGGGTATAAAAATGGCACTACCCATAAAAAGTTGTGTCATGTAACAACAAATTTCCTTAATACAAATTTATAATGCAGCAAAATCATTAATGCTTTTTTTTCTGTAGTGTTAAAGTAAACGTAGATGAAATAAATTTTCATATTTATTGATCTTCTTGTGAGCTAAAATGCATTTATCTTGATGTATTGAAAGGAAATTAAATATTTAATGAAACGAGCCCCAATATTAAATTAAACAGAACTTAAGTCATGCAATATAAAAATTCTTAAAAATACGGAAATTAATCTGATATTAAAATGTTGACATATTATTCGGTATTTATATTTTGTTACCTTTTAGAGGTGGTAGTACATTTATTCTTAAAATGAGACATGTTCTGGGATGCTATTTCTGTGTTCTTCAATTATTTTTTAACAAGAAAATAATATGAAAGTTATATGTTTTTGCCTCTCATGGTAGAAAATCTATATTTTTTGTACCCACCATCAAAAGGAATGAGGGGTATATTGAGATTGTTATTCCGCTTGTAACTTCCTTAATATTGACTCAAAAGCCAAAATATATATGGGCACAAATCAAACAGTTTCAATTCATTTGAAATCGACTTTAAGCAATTCGGAAAATTTAATTACAGATTTTTAACTCCCAATACTTCAGGTGACTAAGCACAATATCTCAGTAGCGCAAGTTTGCGCTTCTAAGCGTAATTGGCATGCAAATTTAAGCAAGTAAGAGTGTTATAATCGGCTGTGCCGAATCTTATATACCCACTATCACGTTGAAGGAGAGTGCAGCTAATTCAAAATTTTGACCAAATGCGGTATTGTTTTTAAAATGTTTGGACTATGTTCGGTTGTAGTAGTATAGTTAGTATAGTTTAATATGTAACAGTCAGAGACCGAATATTAATACTTTTAAAACAATATTTTCATATTTTAATCCATACAAAAACAATCATTGAAGTTTAAAAAATAATAAAAATCCCTAATGATTTTTAATTGTTCGAAAAATTTTGTATCGTTTTTCAATCCGATGAAAATAAAAAATAAAAAAATCGTTTGGGATATTTATCAGTTCAAAATAATTTTAATCTTTTTTCATCCGATGAAAAAAAATTTTGATAGAAAATATTCAAATTTTATTTCTGTTATTTCCAGGAAAAATTTTCCTGGTTTCATTCATCATAATGTTTATGTTAATGCATAGATTAGGCAATTCTAAAATCCTTGATGATTACCCCTTGGAGTAGTATATTCTGTAATGTTGTTCCTATCCATGCTTAAAACTTAAGTCGATGGGTGATGGTTCCAAAGAAACAAGACTCGTTTATATAGCGATCCGCTCGATCCGAGACAGACGCTCGTTTGCAGCCGCAACTAATATTTTGAACAGACCCTGCATTTTCGTACTTTACCAAGTACAATTATCTTAGACCCTTAGACCAAATAGGCTGAAATGGCTCTAAGATAACTCCCTCTTATATTAGCCCTGATCTAGAATCCTACACGGGTTGTTTACCGCATCTAAAACTATTTTGTTCAGGTTTCCAAGATGTACCACGAGGAGGTTAGACTGGGAATTGGATACAGTGCTTACCTGGTAACTGGAGACGCTAGGCAACTGTTGCATCCTCCCATGCCCTATGCTCTACTGGGAGTCAAGGATGACAGAAGTAGAAGATTTGTCCTGGTATAAAAAGTCTTTAGAACGTTTAAATAACAATAAATTCTATTATTGTTGCAAATTTTACGTTGAAATGGTTTTGCGAATCGAAGAAACCACCATTAGTTCCATTAGGATTATTAGGTTTAACTTCGATGTCCTAAAACATTCCAATTAATTGGAAACATATTCATACATTCATTGTTGAAAATTTGAAAATTTCAAAAATATTTTATTTTTTCAAAGTCAAAACAGAAGTTCAAAAATAAAACAATCAATAAAATATTTTTCTGTTCGGATATTTATCGTTAAAAATATTTAAAATATTCATCAGGAGGAATATTTATATTTCAAATATAAATCCCTCTTTTTTTTCATCGATCGAAATGAAAATAAATTTTCATCGGCAATGATATTTATACTTTATTGATTGATTTAAAAAATAAAACAATATTCGGTCTCTGGTAAAAGTATCTTAGAGGATTCAATAGTATTTACCTTGCACAAAATATATAGTTTTATGTTAATAGGCAGTTAAATACTTGTCGTTGTGCCTAATATGTAGTTATGATAAACAGGTCGATAGTAATACGACAGGTCCATATATTTTGTTATGAGTTCCTAATGCATCTATCGTATATAAAGTCTGGACATTATTTGATAAGTATGTAATTTCCATGGTGCAATTTTCATATGCTGATTGTATATCTAAATCTTTTTAATTGTAGATATAACAAGTAAGAGTGTTATACTCGGCTGTGCCGAATCTTGTATGCCCACCATCCAGTACAAGAGTGCAGCTAATTCAAAATATTGACCAAATGTGGTATTGTTGGTAATATATTTGGACTAAATTCGGTTGCAGTGGTATAGTGACTATAGTTCAACATTTAAAAAGATCTAAGTGGTTTCCCAAGTATATACCTTGGACAAAATGCTGTTCCATAACCGAATATAGTTTTACATTAATAAGCTGTTTTGTTGTGCCATAAACATGTTGATAGCAACACGGCAGGTTCATATATTTTGTTAGGAGTTCCCAATGCTACCGTGTATAAAGTCTGGACCTGACATTGATTGATAGCTATCTACTTTCGTAGATGCAATCTTAATATACTGAATGTACCTCCAAATCTTTTTGATTGTAGATATAAAAAGGGGATGTTATATATATAAGAACATAAAATATAAAAAAACTTACGGAAACACAAAAATACAAAAAAAAAGTTGGTATATGTCCGTCTGTCCGTCAGATAAAAGCGCGATAACGCCTTAACGAAAAGGGCTACAGCAATAAAATTTTACAAAAGGAAGTTTTATGTGAATGCCAGTCAGTGTGCAAAATTTTGGTACAATCGGTTACTATTTGACCATAGCTCCCATATAAAAAACTTACGGAAACACAAAAATACAAAAATAAAAAACGGTTTATGTCCGTCTTTCCGTCAGAAAAAAGCGCGAGAGTTCCTTAACTATAAGAGCTAGAGAGACAAATTTAAGCAAAAGTATTTTAGATATGTTATAGAGATTATGTGCTGAAAATCGGTTCACATTTAGTTAGAGCTCCCATATAACCCTGACCCTGGAATCACATTTATGCTGATAAATTGAATAAAATTGTAAAATCTATGACTTCTTAATTTAGAACGGAGAAGTTTTATGCAACTTTCAGCCAGTATGTCAAATTTTATAGGAATCGGTCCATTTTAGACCATAGCTTTTATATAAAAACCGCTCCCGGAAACCACTAAAATGACACAAACGCCAGTTAAAACCTATTAAATTATAAACTGTGTCAGCTATGGTCACTAAATTTTGCACAAATAAACTTTATATTAATACCAGCCAGTATATTAAATTTTGTAATAATCGGTCAACATTTGGCTATAGTTCTTATATATATAACATCCCCTTTTTATACCCACCATCAAGAAGAATGGGGGGTATATTGAGATTGTCATTCCGTTTGTAATTTCCTTAATATTGACTCAAAAACCACAAACGATATATATTCTGAATCCTTATGAAATTCTAAGACGAGTGAGCGATGTCCGTCTGTCTGTCTGTTGAAATCACGATAACGCCTAAACAAAAAGAGCTAGCTCATTGAAACTTAGCAAAAATATTCTTCATCTCTGAGAAAATTTTGGTATTGAAATTGGGCAAAATCGGTTTACATTTGACCATAGCTCCCATATAACCTGACAAATTATAGCAGCTATGATGATAAAATTTGGTATGTAGAAGTTTTACGTTAGCCCTAGGCAGCGCGTAAAATTTCATGAAATTTCATGGGAGCCATAGCTCCCACACAAAAAACTTACGAAAACAGCCTAAATTTCACCTAAAATACGCTTAAATACCAATAAATTTAAAACATTTGGCACAAGAAAGTCTTATGTCAATGCCAGCCAGTGTGCAATATTTTGTCGCAATCGGTCACCATTTGACCTAGCTCCCATATAAAAAACTTACGAAAACACAAAAATTCAAAAAGAAAAGGGGATTTATGTCCGTCTGTCCGTCAGATAAAATCGTGATAGCTTCTTAACTACAAGAGCTAGTAAGACTAAATTAAGCACAAGGAAGTCTTATGTCAATGCCAGCCAGTATGCAAAATTTTGTCACAATCGGTCACCATTTGACCATAGCTCCCATATAAAAAACTTATGGAAACACAAAAATACATAAAGAAAAGGTTGTTTATGTCCGTCTGTCTGTCAGATAAAAGCACGATAGCGCCTTAACGAAAAAAAACTAGAGGAACAAAATTTTACAAAAGTATTTTGGATATCTTGAAAAAGATGTGTGTAGAAAATGGACAAAATCGGTTCAAATTTAGTTAGAGCTCCCATATAATCCCGCCCTGGGAAACACATTAATGCTCATAAATTGAATACAATTGTAATAGCTATGACGATTAAATTTAAAATAGGGAAGTTTTATGCAATTTTTGATCAGTTTATCAAATTTTATAGGAATCAGTCCATATTTGACTTTAGCTTTCATATAAAAACAAGTAAGAAAGCGCTATAGTCGGTCAAGCCGACCATACGATACCCTTCACCACTAAGGTCAAAGGTGTTATTTTTCCTGTGTAAAGACAAATATTTGCTAAATTTTGCCATCATACAAACATTTTCTCAAAACTTATATATTCAACCTGTTTCCGTCATTTGGACTTATATGAGAGCTAGGGTCAAATGTGGACCGATTATCTCGAAATTTGGCTGATTGATTACAGTTGTTACAAAAATTATGTATGCGAAAAATAGACTCAAAATTTCCATTATCTTTAGATTTACGAGCGTTTTAGTGATTTTTTGTCTCATTTAGTGCGTGTTTAAAGAAGAATTTGTATGGGAGCTATGGTCAAATGTGGACCGATTTCAACGAAATTTTGTACAGTGATTTAAGTTTACATTAGCAGTATTTGTTTTAAATTTCATGATAAAATATTGATATTTGTGGCCAATATAGCAATTCCGGGAAGTGGGACCTATGGGAGGTACCATAAATAATGGACCGATTTTGACCAATTTCAATAGCCATGGTCCCATTATCAAAAAAATGATCTGTGCCAAATTTCATCAAATCATCTTTAGAATTGCGACCTGTAGTTTGATTACAAGGTTTACATGGGGGTCCAGCCAGCCAGCCAGACGGACGGACGGACGCACGGACATCGCTAAATCGACTCAGAAAGTGATTCTAAGCATATTGGTATACTAAAAGGTGGGTCTAAGACAAATATTTCAATGCGTTACAAACATCAGCACAAACTTATAATACCCTTTCCACCTATGGTGGTGAAGGGTATAAACACTCACGGAAACCAAAATTTTTAGCAAAGGCCAGTTAAAAGCTATTATATAAGAAACTATCGTAGCAATGGCCACTAAATTTTGCAAGAGTAAGCTCTATATATATATCAGCCAGTGTGTAATTTTGTTACAATCGATCAACATTTGGCTATAATTCTTATATATATAACATCCCCTTTTTATACCCACCATCAAAAAGATTTGGAGGTACATTCATTATATTAAGATTGCACCTATGAAATAAGATAGGCATCAATCAATGTTCAGCCCAGACTTTATTTATCATGGATGCATTAGGACCTCCTAACGAAATATATGGACCTGCCGTATTACTATTTACATGTTTAGCCTAACTACATATTAAGCACAGCGAAAAGTATTTAACAACTTATTAATGTAAAACTATGCCCGGCTACGAGACCGAATTTTGATCAAAGTAAATCCTGGGGAAACCACTAAGATATTCTTAAATGTTGAGCTATAAAGCTTTACCAACAATACCAATTAGCTTAGCGATTTTTTCAGCTTTGGTCCACATTTTGAATAAGCTGCACCCTTGTAGATATATGAGATATGTTTCAAAATTTAACACAACTTGATGGTGGGTATATAAGATTCGGCACAGCCGAATATAACACTCTTACTTGTTATATCTACAATCAAAAAGATTTGGTGGTACATTCAGTATATTAAGATTGCATCTACGAAATAAGATAGCTATCAATCAATGTTAGGTCCAGACTTTATACACGGTAGATGCATTAGGAACTCCTAACAAAATATATGAACCTGCCGTGTTGCTATCAACATGTTTATGGCATAACGAAATAGCTTATTAATGTAAAACTGTATTTGGTTATGGAACAGCATTTTGTCCAAGTTATAAACTTGGGAAACCACTTAGATACTTTTAAATGTTGAACTTTAGTAACTATATTACTGCAACCAAATTTAGTCCAAATATATTACCAACAATACCACATTTGGTCAACATTTTGAATTAGCTGCACTCTCGTACAACTTGATGGTGGGTATACAAGATTCGGCACAGCCGAATATAACACTCTTACTTGTTTTTTTTTATAAATTTGCCAAATTTTAATGGAAAATTAAAAAAAATACATCAAATGTCATATTTTTCTTTCTTCTATTTTATGTCACTCTGGACCTTTATCTAATAAATACAACAAAAAAATCTCAACCACTTCCGTCCACCTTTACAAGATTTATGGATTTAAAAAAGTGTCTAAAATGATAAATTTTGCATGATTATAATATGTAACTCATTTGATTTCAAAACACTACTACAACTACTTTAAACCTTATTTTAAGTTTTAAAATTTTCGTCGAGTCTTCAACATTGAAGTATATATGGGTAGTAGGCGTGTCGTTAGACCGATTTTGTTAAGATTTTGCACTCAAAAATACCTATTCGGCATCAAGTTATACACCATTTCATTTATATATGAAAACCACTTTAGATATATTTTTCATTTTATGATTTTTTAAGATTTTTCCATATTTAAGGATTTGTGCATTCTAGGCATATCCTTAGGCCGATTTTGTAGAAAGTTTGCAAACAATTTTACCAATTCTTTATTAAATCATGCATTAAATTTTATTTGTGTACAGTAACTCATATAGGAGATATTTTTAATTTTAAGAATTTTGTTAATTGTTAGATATTGATAAATATGTGGGTGGTAGGCGTGTCGTTTGAATGATTTTATGAATATTTTGTGCACAAATATATCTATTTGGCATCATGTTACATACTAAATCTCAGATATATTTTTCATTTTGTGATTTTTACAGATTTAAAGATTTGTGCATCCTAGGCGTATTCTTAGGCCAATTTCGTTAAAATTTTTCAAAAAATTTGCCGAAATTTTTCGTAAATCACGCACCAAATTAAATTTGTCTAAAGTAATTGCTGTAGGAGATATTTTTAGTTTTGTGAATTCCATTTAATTTTCAATATTAAAAACTAAAGAGTGTTCTAAAAAAAATATGCATTTACTATTTTAGACAAAATTTATCCATAGTGCAAGAAATAATTTATTTTTTGATCAAGTTAGTTTCTATGGATATGTCAGATACTATTATTTTAGAAATTATTAATTTTCAATAGTTATTTATTTCAATCCAAATGGACTGCGAAAAAAAAGTTCGTGAAAATATAATTAAAACTTTTCAAAAAAATCCGTCATGGACTTTTAAAAAAATAGCTAAAAATTTGAAAGTTGACCCTCGAACGGTTTATAATGCCATCAGACGGTATAAGGAAAACCTGAGCATTGAAAGAAAACCTGGATCAGGGAGGAAAAAAGGTCCTACAGATATTGGTAAGGCAAAAGAGCGACTCTTTCGAAGAGCGACTAACACTTCTTTAAGAAAAGCAGCTCGTACGGTGAAATGTTCTACGAATTTTGCACATAGAGTCAAAGCTTATGCTGGACTGAAAACATACAAAGACCAAAAGGTTCCAGATCGCAATGCTATAAAGAACTTAGAAGCAAAAAAACGAGCGAAAAAATTGAAGTCTGATTTAATAAAAAAATAAACCTGTTGTGTGATGGATGATGAAACATATGTACTGGCAGACTTTTCTCAACTTCCTGATCAAGATTTTTATGTTGCTGATAAACGGGGCAATGTTCGGCAAGAGTTTCGCACAAAAAAAAAAAACAAACAAAATTCCCTAAGAAGTTTCTCGTGTGGCAAGCTATTTGCAGTTGTGGCAAAAGAAGTAAAGTATTTGTGGCATCTGGCACAATAAACACAGAAATTTATATAAAGGAGTGCCTACAAAAACGGTTGTTACCCTTTTTAAGAGAGCACAGAGTGACTACATTTTTTTGGCCCAATTTGGCATCATGTCATTATGGAAAAATGGCACTTGAGTGGTACTCAAAGAATAATGTCATTTTTGTACCACGAGAGGCAAATCCACCTAACTGTCCAGAACTTGGGCCTGTGGAAAGGTATTGGGCTCTGGTAAAAAAGGAATTGAAGAACACAGGAAAGATTTCCAAGAACATGTCCGATTTTAAGCGCAGGTGGAACACATGCTCCAAAAAGGTATCAAAAGCAACTGTAAAATCTTTAATGGGAGGGTTTCCGAAAAAAGTCGATAATTTTGCAAAACCCGAGTACTAAGTAAACATTTTAATGCTAAATGATTTTGTATAATATGTCATTATATTTGCGTATTTTGTAGAGTTTTTATATTAAAAGGTTTGATTTTTATTTAAGAAAATCCAACTACAAATTTTATTTAGGGCACTCTTTATGTGGGCGATTGGCCTTCAAACGATTTTGTTAAAATTTCGAATATGATCATGTTGAATCCATATCAAGTCACATACCGAATTTCATCTATCTAAGAGAACTGCTTCGATTTTTGTCCATTGGTTGTATGTAGGGTTGCCAGTCAGGCTGGATTCGACTGGAATGTCCAGCTTTTTTAGTGCTTGTCCAATGTCAAGCTAAAATTAAATTTGTCCAGCTAAAAGGTAAAGAATTGAAGTTGTTTAAATATTTTTTAGAAAAACTATTTTTATGAAAAAGAAAGCAATAAAAACTTTTGCAAAAGTGTGTTTTTTTTCTTTTTTACTCATGTTATTTATGTTATTGCTTGATCAAGTTAATTTTGTATAAAAATTTCCCATTGTATTTACTTTACTTAAATTACCTTTATCAAAAACCTATTAAGGTCAAAGGCCGAGCATATTTAAGAATTCCATGTGCTTAAATCATGTGCGCATATTCTCCAATTCGTAGGTCAAGCTTTGAAAGGTTTTCCTCTACTTGGCTTTTCCATCGAATTTTCGGACGTCCTTTTACGAGTTCATTCGAAATCGTTTTCGAATACTTTTGTTGCTGGAATATTTTCATACATTCGCACAACATGTCGCAGCCAACGCAGCAGGTGCTGTTTGATGCGTTTTACTATGTCGATGTCAACGTATAACTCATACCGCTCACTGTTCATTCAATGTCGATATTCATTGTTGTAGCAAACTGGTCCAAAGATTTTTCGTAATATCTTCCTCTAATAAACTCCAAGAATAGCTCCCTCTGCTTGCCCATGGTTTAGCACCATATAATAACACGGGAAGTACAAGCGTTTTGTAGAGTGTAGTTTAAGTTCTTACAGAGAGATCTTTATTTATTATCTGCCTGCTTATGCCAAAATAGCATCTCTTGGCAAGTATTATTTATATTGACGGCGGTATCAAGGTAAATAAATTCTTTTTGACAACCTCGTAGCTATAGTTCTCAACGATCATATGTGGTCTAATTCTTGAGGCTTGCCTGCTTGTATCAGTTTTTTTTTTGATACTTGAAAAGGAGCAGTTAAATAGCGCAATGTGCGTCCCATGATATCGAGAGAAAATGATATCGTCCCACGATTTAATTTTCTCTCTATATCGCTGCGGTTAATTACGGTATTCGAAATTCGGTTTATCAAAAATTAAGAGATTCACCGAAGCAAATTACTTAAGCAAGTTTTTTATTATTAATGTCCAGTTAATTTTTGGGTTGTCAAGCTTTTTTTTCCTTATTTCCAGCTTTTTCAGGATTTGTGTCCGGCAACCCTAGTTGTATGGGATGGTAGCACTGTGGGCTGGTCCATCGTTTTGATTATATCTTTGAAACGATTCTTTTAATATTTTTTAAAGTCACTGAGTAGAATAATTAATAAGTTTATTTTTTAGTCGTTAAAACTATTTTTTTGTATGTTTTCTGGATTCTGAGTTTTTTGTACTTCAAATGAAAATAATATTAATTTTTTAAATATATGAAAAAGACTGAAAAAACTTTATTAAGAGCGTTTCAAATTTTGACGCATTTAAGTGACTTTTGTCAATAGATCTCGCATGAATACAAAAATTTTTGTTACAAGAGCCATATTTTTTTTGCAAAAACTGATAATTCCGAAAAAAAAACTTTTTCATATTAAAATCTGCATCTTCAATTCAAGAAAATTTAAAAAATATATTTTTTATGCAAAATAACAAATTATAGAATTTGAAAAAATTGTTTTCTTGAGTACAAACCTGTACGCTGTACATGACCATGAATTCTCCAAAAAATGTTTATTTTTAAGAGGCTTGTAAGAAAAAAAAATTTGTGCTAAGTCTTATGAAAGTATCGGGTGTTTTTTATTGAGGTATAGAACTTTAAGTTGGCATCACTTTTGAACTAGTGGCCATTTTGTCAGCTGTCAAGTGATTAATATTTAGTTTGGTTTGCCATTTCATCATGAACAGGTTGACAAAAGAACAACGCTTGCAAATCGTGCAAATTTATTTCGAAAATAATGGTTCAGTTCGCGAAGTTTACCGCAAGCTCCGTCCATTTTATGGTCGACACAATCGTCCATCAGAGCAATTAATTCGGTTAACCATGGATCGTTTTCGCACTACGTTTACTCTATGTGATAATACGCATCCGCAGCGACGTCGAACAGTGCGCACCGAAGAAACAATTGCCGCTGTAGAGCAAAGTGTTGAAGAGGACCCGAATGAATCGATTCGCCACCGTGCACAGCAATTGGAGCTTTGTCCATCAACTTTATGGAAGATTTTGCTCAAAGATCTTGGCTTGCGACCTTACAAGATCCAGCTTGTGCAAGAATTAAAGCCGCGAGACCATGCAATGCGTCGTGATTTTGGTGTATGGGCCGAAAATGAGATTGATCTCGATGCTGATATTCATCGCAAAATTTTGTTCAGTGTTGAGGCTCATTTTTGGTTGAATGGCTACGTCAACAAGCAAAATTGCCGCATTTGGAGTGAAGAGAAGCCACATGAGACCCTTGAGACGCCATTACATCCACAAAAACTAACTGTTTGGTGTGCTCTATGGGCTGGTGGAGTCATTGGGCCATACTTCTTCCGAAATAATGCTGGAGAGTCAGTTACCATAAATGGAGACCGGTATAGAACCATGATAACCGACTATTTTGTTCCCCAATTGGATGGCATATATGTGGATGAGTTGTGGTTCCAACAAGACGGCGCTACATGCCACACAGCGCACGTCACAATTGATTTATTGAAGGAAACATTCGATGAGCGCATAATTTCGCGGAATGGACCTGTCAATTGGCCACCAAGATCGTGCGATTTGACACCACTGGATTATTTTCTTTGGGGATATGTGGAGTCGCTCGTCTACGCCAACAAACCAGAAACGTTAGGGGACTTGGAAGCCACATTCGTGGCGTTATTGCCAACATACGGCCCCATATGCTCGAAAAAGTAGTTGAAAATTGGACCTGTAGAATTGGCTTTATTCGAGCCAGCCGCGGCGGCTACATGCCCGAAATCATATTTAAACATTAATGGCATAAAATTATCCTTCCAATAAAGCCAAATTGATGGACATTAAAACGATTTTCTTGTGTTTTATTTCAATTCGAAGTTCTATACCTCTAAAAAAAACACCCATTATCTTAAAAATTGTGACACTGCTTATTTTTTTCACATTTTTATACCCACATTCAAAAAGAATGGGGGGTATTGATTGTCATTCCGTTTGTAATTTCCTTAATATTGGCTCAAAAACCAAAATTGAAGTATATTCTGAATCCTTATGAAATTCTAAGATGATTGAGCGATATCCGTCTGTCTGTCCGTCTGTCTGTTGTCGGCACGTTAAAAACTTAACGAAAGGATATAGGTCACTGAAATTTGGCACAAATATTCTTCATTTCTAGGAAAATTTTGGTATTGAAATCGGGCAAAATCGGTTCACATTTGACCATAGCTCCCGTATAACCTCGTCTAGGCTAATCGCTTATTTGCTAATAAATGACATATTATAACAGCTATGATAACAAAATTTGGTATCTAGAAGTTCTATATAAGCACTAGGCAGCATAAAAAATTTCATCGAAATCGGTTCACATTTAACCATACAAAAAACTTACGGAAACAGCCTAAATTCCACCTTAAATACACTTAAATGCCAATAAAACTAAAACAATAATAGATATAATCACTAAATTTAGCACGAGGAAGTCTTATGTCAATGCCAACCAGTGTGCAAAATTTTGTCACAATCGGTCACCATTTGACCATAGCTCCCATATAAAAAAACTTATAGAAACACAAAAATACAAAAAGAAAAGGGGGTTTATGTCCTTCTGTCCGTCAGATAAAGGTGCGATAGCGCCTTAACAAAAAGGGGAACAGCAATAAAATTTTACAAAAAGAAGTCTTATGTGAATACCAGTCAGTGTACAAATTTTTGTAAGAAATTTTATAGGAATCAGTCCATATTTGACTATAGCTTTCATATAAAAACCACTTCTGGAAACCGAAAAAATGTATCAAAGGCCAGTTAAAAGCTATTAAATTAGAAACTGTGTATAATTTTATTAAAATCGGTCAAAATTTGGCTATAATTCTTCTATATATAACATCTAAATATAACATCCCCGTTTTATATGTAAATTTAAAAAGATTTGGAGGTACATACATTCATTATATTAAGATTGCACCTATGAAATTAGGTAACATTAATCAATGTTCAGGCCTGACTTTATATATGATGGATGCATTAGGAATTCCTAACAAAATATATGGACCTACCGTATTACTATTAACTTATTTAGCCCTACTTAATATAAAGTCCAACGAAAAGTATTTAACCGGTAAAACTATACCCGGTTATGAGACCGAATTTTGATCAAAGTAAATACTGGGGAAAGCACTAAAATATTTTTAAATGTTGAACTATAAAGCTACTGCGGCCAAACTAAGTCCAAAGATTTTACTAACATTACCAGTTAGCTAAGCGATTTTTTTCAATTTTGGTGCACATTTTGAATTAGCTGCACCCTTGTAGATATTTGAGATATGTTTCTAAATTTAACACAACTTGATGGTGGGTAGATAAGATTCGGCAGAGCCGAATATAACACTCTTACTTGTTATTTTATGAACTTTTAAAAAATTTTAAGACTTTGAAAAAAAATTATAATTTGTATGTATATAACTCCAAAACCGGATATTTGTGTTATCATGACTAATTTTTGAAAAACAAGTAAGCCCGACCATACGATACCCTTCACCACTAAGGTCAAAGGTGTTATTTTTCCTGTATAAAGACAAATATTTGCTAAATTTTGCCATCATACAAACATTTTCTCAAAACTTACATATTTAAGCTGTTTCCGTCATTTGGATTTATATGAGAGCTAGGGTTAAATGTGGACCAATTACCTCGAAATTTAGCAAATCGATTAGAGTTGTTAGAAAAATTATGTATGCAAAAAATAAACTAAAAATTCGTTTTAGTGATTTTTTGTCTCATTTAGTGCGTTTGGACAGAAGAGTTTGTATGGAAGCTATGGTCAAATGTGGACCGATTTCGGCGAAATTTGCTACAGTGATCTAGGTTTACATAAGCAGTATTTGTTTTAAATTTCATGAAAAAATATTTGTGGTCAATATATCAATTCCGGGAAGTCGGTCGTATGGGAGGTACCATAAATAATAGACCGATTTTGACGAATTTCAATAGCCATGGTCCTATTATCAAAAAAAAATGATCTGTGCCAAATTTCATTGAACTATTCTGTAGTTTGATTACAAGGTTTACATGGGGGTCCAGCCAGCCAGCCGTCCAGCCATACGGACGGACTGACATCGTAAAATTGAAGGTGATTCTAAGCCTATTGGTATACTAAAAGGTGGGTCGAAGATAAATATTTCTATGCGTTACATACATCAGCATAAACTTATCAGGGGTGTCATAGAAACCAAGTCAGTTTTTAAATTTCTCGGTTTGGAAAACCAATACTGGTTATATTTGGTGTCATGAAACCTAGTCGGTTTTGTTATTGTTGTTTTTAAATCAAACAAAATATTCGAATCAATTGTTTATTATTTCATTTGAAATTTTTTTGAAACATCAAAAATCAAATGAAAATTATTTGAAGAAAAACTTTCAGTTTTTTGCGATGTTTATGGTATAGGTATAAAAAAAAACTCTGCTATTTGGACAAATGAAGCTTGTATACCCCAACATCATGAAATGACCGAATTGCGGACTGGAAAAAATGTAATCTACCTACACCAAGAAACAAACCACAGCCAATCAAAGGACGATTGCCACTTATTAAATTGCAAACAAATATGTTGATATGCATTTGCTTCGCCAGTACCTCCACACAAAGAATATTCTAGCCTTACAATTTTCCCCGTTTTTGATACTTTTTATGTTTGTCGATACGGTTCATTGATTCCAAAGACAAAAAGTACCAAAACTTGTTTTTATCTTATTACATGATAAAAAATGCTATGTAAACTTTTCACCCATCTCTTTTTATTTGAAAGTTAAAGCTAAAAAGTACCAAAAATACTTTTTCTCTTTTCTCCCCTTTTTTCGAAAAGCACTTACCACTTGTACTGTTATTTTTTATTATTTTTGTAAGTGATCCAAACTCTATTTCAATTTTGGTTCCATTGTTTTCAGTTTGGGAATTATATTATATTATATGAATTTTCCCTTTTTTATCCCCCACAGGGCAAATTTTAAAAAATCTGTTCTTAGTGGATCTTTAAATCGAAAAAGGCACCAGTTGGCCAGTAACGCCTTTGTTTTAAATTGATAGGCCAATTTTGAAATGAAATCTGTTAACTGTAAGTGGCTTGGTTTATTTCCAATACTAAACCAATAATATTATTTTCTGTGACACATAAAACCAATAGAAAATGTAGCTCGAACATCAATATTGGAATTCATGACACTAATTTAAATTTTTTGTCGTTTTCAAAACCAATACCAATGAAATTGGTTTCTATGACATCCCTGTATAATACCCCTTCCACCTATGGTGGTGAAGGGTATAAAAATTCTATGAAGTTTGTGTACGTAGTGGACCATAACACATGCATAGTTTTACTTATATGTAATTTTGGCTGATGACGAGGGTTATCAATCACCAAATCCAACTCTTCGCTATTGTGACTCTTTAAAAAATATATTATAAACAAGTAAGAAAGCGCTATAGTCGGTCAAGCCGACCATACGATACCCTTCACCACTAAGGTCAAAGGTGTTATTTTTCCTGCATAAAGACAAATATTTGCTAAATTTTGCCATCATACAAACATTTTCTGAAAACTTATATATTCAACCTGTTTCCGTCATTTGCACTTATATAAGAGCTAGAGTCAAATGTGGACCGATTATCTCGAAATTTAGCAAGTTGACTACAGTTGTTACAAAAATTACGTATGCGAAAAATAAACTCAAAATTTTTATTATCTTTAGATTTACGAGCGTTTTAGTGATTTTTTGTCTCATTTAGTGTGTTTTTAAAGAAGAGTTTGTATGGGAGCTATGGTCAAATGTGGACCGATTTAAACGAAATTTTATACAGTGATTTAAGTTTACATAAGCAGTATCTGTTTTAAATTTCATGAAAAAATATTGATATTTGTGGCCAATATATCAATTCCGGGAAATGGGACCTATGGGAGGTACCATAAATAATGGACCGATTTTGACCAATTTCAATAACCACCTGTAGAGTATAAAAATGGCTCTTATTGACCTCATGCGTGCCCACCCCTGGTATTATTAAACGATTAGTGAAATGCTTGTTAGCAACCAGTAAATTTTATTATACCCTTCACCACCATAGGTGGAAAGGGTATTATAAGTTTGTGCTGATGTTTGTAACGCATAGAAATATTTGTCTTAGACCCACCTTTTAGTATACCAATATGCTTAGAATCACTTTCTGAGTCGGCTGGCTGGCTGGACCCCCATGTAAACCTTGTAATCAAACTACAGGTCCCAATTCTAAAGATAATTTGATGAAATTTGGCACAGATCATTTTTTTGATAATTTTGATAAAACCATGGCAATTGAAATTGATCAAAATCGGTCCATTATTTATGGTACCTCCCATAGGTCCCACTTCCCGGAATTGCTATATTGGCCACAAATATCAATATTTGTTCATGAAATTTAAAACAAATACTGCTTATGTAAACTTAAATCACTGTACCAAATTTCGTTGAAATCGGTCCACATTTGACCATAGCTCCCATACAAATTCTTCTTTAAAAACGCACTAAATGAGAAAAAAAATCACTAAAACGCTCGTAAATCTAAAGATAATGGAAATTTTGAGTCTATTTTTCGCATACATAATTTTTGTAACAACTGTAATCAATCTGCCAAATTTCGAGATAATCGGTCCACATTTGACCCTAGTTCTCATATAAGTCCAAATGACGGAAACAGGTTGAATATATAAGTTTTGAGAAAATGTTTGTATGATGGCAAAATTTAGCAAATATTTGTCTTTACACAGCAAAAATAACACCTTTGACCTTTGTGGTGAAGGGTATCGTATGGTCGGCTTGACCGACTATAGCGCTTTCTTACTTGTTTTTTTTTTCGCTTTAACATTTTTTAGCATTTAATTAATTATGGATGTCGGGGGATATGTTTAATTCCATGAATTGTTTTAGCACTATTTTTTTACTTCATATTGAAAATTTCTCACTTTAATCCAATTTTAGGTTATTTATTCATTATTTCTTTTTATACCCTATACCTCTATGTAGAGAAAAGGTATATTAGGTTTGTTTTTTTTTTTTTTGTTATTAAATAAAAATATTTTCGATTTTAATTTTTACTTATTCAAAGCATTAATTTTCACTTTTTGTATTCAATATTTGAATACTGTTGAATTCCGTTCGCTCTTGGCATTCACCGCGTGCCTTATGGTCGAAATACATATAGGCCTACAGTGGATACCAGGAGAAAAACGTATAGCGAAGAACACATTTTTGATATTTTTATGATATTATTTTGAACATAGAACCGGTTTTCTTTTAAGGAAGGTAACACTTTTATAATTTTTTTTTAAAACTTTCAATTAATAATCCTAATTAAATTTAAGATTAGTTTTAATTATTACTTTGTTTAAGCTATTATTGTTTACTATTAGTATTTTTTTAATTTATTTAAATTACAATTTTTATTCGAAACAAATATATTAGGACGATGTTGTCCTTTGCGCGTTCACGATCAGACTGTGCTTGTTTGCTGCTGTGCATGAGCATAAAACTATAGCTATGATGATCCCTTTTATTGGGTCATACTCTAGATTGAAACATTTAAATGCTGTTTCTAATACTTACCTATCATTTTGTATCCTGGTTTAAGGGTGGATTTTACTGTGTTATAATGATCCTTTTTAAAGCTCTCTGTGTTTAATCTCTTTCTCTCGCTTCCTTTCGTTCTCTTACTCTCTTTGTATGTGTTTTGTGTTCATTTTACCTTTTAGGTAAAATTTTGTTGATATAAATCCTGTTTTGTTTGAATTGAAACAGGGTGCTCTGCAGCTGCCACCACCATTTCATCTGCCGATTCCTCGTCTTTAAATTTCCAGATTTCTATTGTCAAAGTGTGTTTGTTGTACTTTATTTTATTTGTAATTCAGATTTGTCATGTTTTCTGATCCTCCGTTGCGAGTTTTCGTATAATTTTTCTTTTTGCATTATTGACATTTACAACATAAATTTGTAAAGAAAATATCAAAATAAAAATCACTGCTGATTTTTTTATTTTTAAGAATTTGTTGGAGTTTTTGTTTTCTATTTGTTTGGAAAAGAAATTTTTGTTTGTTTGTGTGTGTAAGGAAAAACGTAAAAGGAATTTCAAAGAATTTTCATTTTCACAACAAATGATACAATCTGCAGCAGGAGATTAAAGAAATAATAATGCAACGGAAATGTATGATTTTAAATCCTGCCTAAAAGATCTTTGCAATTAAAGACCTTGTAAAACTGAAATTTTTTTTGGAAAGTTACCACATAGTTCTAGCATATTTTCAAGCATCTTTTAGAATAAGTTGGTTTCAAATAAAGAAATCTGAGACCCATCTAGGGGTTACTAAAAATTTAGTTAACTTAAATATTATAGCAAGTCATCCTCCTAGCATACCAGAGGCCCAAGTTCGTTCCCTGGCCAAAACTTCTCTTACTAATGCATTTGCCGTTTGGAGCCGGCGTTAAAACGTAGGTTCCTTTCAATGTGTCTAAAAATAGAATCGGATGCAGCTCATTGTCTGAGAGAAGTACCCTTTGTTCCAACTGGAATGTTGTCGGGGAATATAATAATCCATTAATAATCCATTAAAATCTTAGATATTCTAAATAAAATACTATCAATATTGATTAGAATGTCCGGTAACCTAAGTTTTTTTCTTGAATAAGTTTTACTTATATTTATCCACTTAAGTTTAGTAGAATTTTGTAAAGCGGTTAATACTAAAAAATTATTTATCAGCTCATTTAATGCAAAGTTTGAAAGAAGCCCAATTTTTATACCCTTCACCACCATAGGTGGAAAGGGTATTATAAGTTTGTGCTGATGTTTGTAACGCATAGAAATATTTGCCTTAGACCCACCTTTTAGTATACCAATAGGCTTAGAATTACCTTCTGAGTCGATTTAGCGATGTCCGTCCGTCCGTCCGTCTGGCTGGCTGGCTGGACCCCCATGTAAACCTTGTAATCAAACTACAGGTCGCAATTCTAAAGATAATTTGATGAAATTTGGTATATATAATTTTTTTGACAATGGGACCATGGCTATTGAAATTAGTCAAAATCGGTCCATTATTTATGGTACCTCCCATAGGTCCCATTTCCCGGAATTGATATATTGGACACAAATATTAATATTTTTTCAAAAAATTTAAAACGGATACTGCTTATGTAAACTTAAATCACTGTATCAAATTTCGTTGAAATCAGTCCACATTTGACCATAGCTCACATACAAACTCTTCTTTAAAAACGCACTAAATGAGACAAAAAATCACTAAAACGCTCGTAAATCTAAAGATAATGAAAATTTTGAGTTTATTTTTCGCATACGTAATTTTTGTAATCGGTCCACATTTGACTCTAGCTCTCATATAAGTGCAAATGACGGAAACAGGTTGAATATATAAGTTTTGAGAAAATTTTTATATAATGGCAAAATTTAGCAAATATTTGTCTTTATCCAGGAAAAATAACACCTTTGACCTTAGTGGTGAAGGGTATCGTATGGTCGGCTTGACCGACTATAGCGCTTTCTTACTTGTTTTTTTTTTAATTAAGTCCTAAATTTTATAAAAATTCCTTTTTTTTATAGGAATATTTTAAAAAATTTCCTATAAAAACTTAATATTTTTTGGAAATTTTCAAAAACTTCATATTTTTTAGAAAAACTTTTCAAAAACTTTATATTTTTATAGGAAATGTTTCAAAAATTTTATATTTTTTTTTTTTGAAAATTTTCAAAAATTTCATATTTTTATAAGAAAATTTATAAAAATTTTTTATTTTTATATAAAATTTTTCAAAAATTTTATATTTTATAAGAAAATTTTTCTAAAATTTCGTAATTTTATAGGAAATTTTTCAAATATTTCAAACTTTTATAGGATTAATTTTTTTAATTTTATATTTTTATAGGAAATTTTATGAAAATTTTATTTTTTTTTTTTTATAGGAAATTTTTCAAAAATTTTATATTTTTATAATATGTTTTTCAAAATTTCATATTTTTATAGGATTTTTTTTTTAAATTTCATATTTTATGGTAAATTTTTAAAAAATTTAAAATTGTTATAGGAAATTTTTATAGGACATTTTTCAAAAATTTCATATTTTTTTTTAGCAAGTTTTTCTAAAATTTCGTAGTTTTATAGGAAATTTTTCAAACTGTTACCGGAATTTTTTTTTTTTAATTTCATAGTTTTAGAGGAAATTTTTCAAAAACTTTTTTTTAGGAAATTTTTCAAAATTTCATTTTGTTATTGGAAATTTTTCAATTACATCAAATTTTTATAAATGTATCAAAAATTTCATATTTTTATAGGATTTTTTTTTAATTTTATCTTATTACAGGAAATTTTTCAAAAATTTCCTACTTTCTTTTAGGAAATTTTTCAAAAATTTCTTACTTTTTTTCAGGAAATTTTTCAAAAATTTCATATTTTTATAGGATTTTTTTTAATTTCATACTTTTAAAGAAATTTTTTCAAATTTTCTTAATTTTTAGTTTTTAATATTTACATTTTAATTAATTTTTAATTTTTCATAAACTTTATAGGAAATTTTTCAAAAGTTTCATATTTTTATAGAAAATTTTTGTATAGGAAGTTTTTAAAAACTTCTTAATTAAAAAAAAAATTCTCAAACATTTCTTACTTTTATAGGAAATTTCTGATTTTTATAGGAAAATTTTTAAAAATTTATTATTTTAATAGCAAAATTTTAAAAAATTTCGTAATTTTATAGAAAAATTTTTAAAAATTTCGTTGTTTGATAGAAAAATTTTAAAAAATTTCTAGTTTTTATAAAAAAAATTTTAAAATTTTTTTATTTTAATAGGATATTTTTTATTATTTTTATCAAAAATTTGTTTAAAGATTTTTTCTGTTTTTTTTAAATTTCTTATTTTTTTTAGGAAATTTTCAAAATTTTTTTTGTTTTTATAGAAATTTTTTTAAAAGTTTCGTATTGTTAGAATTTTTTTTAAACTTCTAATTTTCTAGGAAATTTTTTAAAGGAATTCTTATTTTTATAGAAAGTTTTTTATATTGCTTATTTTTTAGGAAATTTTTAAAAGTTTTTAGTTTTTATAGGAAGTTTTATAAAACTTTTTTCTATAGGAAATTTTTCAAAAAATTCATATTTTTATAGGATATTTTTTATTTTTATAAAAAGGCCAAACTCTATTTTTTGTTACTTTACAGTAGAAGGCAAAATTTAATGTTTCCGTGACCGAGGCTCGAACCCAGGCTGAATATGATATGTTATGCTTAAGCAACAAAGCACCCATTACAGATTTCACATGAGTAACAATCATGGCAATGGGCAAACTTTAAACATGGCTAATTGCTGCCTAATATTTGAATAAGTATCCTTTTGATCTCGATACAGTGGTACAATTATTTCCAATTAGAGATGGTCTTCGAATTTGTCACAACTGTCATTTCATCATGCTTATCAGGCTAGATTACAAATAGGGAAGCAGATGAGCAGCTTCCCATAAAAAGTTAGTTCTTTAGACTTTAAACTTTCTTCATTTTTGCCAATGAGATTGATTGATAAAAAATGGAAAAAGGGGCCAACCTTGTCACAAACTCTCGGAACTATAACTTTTTAAAAACGATTCTCATCAGTAAATCGGAGTGCATGTGAGAGCATTAAGCATTAAACAAAAATAACTCTTATTTCTGCTCGAAAAAATAAAAGTAAAAAAATAACTTTTATTTCTGCTCGAAAAAATAAAAGTTAAAAAATACTTTTATTCATGCTCGAAATAATAAAAGTGAAAAATAACTGTTATTTTTGCTCGAAAAAATAAAAGTTAAAAAATTACTATTATTTCTGCTTGAAAAAATAAAAGTCACTGTTATTTTTTATCGAAAAAATAAAAGTCAAAAAATAACTTTTATTTCTGCTCGAAAAAATAAAAGTCAAAAAATAACTTTTAATTTCTGACAGTTACGGTCCCTGATTTAAACGATAGAAACCCTCTTTCTGTTTGGTATTTTGTGTTTCCGTAAATTTTTTATACGGGAGATATGGTCAAATTGTAACAAAATTTTTCACACTGGCTGACATTGATGTAAGACTTCCTTATAGTTTTAGATTTATTGGCATTTAAGTGTATTTTAGGTGGAATTTAGTCTGTTTCCATAAGTTTTTTGTATGGGAGCTGTGGCTAAATGTGAACTGATTTTGATGAAATTTTATATGTTTTCTAGTGCTTATATAAAACTTCTATATATCAAACTTTATCAGCATAGCTTTTATAATTTATCATTTATTAGCAAATATGAGATTAGCCTAGACGAGGTTATACGGGAGCTATGGTCAGCTATGTGAACCAATTTTGTCCAATTTTAATACCAAAGTTTTCCTAGAAATGAAAAAGTTTCAATGACCAAGCTCCTGTTGTTAAGGCGAAAAAGGTGCTTTCGACGGACAGACAGAAAGACGGACAGACAGACAGACAGACGGACAGACAGACAGACAGACAGACAGACAGACAGACAGACAGACAGACAGACAGACAGACAGACAGACAGACAGACAGACAGACAGACAGAGAGACAGACAGACAGACGCCGATCAATCGTCTTAGAATTTCATACTTATTTAGAATATATATCCATTTTGGCCTTTGAGCCAATTTTAGGGAAATTATAAATGGAATGACAATCTGAATATACCCCATTATTTTTGATGGTGGGTATAACAAAGAAACACATACCAATTAAATTCCATTTTAAAAATAGAAAGTGGATTCATTCCGAAAAACGCAAAATACAGAATTCATTCCACTTTTGAATGGAATTAAGTTCGCTGACGTGGCTCATAAAATCAGAAATTAATTATACGAAATCAATACTAAATATGAAAGAATTTACCTAAGCTTATCATAAATATCATTACCATTACTTTAAAAATTCTCTCATAACAAATTTTGTCATATTTTATTGAACGACTAAAAAATTTATACTATCGTCCCAAAAATGTATCTAACCATCAACAAAATTTGGCGCCTTTTCGACTGGTTAAATAAAAAAAAACAAACAATCTCTGCAAATTTGTCATACCAGCATTAGAAGGTAAAAAGTCAGATGCTTCTAATATAAATTTTTATTCATTTGCTACCAAAATGCACGCATTTATAATTTACTCTCTATTTTGCTCTAGTGATCCCTGAAAGAGCAGCTGATTTTGATTTAAAGAAATCAAAGCCCATTTAGAAAAAACAACAAAAAAGAGAATCAGCAAACAACTATTTGTCCCGTGACATATTTTTGTTGTTGTTGTTTATTTATTTGCTTTTTACCCTCTCCGTATGATGGCAAATAAGGGACGGACGGCCGACCTTCTCTGATTTCATTACTAAGGTCATTAACCATTGTAAGGATTTTAATAAAAGAGCTTGTATTTATGTATGTGAGTGTAATTTCTAAATAGCAGATTGTGCATGATCCTTTCTTTAAGCCAAACTAATTCACGCACACACACACTCACTCACTTATTCTAATACAAAACCAGTATTGCATCTAATATTTTGTATGTTGGGATGAATAATGTATCCCTTTCTATTGTTTACCTTCAGCATCAGCTGTTTTAATCATTGAATGGGACAGATGCTGCGTGTTAGTGTAAAAGATCGATCTAGGCATAAAATTAAAAACAATAATAACATCGATAATTCTGGTAGTAATAGAATTTTTTCTGTGGGATAATTTTTCTTTGATTAGAAATGCTTTTAGAGTGCTTTTTTTTAGCTAAGGGTTTAGAATTAATTTTTATTTCTCATAAAATTTGTAATGGTGTTAATATAAGGATGTTGCGTTGCGTTTTTGGTAATTTATTAAAATAAATTAATTACTTTTTTCGGGAAGTTTATTTTGGCAGTTGGGGTTGATGATGGGAAAAAAACGGAAGTGCTAGGAAATGGTAAGCAGAATAAATTATGTTGAAATGATTATAATAAATTTCTTTTTTATAGAAAATTTTTTGTATAAAAAAATTTTTCTATAGAAAATCTTTTGTCTAACAAAATTTTTTTATAGAAAATATTTTGTATAACAAAATTTTTCTATCGAAAATTTTTTGTATAACAAAATTTTTTGTATAGCAAAATTTTTCTATAGAAAAGTTTTGTTATACAAAAAATTTTTCTATGGAAAATTTTTTATATAACAAAATTTTTCTATAGAAATTTTTTTGTATAACAAAATTTTTCTATAGAAAATTTTTTGTATAACAAAATTTTTCTATAGAAAATTTTTTGTATAACAAAATTTTTCTATAGAAAATTTTTTGTATAACAAAATTTTTTGTATAGCAAAATTTTTCTATAGAAAAATTTTGTTATACAAAAAATTTTTCTATGGAAAATTTTTTATATAACAAAATTTTTCTATAGAACTTTTTTTGTATAACAAATTTTTTCTATAGAAAATCTTTTGTATAAAAAAGTTTTTCTATAGAAAATCTTTTGTCTAACAAAATTTTTTTATAGAAAATATTTTGTATAACAAAATTTTTCTATCGAAAATTTTTTGTATAACAAATTTGTTTGTATAGCAAAATTTTTCTATAGAAAGTTTTTTGTATAACAAAATTTTTCTATAGAAAATTTTTTATATAACAAAATTTTTCTATAGAAAGTTTTTTGTATAACAAAATTTTTCTGTAGAAAATTTTTTGTATAACAAAATTTTTCTGTAGAAAATTTTTTGTATAACAAAATTTTTCTATAGAAATTTTTTTGTATAACAAAATTTTTTTTAGAAATTTTTTGTATAATAAAAACTTTTTATCGAAAATTTTTTGTATAACAAAATATTTTGTATCGCAAAATTTTTCTATACAAAAATTATTGTATAAAAATCATTTTGTATAAAATATTTTTTGTATAACAAAATTTTTCTACAGAAAATATTTTGTATAACAAAATTTTCCTATAGAAAATTTTTTTGTATAACAACATTCTTCTATAGACATTTTTTTGTATGGCAAAATTTTTTTATAGAAAATTTTTCGTATGGCAAAATTTTTGCAAAGAAAATTTTTTGTATGACAACATTTTTCAAAAGAAAATATTTTTGTATTACAAAATTTTTCTATAGAAAATTTTTCGTATGACAAAATTTTCCAAAGAAAATTTTTTTGTGTGACAACATTTTTAAAATAAAAATTTTTTTGTATAACAAAATTTTTCTATAGAAAATTGTTTGTATAACAAAATTTTTTTATAGAAAATTGTTTGTATAACAAAATTTTTCTAAAGAAAATTTTTTGTATCACAAAATTTTTGTATAACAATATTTTTCTTTAGAAAATTTTATAACAAAATTTTTCTATAGAATGTATAACAAAATTTTTATATAGAAAATTTTGTATATAATAAAATTTTTTTGGATAATAAAATTTTTGTATAACAAAATTATTCTATAGAAAATATTTTCTATAACAAAATCTTTTGTATAACAAAATACATTTATTAAAAATTTTTTGTATAACAAAATTTTTCTATTGAAATTTTTGTTTAAAAAAATTTTTCTATAAAAAATTTTTTGTATAACAAAATTTTTCTATAGAAAATTTTTTGTATAACAAAATTTTTCTATAGAAAATTTTTTGTATAACATTTTTCTTTAAAAAAATTTTGTAAGACAACATTTTTCTATAGACATTTTTTATATAACAAAAAATTTCCAAAGAAAATCTTTTGTACAACAAAATTTTTCTATTGAAACTTTTTTGTATAACAAAAATTTTTTATAGAAAATTATTTGTATAACAAAATTATTCTATAGAAAATTTTATCTATAACAAAATTTTTCTATAGAAAATTTAAATTCAAATATTTTTAAAACGAAGCTTTTATTGGGTTTCAACATGACAAAATTTTCCAAAGAAAATTTTTTTGTGTGACAACATTTTTAAAATAAAAATTTTTTTGTATAACAAAATTTTTCTATAGAAAATTGTTTGTATAACAAAATTTTTTTATAGAAAATTGTTTGTATAACAAAATTTTTCTAAAGAAAATTTTTTGTATCACAAAATTTTTGTATAACAATATTTTTCTTTAGAAAATTTTATAACAAAATTTTTCTATAGAATGTATAACAAAATTTTTATATAGAAAATTTTGTATATAATAAAATTTTTTTGGATAATAAAATTTTTGTATAACAAAATTATTCTATAGAAAATATTTTCTATAACAAAATCTTTTGTATAACAAAATACATTTATTAAAAATTTTTTGTATAACAAAATTTTTCTATTGAAATTTTTGTTTAAAAAAATTTTTCTATAAAAAATTTTTTGTATAACAAAATTTTTCTATAGAAAATTTTTTGTATAACAAAATTTTTCTATAGAAAATTTTTTGTATAACATTTTTCTATAAAAAAATTTTGTAAGACAACATTTTTCTATAGACATTTTTTATATAACAAAAAATTTCCAAAGAAAATCTTTTGTACAACAAAATTTTTCTATTGAAACTTTTTTGTATAACAAAAATTTTTTATAGAAAATTATTTGTATAACAAAATTATTCTATAGAAAATTTTATCTATAACAAAATTTTTCTATAGAAAATTTAAATTCAAATATTTTTAAAACGAAGCTTTTATTGGGTTTCAACATAGGAATTCTTAATTTAAACAAGTTTCCAACGCACAATTAAAGCGTTAATTTTAATATTAAAATTTAATCAAATTCGCTTTAGTATAAATTAAAAATATCTTAAAATCTAAATAAATTTTATTTTAGACTTCCTAAAAGTATAGTATAGACAATGGTGTAGTCTACTTAATTTCAGCCTTCAATGAAGCACAAGGAAAAACATCATATTTCCTTTTTTAAGATTTATATATTAATATTTAACTGAGTAATATTTAACTGAGTATAGTCGTTTTTCTCGGCTGAAGCACAAATATGTTAGGCTTTATATGTAAGAGTGTAATTATACCCAATGGAAAATAGAGAAGTTTTGAAACTTATTTAAAAACATGTGCGAAGGTTTTCAGCTGTATTATTTTAGGAGATGTGGAGAAGATGATATTTTAAATAAAATATGGCTAAAGAAATTTTAAAGAAAAAAGCTAATAACAATGAAAGCATATTATCAAAATTCAAAATCAACAAGATTTTGACTAAATTTTTTATTCAAATGAAAATTAGATTTTGCAAAACCACCGTGATTTTTCTTAAATCATCCCAACAAAGTGCAATAATAAAACAAAACTGGGTTTGCTCAATAAATGTACAGATGTCGTACTTTAACAACAATGCAATTGAATACTTTTATATCCACACCACAATAGGCAGGAAAGTTACTAAGCAACCTCTAAAATAGCTGTTTATTAATCTGAAGATAATTAAAGTTATATGCTAAAACTTATAAATTTGTTGTACATATTTTACGACTTAAAAATATCAAAGATGAGTATATTTAACAATTTTATAGAAATGTAGCCACAGACATGCCTTGCCAACTTCTCTTAAGACGTACGTCACTAGTGCCTTGAATTTTTTCCCACTGGGATAGTCATTATGCAAGTGTTTGTGTTTCAAGGCGCACATGCATTGTATCACTGAGAATAAAAATAAATATATGACTCATATATTTTATAAAAGCTCATAAAAAATGAATCTATTTAAAAAATGTGACAGTTTCATAAGATTTTGTAATATTAACAAACACACATATATAAAATATTAATATTAGGGTGGTTCAATTTGTTTGCGTAACAAGAAACGAGAAAGAATTTCAGCAAAAGCATGTAGTGCACTTAATTCCTATAGTATTTCTTCAAGAGTTTAGGGATGTTCAAAGAAAATTGATCTAACCTAATAAAAGTACGCTTTTTCATATAAATACATCAGTTTGAGAGTATTTTTCCTGCTCTATATATATATATATATATATATATATATATATACGTATATGCATACATATTTAACTCGCCCATATACTCAAACATTAGGGCAATAACATTTTGTAGGGTAAAGAGCACCCTATCCAAATTATATACCTAAGTTTCTGTAATGTCATTGTACCACAGCCAGCACTCAGGGTAACATAGGAAACAATTCAGATGATACTTGTATCTTAAGTTTAATCTTGTAAACTCGAATGTGGAATCGAATTTTCGAATTGGATTTATATTCCAATTCCGTTTGCTAAACAAGTGTTGGGAAAGAAAATATGTGAATTGAATGAGTATTTCTTTCCTATAAAAATAAGAAATTTTTGAAAAATATCCTATAAGAATAAGAAATTTTTGAAAAATATCCTATAAAAATAAGAAATTTTTGAAAATTTTCCTATAAAAATAAGAAATTTTTGAAAAATTTCCTATAAAAATAAGAAATTTTTGAAAATTTTCCTATAAAAATAAGAAATTTTTGAAAATTTTCCTATAAAAATAAGAAATTTTTGAAAAATTTCCTATAAAAATAAGAAATTTTTGAAAAAATTCCTATAAAAATAAGAAATTTTTGAAAAATTTCCTATAAAAATAAGAAATTTTTGAAAAATATCCTATAAAAATAAGAAATTTTTGAAAAATTTCCTATAAAAATAAGAAATTTTTGAAAAATTTCCTATAAAAATAAGAAATTTTTGAAAAATTTCCTATAAAAATAAGAAATTTTTGAAAAATTTCCTATAAAAATAAGAAATTTTTGAAAAATTTCCTATAAAAATATTAAATTTTTGAAAAAATTCCTATAAAAATAAGAAATTTTTGAAAAATTTCCTATAAAAATAAGAAATTTTTGAAAAATTTCTTATAAAAATAAGAAATTTTTGAAAAATTTCCTATAAGAATATGAAATTTTTGAAAAATTTCCTATAAAAATATGAAATTTTTGAAAAATTTCCTATAAAAATTAGAAATTTTTGAAAAATTTCCTATAAAAACTAGAACTTTTTGAAAAATTTCCTATAAAAATTAGAAATTTTTGAAAAATTTCCTATAAAAATAAGAAATTTTTGAAAAATTTCCTATAAATATAAGAAATTTTTGAAAAATTTCCTATAAAAATAAGAAATTTTTGAAAAATTTCCTATAAAAATAAGAAATTTTTGGAAAATTTCCTATAAAAATAAGAAATTTTTGGAAAATTTCCTATAAAAATATGAAATTTTTGGAAAATTTCCTATAAAAATATGAAATTTTTGGAAAATTTCCTATAAAAATATGAAATTTTTGAAAAATTTCCTATAAAAATATGAAATTTTTGAAAAATTTCCTATAAAAATAAGAAATTTTTGAAAATTTTTCTATAAAAAACGAAAATTTTTAAAAATTTCTTATTTTTTAAATAAAAATTAGAAATTTTTGAAAAATTTCCTATCAAAATAAGAAATTTATGAAAGAGTTCCAATAAAAATAAGAATTTTTTGAAAAATTTGTTATAAAAATTAAAAATTTTTAAAAAATTTCTAATTTCTTATTTTTATATGTAATTTTTCAAAATTTTCTTATTTCTATAGAAAATTCATCAAAAATTTCTTATTTTTATAGGAAATTTTTCAAAAATTTCTTATTTTAATAGGAAAGTTTTCAAAAATTTCTTATTTTAACAGGAAATTTTTCAAAAATTCCTTATTTTTATAGGAAATTTTTCAAAAATTTCCTACTTTTATAGGAAATTTTTCTAAAATTTCTTATTTTTATAGGAAATTTTTCAAAATTTTCTTATTTTTGTAAGAAATTTTTCAAAATTTTCTTATTTTTGTAGGAAATTTTTCAAAATTTTCTTATTTTTGTAGGAAATTTTTCAAAAATTTTTCAAAAATTTCTTATTTTAATAGGAAAATTTTCAAAAATTTCTTATTTTTTTATTAAATTTTTTCTTATTTTTATAGGAAATTTTTTAAAACTTTATTATTTTTATAGGAATTTTTTTAAAAATTTCTATTTTATAGGAAATTTTTTAAAAATTCCTTATTTTTATAGGAAATTTTTTACAAATTTCTTATTTTTATAGGAAATTTTTCAAAATTTCTTATTTTTATAGGAAAATTTTCAAAAATTTCTTACTTTTATAGAAATTTTTTCAAAAATTTCTTATTTTTATAGGAAATTTTTCAAAAATTTCTTATTTTTATAGGAAATTTTTTAAAAATTTCTTTTACAGGAAATTTTTCAAAAATTTCTTTTACAGGAAATTTTTCAAAAATTTCTTATTTTTATAGGATTTTTTTCAAAAATTTCTTATTTTTATAGAAAATTTTTCAAAAATTTTTTATTTTTATAGGAAATTTTTTAAAAATTTCTTTTACAGGAAATTTTTCAAAAATTTCTTATTTTTATAAGAATTTTTTTCAAATTTTCTTATTTCTATAGGAAATTTTTCAAAAATTTCTTATATCTGTGTGAAAATTTTCAAAAATTACTTATTTTTATAGGAAATTTTTCAAAAATTTCTTATTTTTATAGGATATTTTTCAAAAATTTCTTATTTTTATGGGATATTTTTCAAAAATTTCTTATTTTGATATTATTTAGATTATCCTAAAAGTATGCTAGGCAAATATTCTTGATTTGTTTATATTAAAAATACATTGGACAGTGTGCAATCAATGAAGTATAGAAGAAAAAAGGTTTGTTTAGAAAAGGAAAGGTTTGATAAAAATATGCGTTCAAGATAGGGACCATTACTGAATCCTATCAATAATGACTATATATTGTCGACATAGGCGGCTGAGAGGAATATATTGATTATTTTTACAAATGTTTGATTGCTGATCAATTCTACAATCAATCAATCAACACACATAATTTGGTTATATCCCTAATGCATATAATATATTATGTTTTACACATATGCATATGTTACGTTGTTTTATAAATTTATAGTTAGTACTCTTTTTAAATAACCTCGTTATTTTGCTCAATGAACCATATAAAAGCTGATGCTGCTTTTTTCATTCATGTATTCTGTTCCATAACTTTTTTTTTTTTTTGTTTAAAAAACAGAAAATCTATAAGTTTTAATATACTCGTATGTATGTTACATACAAACTAATGTTTATGACATAATATTAAATATATTTATAGAATATACTCGTATATGTAATAAAATAGCATAACTTGTATATGTAATGCACAAAATCAATATTTATAAATTTAATATTAAGGCAAATGATGTTGACAAGGATATTAAATATTTACAGATTTTTTAATGAGTAAAACGTGGATGAAGACAGTTTTTAATTGTAGTGCATACTTTTGGGAGATTTTAAATATACTTTTATTTGATTATGCATTTTTTACCACAAGAGATATAGGTTAATTGAAACTTAATTAGGCTATATTGCAAAAATATCTTGTTAAATATTAAACTTTTGCACTTAAGTATTTAAGGTGTTTGTTTTTATGCCTCCTTAGAGTATACCTCGAAATTTTATACGAAGTCTACATAATTTGTATTAAAATATACTACAGGAACTTGCATCCAGCTCAAAAGACACAAGTTTACAAATTACGGTCAACTTTTGAATTAGAGCAGATGAGAACAGATCTTGAGGTTATTTGAGGTGCTGAATTCAAAACCGGTTATGTAAGCCGCCAGAAGCGTTCTGAAACATTAAAAAATGTTTAGTGGCCAATGAAGCAGAACAAGATGTTGTTTACAAATTTCTTAGTAACCGCAAATCCCCGGATTTTAGCAGATAATCCACAGTTTGCTGATAAATTATTGCAAGATTGGAGCTCGAATGTCTTTTAAAAATACATTTTCTGCATTTCCATCTCTTATTTTTTTCTGAAAACTTTGGTGTTACAAACGACGAGCAAGGAGAGCTACGACGCCAAATTTGACAAAAATCGAAAAACTATACCAAGGTTTTTAGAACGAGGTCATGATGAGTGACAACTATTGGACTTTAATGCGTGAAACAGAACAGTACAAGTGACTCAGTTCGACTGCTCCACAGTACTTTGTTACATAGATAAAAATAAAAAATGTCACCTATATCAATGAAACCTATATTTTTGTGTTCACTACAAAATTGTATATACGGTAGAAAAAACTCAATTCAAAACAAATATATTTGTCGCTAAATTATGAAAATATTTTACATAATTTAATAATAATCATAAAAAATTATATCAATAAAAAAAAAAAACATTAATTAAAAATTTTGAAAAAGGAGGCATGTATGTGAGTCCTTGCCTAGAATGACATGAAAAATGACACACAAACTCTAGATGTAACTCTAATAATATTGACATAAATCTTTGGTTAGAATTGTGCATTTAAATATATATTTTCAAAAAGGATATATGGAAGGTATGCGAGTCTGTCTGATTCCTTGAACCAAAATTTGCAAAAATACTTTTTTCTTAATTTTTTCTTAAATTTCATATTTTTCAAGAATTTAATAAATTTCAGTTAGGCACCAAATTTTAATCACGATGCTCATTTTTATCTTTATATCTTTAACCCTCTGCGACCAACGTGTTGTCCAGCAGATACCATTAAAGCTTAATTTTTGCACACAAAACTCATGACATGCCAATAAATAACATATAACACAAATTTTGACTTTGAATTAAATAATTATATAAATAATGACTTATTAGTTTTCCAAAACGGATCTTGGAAACGCTGTTGGAACTATTGGAAGATGTTATAATAGAGACGATAAATGTAGTAGCGGCATTTTGCAAAAAGACTTCGTTCTAATAGTTTAACTAAAAATTAGCAGTATTTAATAACTATATAAGGCTTTTTGTGCACATGGATACATCTAAAGCATCATTTGAAATCCTTTTTACAAGGACCCAACATAAAATTGCACTTTTATTTATAAAATTACGTTATTTAAAAGATACCCTTTTAACTTATGCCACATTTATTATATAATATAAAATATTATATAATAAAATGCTACATTTTTTTATATAATATATAATATCTGAGTTTTCAGTAGATATCGAATGCTGTGATTGGGCCCCTGATGTCTTAAACATAAATGTTTATAAAAAAAAAGACTGACACGTTTTTGAATAAGATTGGTTCTGAATAACCGTCATTAAACCTCTAGGAAAAATAGTACCTTTTCCACTGCACCAAGTCATACTGACTTCGTCGTCAACCGCCTAGGGCCGAATCGCCACATTTAATATTGATATAACATATTATATGAACATTTGTGTAGCATGCTTTTGGGATAATCTAAATAAAATATACATTACATTACATTGCATTTTAAATTATTTGTCAAAAGTTTCCTGATAGTAAAATAATTTCATTTAAAGTAAATGCTTTGGCTAACAAACGCGTATGCTTGGATATCAATTTTTATTAAACTTTTTGCAAAATAAATTATTTTAAAAATCCCTATGGTATGTCATACAATATTTGCTTAAAAGTCAGAGTTTTCGATCAATATCGAATGAGGCGATTTGGCCCTAAATGTTTCATACAAAACATTTGTACAATAAGCCTTGATAACTTTATTAATCGTTTTTAAATAAGGGGGTATATGTTATAAATTGTATTATCCCAAAAGCATGCTACATAAATTTTGTTTTTATTGGGTGATTGGACTCCTGATCTCTCAAATATAAATATTTGTAAAACAGACTCATACATTAGCATATGGTTGGCTCTAAAGAACAGTTGTTAGTTGTTATCAAGGGATAAATCCTTTAAATTGTATTATCCCAAAAGTTTGCTATACAAATTTTGTTTTAAAATATTTTAAATTTCGATTGGTTGAATGGACTATTGTTCTCTTAAATATAAATATTTGTAAAACAGACTCATACATTTTATCACACGGTTGGCTCTGAAGGACAGTTGTTAGTAAGATATAAATCCTATAAATTGTATTATCCCAAAAGTATGCTACACTAATTTTGTTTTGAAATGACCTTGATTTCGAATGGGTACATGGACTCATTACCTCTCAAATATAAATATTTGTAAAACAGATTCATACATTTTAGCATAGGGTTTTCTCTGAAGGACAGTTGTTAGATTAGCTGGTAGTCTAAACATGCCACTTTCTCCTCTATACCTTGCAAAGACCATCTTGACTTCGTAGTCAACCACCTGACGGAGTGGCGTAATTAATAATTTCCTCGATTGGACTATTTTTCTTTTTAAGTTTTCATTTTTCATAGAATTTCGTAGTAACGTTGCCCAGAAAAACCCTTATAAATTCAGAGTTAAGTTAGAGATTAGCTGTTGGAGCCAAATAAAAGAGGGTGAAGAAGGGAATATAATGTAATGATTAACTCAAAACAGCAAAAAAAGTGACATTGGCCCTTTTAGTACCAAGAATTATAGTTGCTCTCGATATTTTGCAAAATCAGGAGTCACTCCTAAAGGTATGCACTAAATTTTAAGAATTGTGTTTGCTTTTCTTGGGGCTAATTTTTGAAGACACTATTCACTGAACGATGTTTATATCATCTCTTGACTATAAATTTTCGTAAACTAGACTCATTGTAGCATCTGGGTGGCTCTAAAGGTTTACCTTTTAATTATAGACAGTTTTAAAATATTTCTTTCTCTTGTGTACTGTTCTGGTACTGTAAAGCGACCATCTTTTGGACCCAAGTGATGCTGATACCGTCGTTAGCCAATAGACGGAATAGTGTAATTATTATTTTCATCGATTCGGTGATTTTTATACCCTTTACCACCATAGGTGTAAAGGGTATTATAAGTTTGTGCTGATGTATGTAACGCATGGAAATATTTGTCTTAGACCCACCTTTTAGCATACCAATAGGCTTAGAATCACTTTCTGAGTCGATTTAGCGATGTCCGTCCGTCTGACTGGACCCACATGTAAACCTTGTAATCAAACTACAGGTCGCAATTCTAAAGATAATTTGATGAAATTTGGCACAGATCATTTTGATAATGGGACCATGGCTATTGAAATTCGTCAAAATCGATCAATTATGTATGGTACCTCCCATAGGTCCCACTTCCGGAATTGATATATTGGCCACAAATATCAATATTTTTTCATGAAATTTAATTTAGATACTGCTTAAGTAAACTAAGGCCACTGTATCAAATTTCGTTGAAATCGGTCCACATTTGACTATCGCTCCAAAACAAACTTTTCTTTAAAAACGAGCTAAATGAGACAAGAATCACTTAAACGCTCGTAAATCTAAAGATGATGAGAATTTTAAGTTTATTTTTTGCATACACAACTTTTGTAACAACTGTAACTGTAATCAATCTGCCTAATCAAATTTCGGGGTAATCGGTCCACATTTGACCCTAGCTCTCATTTTAGTCCAAATGATGGAAATGGCTTCAATATATATGTTTTGAGAAAATGTTTGTATGATGGCAAAATTTAGCAAATATTTGTCTTTATACAGGAAAACTAACACCTTTGACCTTAGTGGTGAAGGGTATCGTATTGTCGGGCTTGACCGACTATAGCACTTTCTTACTTGTTTTTCATGAAATACTGCTTAAGTAAACTAAAATCATTGTACCAAATTTCGTTAAAATCGGTCCATATTTGACCATAGATCCCATACAAACTTTTCTTAAAAAACGCACTAAATGAGACAAAAATCACTAAAACGCTCGTAAATCTGAAGATGATGGGAATTTTATTTTTTGCATACATAATTTTTGTTATAACTGTAATCAATTTGACAAATTTCGAGATAATCGGTCCACATTTGACCCTAGCTCTCATATAAGTCCAAATGTCGGAAACAGCTTAAATATATAAGATTTGAGAAAATGCTTGTATGATGGCAAAATTTAGCAAATATTTTTCTTTATATAGGGAAAATAACACTTTTGGCCTTAGTGGCGAAGGGTATCGTATGGTCGGGCTTGACCGACTATAACACTTTCTTACTTGTTCTTTATTAATTAGATTTTAATTAAAATCTCTGAAAGTCTCCAAAAAATTATGTTGCTACTTTTGGGATCTTTTCAATAAATAACATTGCATACTTTTGGGATCTTTTAAAAAAATAACTCGATTGTCTAGGTTTTGAAAAGTCGAGTGCTACTCCTAAAAGTATACATAGAATTTCAACATTTTATGTGATTCGTATATGATAGACTATTTAGATTTAAAACTCGAGAGCTGCTCCTAAAATACTACATCAAATTTCTAAATTTTAGGTAATTCGTTCAACTATTGGGCAATTTAATTCAAGATTTAGAAAACTTTTTAAAAATTCACTTTTACCATCATTTTTAATAAGGGCTTTTAATAAATCGTACATAACCTTGTCTAAGTCTAATAAAAAAAAATTGTATAAATTTTAATTTAAATTTCTTTATATGTCTTTTGTTCGTATTTAAAGCCTTTTCAATAACTTAGAAAGATGTTCATCATCATTATCTTCATCATCATAACAACTTATATTTAAGTGGCTGAATAATTTATTAAAACATTAACCCCCATTCAGGACAAAATAAAAGCCAGACGTTTTACTTAACAAAGAAAACCTGCAGCAGACAAATGAAAAAGTCAGTGTCTTTCAAAATCAACGAGAGCAAAAAAAAAACAGAAACCCTCAAACAGATTGAAAGGAACCCCTTTGACACCCGTCACCCCCCCTCGACTATAGAAAATAAAACTGAGAGTAAAATTAAAAAATTCTATATTAAAAAGGGAAAAAAATACTATAAAAGCAGCAGCAAATATTTGAAACAAAAGATTCAAGTGCATTTGCTTAAAATAAGTGTATAAATGTAGATGATATCAATGTATTGGTGGGACTTGGTATAAGTTTGTATGGGTGCAGTTCATGGTAGTATGTTGTATGTTAAAATGTTGGACCAGCTTTTGTATGTTTTGCAACATTTTTAATTGAGCCAAAAAAAATATGTATAAGCATATGATTCAACTGAATAGAAAAGGCCAAAAGGAAATGCCTTTTATAGTATTTGTAGTAAAAGTAATGTTTTCATTTCCTTTTGTTTGCTGGGTATGCTGGAGGATATACAAAGTGACAGGCACAAAAAAAAAGATTTTCATTTCTTCAAAAAATGAAACTAATACTGAAATATTCTAGATACATATAAAAATAGTATATAAACTTTTTACACATATTCAGGAAAATGAGACTTTGTAAAATGAAAGTTATAAATTACACTCACTTTGTGTTTGTATTCAGGGAGTTCTATTACAAAACAGCAGCAGCGGCATCAGTTAAATCAGCAGCCATCTGTTTGTTTTATTTAATGACTCTCAATTTTTTATTTTTTTGATAGTATATAGTTAAAGTATTAGTTGTAGTTTGATGCTGTTGTAAAAGTTGTCAGATTTTTAGCGACGAGTACTTTTTTACTATTTTATTTTTATGACCATTTCACTCAAATTCACTTACTGATTTATAACAACTAACACATACACACACCCACATAAAGGACCATTTTGTTTTTTTCCTCATCATACGATAGTTGTCATAAAGGGAAAATAACGTTATATTACACACATATACATATACACCCGTAAATATACACATAAAACCGTTATAGTCCTTTACTACTACATTTATATACACGAAAGTAGCAGCCAGCAAAAAAAAACAGCTTCACCATCGTTTAACTGTAGATGTATTTGATTTTGGGTGCGGTCCTTGACTTCGTTTACGACGCATGACTCTCGATGCTTCGTTTTAGATTTTTTTTCTTGTTTTTTTTTTTTTGCCTTTTTCCCGTTATTATTTCATATACGAAAGTATACACACAGCCGGGCAGGACAATACATTGAAATAATTTTATATTACTCACGTACACATTCAATATACACTAGTCCTAACACATATACAAGTTTTACATTAACACACACACATACACACACACATACACAATGAAACGAAGAATATAATAATTTCTTAGCCTGGGATGCTGTTACATATTGACATGAAACTTGTGATTTATGCGTAAGGGTCTGGAAATAATACTCAAATCACTTTCTTTATTACACATTTAATGGAATTGATGTGCGTGCTGAGGCAGCTTTACTGGCTTTTATTTGCCTTTTGTTGAAATATTAATATTTTTATGAGTTTTTCTCTTGGATATTAATTTAATTACTTTTTTCTTTTGCTTTAAGCATGAGTTAATATCGTAAGAAAATGTTGAGGACTTTATTACTTGTTCAGTGTGAAAAATATTTAGCTAATTTTCTTTTGATGAAATTTTAATGGCAGAATTTTGTTGTATTTCATTTGTATTTCATTTGTGTATTGTGTAGAGTATTTCATTTAATTTTCATAATTTTAAAGTTTTAGCAGCAAAACCTGGGGCCAAACTATGGCATTCGATATCGATCGAAATCTTAGATATTTTCAAAACATTTTACTTTAAGGATAATCAAAATTATTTAAAAGATGCATAGTTTACTATACTTTTTTAAGTTATTTGACAAAATATGAAAAATAGTAAGAGTTTAATTTAAATTATATGTTTTTTAAAACGAATCAAAATTTGATACTAAATTTTAATAAACTTTTTGCATCGAAGTAATTTTTAACATCCCTTAAGTATACTTCACAATATTCGCTTATAAGTCTGAGTTTTCGATCGATATCGAATGCGGTAATTTGGCCCCTGAATTTAAAGCCATAACTCCTTAAAGTATACTTCAAATTTTTATTGAATTAAGTTTTAATTATTTTTAGCCATTTTGTAAATTTAATATCAAAACATGTATTTTAAATGAAAGCTCCTAAAACTATTTAATGAAATTTTCCTTGTGCAATTAATTAATTTATTAATTGTATATACTTTTAGGAGCAACTTAATCCATTAAATGAACTCAATTGAAAACTTTGAACTCCAAACTCCCTATCCTAACTCCCTACCTAACCCGAATTTGAAATTAAAGTTCCTAAAACAATCTACTGAAATTCGCTGAACTAAATTGAAAAATTATAAGTTCTAAAAATATACAACGAAAGTTTTCCTTATAATGAAAATACATCCATCAATTCTAAAGTTTCCAGTTTCTATTTACTGCTTGTATCCTTAAAGTATACCTCATTTTATTAAAATTAAACTCTAATCAAAAACACAACAATTAAATCAGATAGTCTAATATATGATGGATAACGATCATTTTTAAATCTATGGATTTCGGATATATTTTTGAGATAAATTTCAGTTATTTTCCCAAAAAAATTAAAATAAGGGCTTTTATCATTTTGACTGATATTTTTCCTTATTTTTTTTAGTTTTTTGTAAAATGAGGATCAATTTCCATCACATACCGGATTATTTCCCAAAAATCAAAAAAAAACTATAAGAATATAGGCAATAGATATGTAAGATATTCCACAAACATTTGTTTAGCATACTTTTAGGATACTCTAAATAAAATACAATGTATAAAGTTCGCTACCTTACAACTTATTTGTCAAAAGTTCCCTGATGGTAAAAGTATTTCATTTAAACTAAATATTTTAGCAAACAAATGGATATGTTTAGATGTTAAATTTTATTAAAATTTTTGCAAAATAAATTAATTTGAAAATCCCTAAGGTATGCAATAAAATATTTGTTTAAAAGTCTGAAGTTTTTGATCGTTATAGAACGCAGCTATTTGGCCCCAGATTTTAACTTTACTTATGTAAATAATAGTTTTACAAATAAAAATTAATCGAAAATATCAAAATTTTGGCGATAATCGAAATGTATACTTTTAGGAGTAAATTAATAAATTTATCAAATTAGCCTATTATTTTTAATAATGAATTAAAATTAAAATATTTCGGGATAAATTATTAAATTCGTGATTTTTCCATAATTTTGAAATCTTAAAAAGTTTTCAAAATAATTGGATCTTTATAATATAATCCATCAGAAACATTTTTGCTGCATCCTTAACTGCATTTGAAGTTTAAAAAAGTTTATATTATAGCAGATATTCGACATCAATTATTGGGCCATATTTACAAAATTTCTGTCATTGATTTTCTAGCTGATCTAAACACATGCTTATACTTAGTCGTCACATTCCATTTCGATCGAAATCTGAAATGTTCCCAAAAAAGTTTGTATAGTATAGTTTTAGGAGAATTCAAATTAGCTATAACTATTTTGCTGGTATCGAACCTTTGTATTAGAAATAGTTATAATAATGGTTAACAACTTACTTAATTTAAGTATAATTCAATTCAAATTCTCTAAAAGTACATAAATTTGTTCTCTTCGAATAACTTTCAAATGTTTAATATATCTTTTTCAATGATCCATAGAAATATAATTCAATAAAAATTGCAAACCTCCTAAAAGTATACAGCAGTGAGTTTCAATTGAAAATTTAAATTTTTTTCCCCATTTTCAAAGTTTGTTCACAATAAGGGAGAAATCAAAAGTAAAAATTTCCACTTGAGAATTCATTTATAATTGGGCAACAGGGAAAAGTGTAAACATTTACCCGGAATTATAATTCATAATTGAGCTGATAACTATCATAATTATTATAACAATTTAAATCAAATACTGAACTTAATTATTAACTTTATTAAAAATAAATTTTAAAAGATCCATTCCATTCTTTTGAAGATTACTATTATATATTTAAAAGCTTCTAAGAGTACGATGTGTTATTTTCTACAAAATGATGTTAATTTTAAATTGGTTTAGTTAATCGATTACCCAATAAGGCCGATTTCGGCCGAAATTGTTTAGATTCGTTAGATTTTTTTGAAAGCTATTGTATACTTTTAGGAGGTTCATAGTAATGTTTACTGGAGAGAAATAAACGTTAATTTAATTAAATTCTTCTCGATTGTAGATATTGAACCTGATCTTAATGCTTTAAGATATTCCTTTGCTATATCTACGAAAACTTATTGATTTCAGTTCAAACCTAGGGCGATATTTTCGCCATTTAATTAGTTTAAATGTAATTTAAACTATATCTTGGTTCCCAACGGAGTGACGAAGACCATACAATCGGTATACTATATATATACCAGAATCTTTATATCTGGAGGGCTTGGAACCCATAACCATACATAAGCAGTCGAGGAATCTAGTCTCTTTTTCGACGTGAATGAATCCGGGTTTTATCGTCGCTTTAATATTGATCGAAAACCGGAATATTTAGAAATAAATATGCCAACGTTTTTTACAAGCAACTGAGACCTCTTATATATAATGCTTTTTACTATTCACTAAAATTTCTAAATTTTTAATGTTATCGTCTAAGATAGTTTGGTACCTTTATTAGATTTCTGCCTTTAGATTCAAATTAAAAAAATCTGTAGTATACTTTTAGGATTCTTTAAATTAATTACATTTAAATACAAAAAATAAATGTATATATAGTAAAAAACCAATACGAATATTTTAAAAACCCATTAAAGTATGCTAAACTTTATTCATTAAATTTTTAATTTTATCTTTCGATCTCAATTATGAAGACTGAGAGAGTACTGAATTCAGATTCGATTTAAAATTTGTTATACATCTAATAAATTTGTCTGTATACTTCAAGGATGTTGTTATAAAACCGATTTATAAATTAAAAATGAATTAGCTAATACAAATAATTTCAAAAATCCTAAAAGCTTGGCCAACAATTTTTAATACAATTTTAAAATTTTTCATCAATTACGAATAAGAGGATTTGGATCCTACTCTAAAATTCTGCCATTAGATTTGAACTAAAATTTATGTTGTATACTTTTGGGATGCTTTATGTTAATTAAATTTTAATAATAATATAAAGTATGCTCAATATTTTTTAGAATTTTCGGTATTTCTTTAAAAACGTTCAATATCAATGTAAAGTTTGGGCTCCTGGACTAGAGTTCTAAATTTAGATTATAAATTGTGATAATAAAACTGTGATGTATACTTTTAGGATGTTCTAATAAAACCGATTAAAAAAGTTCTGTTAAATAAGTAAAGCAATATTACGTGAAATATATTTATGAAGACCTTAAGCGTTTGATTAACAAATTTGTATCCTTTATATATAAACTATTTAGAATTTCCTAGAAATATGCGATAATAATTATCCGAAATATTAAAAAACATACAATTTCACTATATTTTAATTTCAAAAATTCCGGCTTAAAAAAATAAAAACCAAAAATTTGTAAATGTTCAATGAGTTCAAAACCTTTACAAATATAAAAAACGTTTACAAATATTATAGTAGTTTCTAAGAACTATTTTGATAGAAATCATAATGATTAAGAAGCACATTTTATAGTTTCATTAGAAATCAATTAAAAAATATTTCAAATCTCTCATTTCTAACTTAATTGCAGTTACTTATTAGGCTTTTAATACTATTCAAACTAAACAAATAAATTGTTTAAAAAAGTAAATGATATTGCAAGTATACTACTAACATTCCTATATGGAGTGTATTTCGTCAAAACCATAACCCTAAATGCGTGCTATGTAATACTATTTATTTTTTTACTACAGCCTCAAGATATGCTATATACATTGACTCCAGAATTTATGTGATCATTTATTTCACAATCAATTTCCAACATTAATTTCGAATTTAACTAAATTTAGACAAGACTTAGATATAAAATAGCCAAATTGTATTCCCTAGAAAAACTATTAAAATTTATTTTATAGGTTAGAAGTTATAATTTAAAGTTAATACCGATTTAATAAAATTTATTGCATATGTTAAGGACTATAAACGATCAATGATCTAAGCGATATATTCCAATAGGAAAAATCACTCAGACCAGGAAAACTTTTTCTTATACGAGTTTGTTTTTTTTTTTTTTTGTATAAAAAAACTAACTAGAATACATAAATTCTAAAAATATCCAATTAGATTTTTAAGTGATAGATGTTAAAAGAAAAATATAATTTTAATATTTTTAAGCAAATATTTGAATAAGACACATACACAAACACTACAAGCACAACACCGATTATATTTATACTGCATTACAACATCGATTACATACCCAGAGCAACAAAAAACAACGTTTCGTAAAATTTAATTTCAAAAAAACGTTACACAACGAAAAACACACACAACCACAACTGAAGATATACCAACATTTGGTGAGTGTATAACTTGCGCGATCGATATTTGGTTATTTTTTTAAAGCATTTCTTTCTTCTTTTTTTTTGTATAAATCCGCAGAAAAGTCAAGTTTTAAAAGATGTTTTTTCAAGAAATAACACTTTTATGTCATTAAAAAAAGCAACAACATTTAACGAAATGTTTTTCATTTTTTGAGAAACTTTAAAAATATTTTTTTAAATACTTTTTATTTCAAATATTTTTAAACTTTTGTTTAAAAAAAAAGAATTAAAAGTAGTCCAATTTTTAAACCTAACGTCCCTTCCCGCAGCCAAGAACTGATTGAAAAGGCCAGTACTTCTTATTTTGGTTATGTTTGTTGTACAACAAAATTTTGATGCCTTTGTCTCGTCCTAGTTGGGATTTTGTTTGTTCACCCTCCTCCTCCCCCCTTGTTACCTATAAGTGGCTTTAAATGTTGTTGCTTTTTTCTCAGTGATGATTTCTTCTTTTTTACGCTTTAATTTTTAATTTTGTATTTTTTTCTGTGTTTTTTACATTTCGATTTTTTCATACTTTTTTTTTGATATGTTTAGGTTATATTTGCACATAATTTTTTTCTTTTGTATTTTTTTTTTCCTTCTTGTTAAAAATAAAGAAGAGATGCTGTTGTGATTGTATAAGGTTAAAGAAACGATACTGGTATATATGACGTCCTCGACGGCGCACAGCCGTAATATTTAAGCGCACCAAGCGCACTAGTTGACGCCTAAACGTCTACTACGAATAACGGTTGTTGTAGCGAACCCCAATTTCGGTAATTTCAAATGGCGGCACTACAACATTAACAAATCACTCACACGCAGAAATGGGCCGAGTATATACAATCAACAGCAACAACAAGACAAACGCCAGCATCCTTATTGTGCAAAATTTGTATGTAGTAGTTTTTGTTGTTGTTGCCATACCTATCTAAACTTAAATCCTTAATTTCACTCAGAATTCTGCTTTCGGGTTTTGTAGTAAAATTGTATTGAATACACATATACACCACCATTTACACTCACAAACGAGTAGATTTGAAACAACCCATTATCACACAGCATCTGTGTATTAGTATGGGTTGCAAAATTAAACTTTTACTCATACTATTCGCAACATCCTTTATTAACAGGCTCTTTGAATTATATCTCACCAATACTTAGATTCTTACTCACCCTTAATGTTATAAAGGGTGGATTAGTTGAACTTAGCGTGAGGCTGCCTTAAAGTTCTACTTAACGTCTGACTTTAGAGCATTTTTTCAACAACTTAACTTAAGTCGTGCCATATGATTTTGACATAAGCAATCAAAACAAATTACACTGCTGTGCAGCCAAATCCTCCTTTTAATAAAACTATGTGGACTACATGGATTTTGATGCGCTAAACTCAGATCCGTTGTCGGTTTTTTTCCATCAGATCTGGATTTTTTTATGGGCGTGGCAAATTTTCCCCCTTAAATTAGTCAGGTACGGAGACCTATTTCGTCCTAACTCGAGAACGACTCATCCGATTTTCGTTTTGGAGTTATTTAGAAATTAATGGAGAAACAAATTTTTTTTCGTGCAAAATTCGTATTTTTTTCAGGTTAAAAATGTAATTAAAAAAAATATAAAGTAAAATTCTAACATTTTAAACATTTTTCTAAGAGCAACATATCTTAAGAATAAAATATGCTATAAACCATAAAAATCGGTTTAAAAATGTGAATTTTATTACCAATTTACCGATTACCAATTTTTATAAAAAATACCGTTGTATTTTAGCTTCATTACCTAGTGAAATCTTATGGTCATATGTAAGGTTGGGTATCTGCGGTAAATTGGTAATAAAATTCACATTTTTAAACCGATTTTTATGATTTATAGCTTATTTTATTCTTAAGATATGTAGCTCTTAGAAAAATGTTTAAAATGTTAGAATTTTACTTTATCTTTTTTTTATACTCTTCACCAATAGGTGAAAGGGTATCATAAGTTTGTGATTCCGTTTGTAATTTTTTTATTAGTGATCGTAGACCCCATAAAAATTATACCGATCGACTCAGAATCGGGAGAAGAATCGATTAAGCGATGTCCGTCTGTCTGTCTGTCCGTCCGTCTGTCTGTCTGTCTGTTGAAATCAAGTTTCTGAAGCCCCTGGAGGATGGACCTACATAAGTTATATACCAGATTTTAGGAAATTCTCCCGCAATGAACGCTATTAAATTTCATTAAAATCGGTTTATAAACACCGAAAATATCGAAAAAATACCAAAAATTAGACGAAAATTTTAAAATTTTTGATTGAAACACACTTTTAAGTACCAAGAGAAAAAAGATACTCCTGGTGTACATGTGATAATATTTTATATATCAGATTTTAGGAAATGGTTCCCCAAAGCACTCTGTAAAATTTTATCAAAATCGGTCCATAAACAACTAAGATACTGCCAAAACACTAAATTTGATGTATCGCAAATTACACAAAGTACGCATTAGGGAATGTTTGGGAATGAAATGCAGAAATAGGAAAAACCATCCTCGTAGAGCACGGACATACATACATTTTATATCAGATTTTAGGAAATTCCCCCGCCAAGCACATTATTAAATTGTATCGAAAGCGGTCCATAAACAAATGAGATATCGCGAAAACACTACTTGTGATGTACAGCAAATTACCCAAAGTACGTGTCTAAGAAATTTTGTTTACATTTTGTAAGTATTGTTCCAGCGATATCTCAGGTGTTTATGGACCGCTTTCGATACAATTTAATAATTTGACAGTGTTTTTTGTGGGAGGATTTCCTAAAATCTGATATATAAACTCCACAAATCTGATTATAAATACCAGTCAAATTGTACCGATCGACCCAGAATTGGCAGGAGAATCGATTTCGCGACGTCCGTCCGTCTGTTTGTCCGTCCGTCCGTCTACCTGTCTATCCGTCCGTCCGTCTACCTGTCTGACCGTCCGTCCGTCTACTTGTCTGTCCTTTTTTCTGTTGTAGTCAAGTTTTTGGAGCTCCTGTTTTGTCGATATTTTAGATGTTTATTTTGATCAAATTTAATAGCGTTCTCCGCAGCGAATTACCTAAATTATGATGCACACGGTAATTTGTGGTAGATATAATTTAGTGTCTGCTTTTTGAACATTATGATAACAGTTGAGTATGTATTATAAACAAAATTATAGGTAATCTTCCTAGGAAGTACAAAAATGCAGCTAAGTACATGATATCCGTTCAAAACCTACATATGTATGTAAGTATCTCACATATCAACGAAAATTTAAATTTTTTAGTTGCAATTGGGAGAAATCCGTTCACGTTTGACAATTGCTCCCGTATAAGTTCGCCTAAGGCAATCCCTTAGTAGCTAATAAATGACAAATTATAATTATCTAATTAATTATAATTATCTATCTATTATAACAGATACGATGATGACATTTAGTATAAAGACGTTGTAAAATATCGTTATTCAGGGCGATAGCGCCTAAAATAAACTTTCTAGAGAGACTACATTTGACAAAAGTATTTCTGATATTTTGAAAAGTTCGGCATTGAAAATGGGCGAGCTCGGTTCACATTTACTGTTATCTCCCATATAACCCCGACCAGGAATCACTTTAATGCTGATAATTAAAATTGTACAAAGAACTAGAGCAAAACTTTCCACACATCCATCGGACAGATCGAAGGAACAATACATCCCAAATATTATTGTTGAAGTATTCATCTTAATTAGTTAACTAACTTCAGATTAATAAGTAAATCTTCAATAAATTTTCCGCCAAAGCTGATATCCATTCACTTGAAAACTATATATTTCACGTATGTATCTAAAACTAAGAGTGTATACCTTATAATTCTAAGGCTTGTATACATTGACAATCATTGTTAAAGCTTTGACCTAAACCAGTTCAGAGTTTTAAATAACTAATCATGAACTTTTAATAGTTGGATAATTCGTATGAATTAAAGTACACAAACCTCACTGGGCACTGTGTTTTTTGGTTGCATGCCAGAATACTTAATCTTCATCAAATCGATGTGCTCTTGCAAATCTAAGGGCATCTACATTTTGAAGCATCTTTTCTGCATGGTTTATCTGGTCTATCGAACTTTATTAAATGTTCGTAAAATAGACACATATCACTTTAGAATCGAAGTGACGCTGCCTTCGACACCAGGCACCTGCCCAACCTAACCTTTGGGTCCATAACAATTTTAGATGATGACGCTACCAAAAAGCTTTTCGTTTTCCGAATCTTAATTTTAAAGATTCTTTGCATATAATACTAGTATAACCAAATATTGCTAGGAATTACATTTAGTATGAACAAAAGAAAATTAATATACATATGAAGCATTTGTGTGGGGCTCAACTAAGACAGTAATCAGAAGCTATATAATTATCAATACATTCTTACGATTTTGTACTTTACTTTTGGAACACCATTGGTGAAGGGTATCCAAGATTCGGCAAAGCCGAATATACCACTCCTACTTGTTTAATTACATTTTTAACCTGAAAAAAAATTACGAATTTTGCACGAAAAAAAATTTTTTCTCCATTAATTTCTAAATAACTCAAAAACGATAAGAGATACGGAAAAATTAAATTGGACTAAAATGAATGCAATTTTGTTATGCATCTTCAAGTGTTTTAATTTTGAAAATCGGATAATCGTTCTCGAGTTAGGACGAAATAGATCTCCGTACCTGACTAATTTAAGGGGAAAAATTTGCCACGCCTATAAAAAAAATCCAGATCTGATGGAAAAAAAACCGACAACGGTTTAAATTAGCTTTCCACCGAGAAAGACTATATGAGGAAAAACCATTACCCATTATCATGAACTTAGTTCAAAACAATATGTTAGCACTGATTTTGTTAGCATAAGCTTATACTCAATAGTACGCTGGCCGGAAGGTAATCAAAATAATCAAAAAGATCTTTTCCATGTGTTAAAATCACAATGATTGACAAAAAAGAACCATGACATCAAAAACTCCCACCAAAACGCAAGGGTAGAAAACGTAACTTTTTTGATCCAGTCCATAAAAAAGAAAATTTCGGAGTAAAAAATGCCTTAAATTATGCAAAATCATGTTATTTACAAAGTCAATAGATTTTGTTAACTTAAAGCTAGCACTTCCAAAAAAAACATAGAAATTGTGTAGCGTTTGCGTGGTTTTCTACGCAAAGAGCAGATGAAGGTTAATTTTTATTTTTTACTTGTTTGTTATGCCCTTCGCCACCATAGGTGGAAAGTTTATTATAAATTTATGCTGATGTATGTAAAGCATAGATAATATTTGTCTTAGACCCACCTTTTAGTATACCAATAGGCTTAGAATCTGGTCATTTCTTTGATAGTGGAACCATGGCTGTTGAAATTCGTCAAATTTATGGTACTTCCAATAGGTCCCACTTCCCGGAATTGATATTTTGGCCACAAATATCAAGATTTTTTAATGAGATTTAAAACAAATATTGCTTATGTAAACCAAAATCACTGTACCAAAATCGGTCCACATTTGACCATAGCTCCCATACAAACTCTTCTGTCAAAACGCTCATAAATCTGAAGAAAATGAGAATTTTAAGTTTCTTTTTTGCATACATAATACAGTAAAAACTGTAATCAATTTCGAGATAATCCAACTGACGGAAACAGCTTAAATATATAAGTTTTGAGAAAATGTTTGTATGATGGCAAAACATAGGAAATATTTGTCTTTATACAGGAAAAAGAACACCTTTAGCCTTAGTGGTGAAGGGTATCGTATGTTCGGGCTTGACCGACTACAGTTCCTTCCTACTTGTTTCTTTTTAGTTTTTCGCTTGTTTATATTTTAACAGCTGATTGTACAGTATTGTCAGTAGTGAGATATACGAAAGAGTTACAGCGATTTTTATACCCACCATCAAAAAGAATGGTGGTATATTGAGATTGTCATTCCATATATAATTTCCTTAATATTGGCTCAAAAACCAAAAGGGATACATATTCTGAGTCTTTATAAAATCCGTCTGTTGAAAGTACGATAACGCCTAAACGAAAGAAGCCAGGTCACTAAAACTCGAAAAAGACATTCCTCATACCCTCATTCCTTACTGGGAACATTTTGGTATTAAAATTATACAAAATCGGTTCACATTTAACCAAAGCTCTTATAACCTCACATAAGCTAATCGCTTATTTTCTAATAAATGGTGTATAGAAGTTTTACAAAAGCACCAGGCAGCCTATAAAATTTTATCGAAATCGGTTCACATTTAGCCATGCCATAGCTTCCATACAAAACACTTATGGAAACAGCCTAAATTCAACCTAAAATACACTTAAATACCAATAAATGTAAAACTATAAAAGCTATGACCACTAAATTTAGCACCAGGAAGTCTTATGTCAATGTCAGCGAGTGTGACGTCGTCGTCTGTCATCAAATAAAAGCGAGATAGGGCCTTAAATACAAAAGCTAGAGAGACAAAATTTTACAAAATTATTTTCGTTAAGTTATGGCAGTTGTGTACTAAAAATGGGTGAAATCTGTTCACATTTAGTAAGAGCTTCCATGAGTTGACATGAGGACCTTATACAATATATCAAGGGGATTGTGCGGCAAACCTACCTATACCAACAGATCCATCCTGGGTAGTAGCGGTACACTTCTCTCAATCCCGGATGTACAATTAATACGATGGATGGAACACTTCCAGTCAACATTAAACAATCCCATTGGATTAGAAGCGCTGACGGAAGTGCAAAATGAAACCAACCATGACTGTTTATTCAATGGAATTTCAGACAGTTCACCACAATACAAGAAGTAAAGAATGCCATCAAAAGCCTCATGCGCAACAAGGCCCCGGGCAAGACAATATATCAGCAGAGATGCTTCTATATGACGTTGAAGGATAGCCGAGACTGTGGCACCCATTTGTATGTAAAATATGGGAGGAGGAAGCTCTGCCAGCCCCCTGGAGTGATGGTATACTAGTCAAAATACCAAAAAAGGGTGACTCCAAAGACTGCAATAACTACAGGGAAATAACACTTCTTCCAATAGCGAGCAAAATACTAAGTCGAGCAATTTTGAATAGAACGTCTGACGCAGTTTCTGAAACACTCCGCGAAAATCAGTTTGGGTTCCGAGAGAATAGATCTTGTGTTGATCTAATCAACATAGTAATAGCCTAATAGTACTAGAACAATGTAATGAATTCCGCACCCCCATTAACCTAGCGTTTATCGACTTTATGGAGGCCTTCGACAGTGTCAATAGGAGCTATCTATGAAGAATTTTAGAAAACCGTAACATGCCAACGAAAATTCTGAACTTAATTCGGGCAATGTACGTGGACTTTTAATGTCGGGTTCTACATAAGGTAAATTATTATATAATTTATAAGGTAATTATAATAATTATGTAAGGTAAATTGTCTAATCCGTTCGAAGTTACTACTGGAGTAAGACAAGTTTGTATCTTATCACCCATACTTTTTATGATTGTCATCGACAATATAATGCTCGCGGCACTGAATGGTAGACGTGGTATCCAATGGACACCCTTTAAACAACTCGAGGACTTGGAATACGCCGATGACGTATGTCTTCTAAGCCAAAGCTCAGGCCACCTTCAAGATAACACTAGTGCGATTACTGTTGAATCTCGGGCAGCTGGACTGGAAATCAATATATCCAAGACAAAGGTTTTGCCTGGAGGCTATGGCGCAAACCCGTCGCCACACACTTTATTGGATGTGTAGGTACCTTTAATTATCTTGGTAGGTGGCGCCGACGAGGATATTGAATCGCGCGTTAATAAGGCAAAATCTGCATTCGGCATTCTCCGAGCTATTTGGAAATCTCGGCAAATATCAACAACAACTAAGGTACGAATATATAACTCGAATGTCAAGTCCATCTTGTATTACGGCTGCGAAACTTGGAAACGCACAAATGTCATCGATAAGCGCCTACAAACCTTTGCAAACAAATGCTTGCGGCAAATCCTTAATATATGGTGGCCAAATCGCATAAGAAATGAAGATCTAATAAACGCTACAAACCAAATCCCTTCTTCTATAGAGGTATGTCAACGGAAATGGCGGTGGATAGGCCAAACACTACGAAGGCCAAATACCAACATTGCTCGACAATCGCTTCGTTGGAATCCACAAGAAAGCGGCGCTAGTGTTGGCGCACCTATGCTTGAGGCCCTATGCTCCACTGGGAGTCAAGGATAACAGAAGAAGAAATTTGTTCATAAGAAAACAAAAACGTTTTGAAATTTTGCAAATTTATTTTTTGTTGTTAAGCTTTACTGGTTAGAAGTGAAATATTAGTTCATGTGGATGTTGCTGCCTCATCCTACACTCTTCCGAACTGGCCAATGTTCGAACACTTATTTCAGTGTATGTGGTAGTAACTCAGCAACAACATCAGAAATGTCGGCCTTAAAATGCTCAATTGTCTCAGGTTTGCCAAAATAAGCCATTTCTTTAACAGCGCCATCTCATATCACAGCTTCTTAAAGTCCTATTGTCACAACCATTTCGGCTATCAAACTTTTGACTCAATAGATAATATAAAATTAACTTTTTTTGTAAAACAAATGTATCAAACATATATTTTACTCTCACATTGTATAAAAAACAGATAATTTATGATCATTGTGTGTAAGTAACAGCTCTAACTACTTTACACATAATAGAAACGATCAGCTGTGACGTTCCGTTAAGGCAGACTCACGCTAAGTTCAACTAATCCACCCTTTGCCGTTATAAGCCTAACACTCGCTCATTTGTACACACTCACATCCACCAATTCTTTGCTATAGTTTTCTAAAACTCTCATTCATTTCTCTTTAGCTCACAAATACTTGCTCATTTATATAACTGTATGTATTTTTTTTTAGCTGTACATTTGTATTTATTCTTTAGGAAAAGTATAGTATACTTACTGTATAATAGAAGCTGTTGCTGTATTTATCTGATTCATCTATTGATCTAAATTTCTATGGCAACCGGCATTTTTTTGTTGCTTTCATTTTGTGCTCGTTTCTTCTTCATTGTATAATTTATCCGGGCCGGTTTTTAGCTTAGCCCGGGACCTGTTTGAGCTTTATTGTATTTTTAAAACAATTTCATTTAAAACAATTTTCACTCATTATTTGCCAGTTGTTGAAATGAAGTTACTCTATATTGTAAGTTTATATAAGTATGTATGTATTTGTATACTTCTTGTGTGTTTGTGTAAATGAAATCGTATTATATTCCGCTTTTTTATCTTAAATTTTTGCTACATTGACCTTAAATTTGTAAAGAAATATGTATGAAAAAAACATGCATTTAATATAGCCCGTTGATAATTTTATGCTTTCAAAGTGATAATGCATGAATATTGTTGAAACTATTCCGAATGTTAAGGAAACAAATTATTACTTTTATTTTAGAAAAATTTATAGAGCAACAAATATATTCATATTTACGGTCAAATGGTTTAGTTTAATTAAAGCTCAACCATTTTGCTTTCAAACCTTATGTTGCTTATTTAAGGGCAAAACTTTTATATGTATTAGAAACTTTGACTATATCATAATTAACAGAAAATAAAAAAGTTATGAAATGCACAAGTTTTTACTTACAGAAACTAAAATAACCTTTTTTGCGTTGCTAAACCAAAAATTTCATATATAAAACCATATCATATGCACATAATGAAAGCCACTAACAAATCTTATAAAATCGAAGCCATTTTAAAATATTTTAAAAGTACCTAAAATTATTTCGTCTATTTTTAATGTAAATATATAGACTCTAACGCACATATGTTTCTGAGATTGGTTTCAATGTGCTAGATAGCTTCCGGGAGTGGTTTTTAAATGAAAGCTATAGTCAGGTATAAACCAATTCCTCTAAAAACTGACCAATAGTAGCATAAAACTTCTTTGTTCTAAATTAAGCTGTTTTATCTATTACAATTAAATTTATCAGCATTAATGCGATTTCCGGTCGGGGTTATATGGGAGCTCTAACTAAATGTATACCGATTTCGCTGATTTTCAATACACAACTTTTTCAACATATTATAAACAAGTAAGAGTGTTATATTCGGCTGTGCCAAATCTTATATACCCATCATCAAGTTGTGTTAAATTCAGAAACAGGGTGCAGCTAATTCAAAATCTGGACCAAAACTGAAAAAATCGCTAAGCTAATTGGTATTGTTGGTAAAACCTTTGGAGCTTTATAGTTCAACATTTAAAATATTTTTGTGGTTTCCCCAGTATTTACTTTGATCAAAATTCGGTCTCATAACCGGGTATAGTTTTACATTAATAAGTTGTTAAATACTTTTCATTGTGATTAATATGTAGTTAGGCTAAACACGTTAATAGTAATACGGCAGGTCCATAAATTTCGTTAGGAGTTCCTAATGCATTCATCATATATAAAGTCTGGGCTGAACATTGATTGATGCCTATCTAATTTCATAGGTGCAATCTTAATATAATGAATGTACCTCCAAATCTTTTTGATTGTAGATATAAAAAGGGGATGTTATATATAGAAGAATTATAGCCAAATGTTGACCGATTGACCGAATTTTACACACTGGCTGGTATATATATAGAGCTTATTCTTGCAAAATTAAGTGGCCATAGCTATCATAGTTTATAATTTAATAGCTTTTAACTTGCCTTTGCTAAAATTTTTGGTTTCCGTGAGTGTTTTTTATATGAAAGCTAAAGTCAAATATGGACTGATTCCTATAAAATTTGATAAACTGATCAAAAATTGCATAAAACTCCCTATTTTAAATTTAATCGTCATAGCTATTACAATTGTATTCAATTTATCAGCATTAATGTGTTTCCCGGGGCGGGGTTATATGGGAGCTCTAACTAACACACATATTTTTCAAGATATCCAAAATACTTTTGTAAAATTTTGTCTCTCTAGCTCTTTTCGTTAAGGCGCTATCGTGCTTTTATATGACGGACAGACGGACATAAACAACCTTTTCTTTATTTATTTTTGTGTTTCCATAAGTTTTTTTTTTATATGGGAGCTATGGTGAAATGTGAACCGATTTCGATGAAATTATATATTAATTATATGCTGCCTAGTGCTTATGTAAAACTTCTAGATACCAAATTTTGACATCATAGCTGTTATAATTTGTCACTTATTAGGAAATAAGCGATTAGTCTAGACAAGTTTATACGGGAGCTATGGTCAAATGTTAACCGATTTTGATCAATTTCAATACCAAAATTTTGTCATAGATGAAGAATGTTTCTACTCAGTTTCACGAAGCTTGCTTCTTTCGTCTAGGCGTTATTGTGATTTCTACAGACAGACAAATAGACAGACACACAGACGGACATCGCTCAATCGTCTTATAATTTCATAAGGATTCAGAATATATATCGTTTTTGATTTTTGAGCCAATATTAAGGAAATTACAAACGGAATGACAATCTCAATATACCCCCCATTCTTTTTGATGGTGGGTATAAAAAGGGGATTTTATATAAATATATATTTATATATATATATATATATATATATATATATATATATATATATATATATACATACAAGAATTATAGCCAAATGTTGAACGATTGTAATAAAATTTCTAATTTAATAGCTTTTAACTGGACTTTGCTACATTTTTTTTTTGTTTTTGTTTCCGGGAGTGTTTTATATATGAATGCTATAGCCATATATGGACCGATTCCTATAAAATTTGATATACTGACCAATACTTCCATAAAACTTCCCTATTTTAAATTTATTCGTCATAGCTATTAGAATTCTATTCAATTTATCAGCATTAATGTGATTCCCGGGCGGGGTTATATGGGAGCTCTAACTAAATTTGAACCGATTTTCTCCATTTTCAACACACATCTTTTTCAAGGTATCCAAAATACTTTTGTGAAATTTTGTCTCACTAGCTCTTTTTGTTAAGGCGCTATAGCGCTTATATCTGACGGGCAGACGGATATAAACCCCCTTTTCTTTTTGTATTTTTGTGCTTCCGTAAGTTTTTTATACGGTCAAATGCTGACAGATTGTGAACAAATTTTGCACACTAGCTGGTATTGACATAAGTGTTAAATTTGGTGGCCAAAGCTATTACATTTATCATTTATTGGCATTTAAGTGTATTTTAGGTGGAATTTAGGCTGTTTCCGTAAGTTTTTTGTATGGGAGCTATAGGTAAATGTAAACCGATTTCGATGAAATTTTATATGCTTAGCACTTATGTAAAACTTCTAGATACCAAATTTTGTCATCATAGCTGTTATAATTTGTCATTTATTTATTATTTAAGCAATTAGCCGAGACGAGGTTATACGGTAGCTATGGTTAAATGTGAACCGATTTTAATACCAAAATTTTTCAAGAAATGAAGAATATTCATGCCAAATTTTAGGGAGCTTCATCTTTTTGTTAAGGTTTTATCGTGCCGACAATAGATAGACAGACGGACATCGGTCAATCGTCTTAGAATTTCATACGGATTCAGAATATACTTCAATTTTGGCTTTTGAGCCAATATTAAGGAAATTACAAACGGAATGACAATCAATGCCCCCCATTATTTTTGAATGTGGTTATAATAATGACATACGTAACAAGTGTGGAACTGTTTGATAGTATTTTTAAAAGCTTTACGGGCAAGTAGCATTACAATAGGCCAATCATACAAGGTTTTCGTTTTTATAGAATATCCTATTACAGCTTATTAATATATATCTGATACTTATTCTCAATTTTGCACAAAATAACCATTTTGGAAGATAATTCATATTTTCTTTTAATTTTCACTAGATTTTTAAATAGTGCTTTAGTCGGCCAAACCCAATTATTAATTACTAATTTCTTATATGAACCAATTCGCGACAAATTTTCTTATCGGATCAATTAATCGATGTATGTTTTTGTCATTCCTATAGCAGGTGCAAAATTTCCGCATTAGATATCGATCAAAATGTAAGATATTTTATTAACATTTGTGGAGCATACTTTTAGGATAAAATAAATAATATATTACATATAAGGTTTCCTGGTAGTAAAAGAATTTCATTTAAACTAATTGTTTTGACAAACAAACGGATATGTTAAGATATCAATATTTATTAAACCTTTTGCAAAGTTAATTATTTTGAAAATTCCTAAGGCATGTTACACAATTCTTGCGTTAAAGTCTGACGGTCTTATGCTATAAAATTTAACAACGATTGGTAAACTAAAGTTAAGCAAAATTTCTTAAAATATTATCCTAAAACGATTATTAGCTTAACAAACCGATGTTAATCTTTTGTTAACATCAAATAATTTAAAGTAGCTGTCTACATAATTTAAAGCTACGTTAAATATTTTATTGTTTTGATATATAATATTTTCTGAAAACTTTTAAAGAAAATATTTAAGTTTTCAGACTTATCTAATAGAAAATAATATTTTTGCTAAATTTAGTTATCATATTTTTTCTAATTTGCTATTTTTTATCATATAAAAGGTTTCGGGGGTGGGGAATTTATGAAATTTAATTTCCATGATATTTCATACTCTATTTTACATATTTCATACTAAAACCAAACTTTTCAAAAAAATTGATAATACAGATTCTAATTTTTAATAAAAAATTCGTGTTTTCAACAAAAAACAGACATCGGTCAATGAAATTTACAAAAAACATTATAGTGATGTATATATATTCAACATGAGTTAAAAGTACTCGATTTTTAAAAAATCGGTTTAAACCATTAGTAAAAATTTGTCTATTTATTATTTTACTGTATTATAAATGTGTTTAGTTTATGCTTTTATATAACATAAACATAATTTTACAGTAAGAAAAGAAGAAAAATGTTATTTTATATTAAAAACATACAAAACATTATTTAGAAATTCGACTACCCGGAGGAAACAATGAATAATTAATTCGTTGTTTTGTATATTTAACTATAAAGAGACAAGAGAGAATGACGATGTTGCCAGCATTAACATGTAAAATTGACTTGACGTATTCATTAGTTAAAGAACTGTTTTTGGATACTATTTTTTAACAATCGTTTGTTAGCCTTAAAGTATTTGGTAACTAACGTGTTCTTTAAGCAATATTTAAGATTTTTTTTAACATAAGACCGTGAGTTTTTGATCGATATCGATTTGGCCCCAGATATAATATTGAAGCTAGGATCAAATATATAAACAAGTAAGAGTGTTATATTCGGCTGTGCAGAATCTTAAATACAATGTGATTACCGGGGCAGGGTTATATGGGAGCTCTAACTAAATGTGAACCGATTTTATCTATTTTTAGCACACAATTTCTATAATATATCGAAAATATTATTGTTGAATTTTGTCTCTCTAGCTTTTGTAGATAAGAAGCTATCTCGCTTTTCTCTGACGGAAAGACGGACATAAACCGTGTTTTCTTATTGTATTATTGCAGCTATGGTCAACTAGTAACCCATTGTAACAAAATTTTGTACACTGCCTGGCATTCATATAAGACTGCTTTTTGTAAAATTTTGTTGCTGTAGCCCTTTTCGTTAAGGCGCTATCGGGATTTTATCTGACGGACAGACGGACATAAACCCCCTTTTCTTTTTGTATTTTTGTTTCCGTAAGTTTTTTATGTGGGAGCTATGGTCAAATGGTGACCGATTGTGGCAAAATTTTACACACTGGTTGGCATTGACTTCCTCGTGCTAAATTTAGTCATTATATCTGTTATACTTTTAGATTTATTGTCATTTAAGTGTATTTTAGGTGAAATTTTGGCTGTTTCTGTAAGATTTTTGCATGGGAGCTATGACTAAATGTGAACTGATTTTGATGAAATTTTGTATGCTGTCTGGGGCTTGTATAAAACTTCTATATACCAAATTTTATCATCATAGCTATTTTAATTTGTTATTTATTAACAAATAAGCGATTAGCGTAGGCGAGGTTATACGGAAGCAGACAGACAGACAGACGGACGGACAGACAGACAGACGGACATCGCTCAATCGTCTTAGAATTTTATAAGGATTCAGAATATATATCGTTTTTGATTTTTGAGCCAATATTAAGAAAATTATAAACGGAATGACAATCTCAGTACACCCCCCATTCTTTTTGATGGTGGGTATAAAAAATCGAATGGTAATATTATTGTCATAGTTTGTACCATGAGAACTATCAGAAGCTTAAGCCACAAACAATATGAAAAACACGCTTTGGTGGAACTAAAAGGTTATTCGCTCAAAACAAATATAAGCTTAAAATTTCTAACTTATGAAAATCTTAAATTGTAAAATTTTTATCATAAATACCAAAATTCCGAAAGAAGTGGACAAACTTGATTTTTTTTATTGATCTGTATTGTTAATTGCTTTCCTATAAGGCGTTTCCACGGCCTAGCCACTCAGAAAAAGATTCTAGAGCATTTTCGAATTGGACTATTAATCAAAATTCAATTTCTGCAGTGACGGCTGCAAGTTTTTTAAAGCTGTACAAGGTAGCTTTTGCCAACATTTTCAATTACATATACGTATACAAATTCAAACTTTATTCAAACATAAGCTTGACAAGTTAATTGCAAAAGCAAATTGTTGTAAAAAGTTAATGTCTAGTTAAAGAGAAGTTATTTTTATTTCTAATAATTATTACAACATTTACCTTAAGTAATTACGGGGGTTGTAAAACTTTTACATAATTGCAAGTTACGCAGCAGAACAAGTAAAATTAAGGGTCTTCCCATAAAGCAGCATCTTTGTAACCACATATTCGAAAATATATATAATACATTTAGTTTACACCAACAAACGACAACCTCTGGCAATTCTAATTCATAATTTATGAGACAATGTTTCCGCCTAATGAGCAAAAACGCCTTTTCAAAGTAATTTACCACCTTTAACACTGTAAATTCAACAGAGAACGAACAAAAACAAAAAATACAAAATAAATTAAAATCAATTTCAGCAGAATTTTCTTTCCTACTTTATGTATTCAGATATGGATGGCCTCGTCCTCATACGAGGTTGTTTTTTTTACATTTTTTTTTTGTTTGTTCCTCTTACCAATTTATCTAAATAATCATCATTCCTTCCAAGACATCCTGTTAAATGTTGGTGGTACTAAGTTTATTTTTACTTATTTAGAAGGTTGTTTTATATTTATAAGTAGGAATGTTTTATGTAAGGTAATTTATAAATGTAGGTTACGAAAACCTAATTTTATCTAAGATAAGAAACAGAGTTTATGTACAATTGATGCAAAGGAAGAGGAAGTAGAGGAAAAGAAAAAAAATATAGATCTAGAAAAATATGTATATATGACATTAAATTACCTTTAGGTACTTTAGAAAAGACTTGAAAAGTATGAGGTTAGTTCGAAAAGTACATTTTTGGTAAACTTTTCAAATTTTTGTGCTGAATTGATAATACTCTGTTACAAATCAGATTTTTATTCTTTAGAAAAAAAAAACAGTTATATTTTGATTTTTATTTTTTTTAAACAAAAATAACAGTTATTTTTAACTTTTATTTTTTCGAGCAAAAATAAAAATTATTTTTGGGTTTTCAATCCCAATTATGATTGCAAAACTCAACTCCATTCACTTTTGAGAATATGCAAATTATTTTCACTGAAAAATTATCTTTGTTTGAAAATTTTTTTTAATGAATTTATCATAAATTTAAACAAAAATAACTTTTATTTCTGCTCGAAACAATAAAAGTCAAAAAATACATTTTATGTCTGCTGGAAAAAATAAAAGTCAAAAAACAACTTTTATTTACTGACTTTCACGATAAAAGTTATAACAGTTAAAGTCCCTGCTAAAAATTTCGAAAAATTAAAAAAAATTTAAAAATTTTGTTTTTCATAGAATGGGTCTCATATATCGAAGCGCAAACAAATAGAAAGAGTGACCCAAAAATGATGACATTTTGCATTTTTGTTAAGTTTTATGTAGATAAGGTAAATTCAACAAATTTTCGAAATTCGTCGACTCCTTGGGGTACCTGCCTTGGGCCCTCATTCTTATACCCTTCACAACCATAGGTGGTAAGGGTATTATAAGTTTGCTGATAAGTGCTGATGTATGTAACTCATATAAATATTTGTGTTAAACCCACCTTTTTGTATACCAATAGGCTTAAAATCACTTTCTGAGTCGTTTTAGCGATATCAGTCCGTCCGTCTGGCTGGTCTCCATGCAAACCATGTAATCAAAGTACAGGTCGCAATTTAATTTTATTTATTTATCCAAAATAAAGCTCCAAAATAAAGCTCTACTAATCTTTGTTGAAATCCGTCGACTCCTACACTTCAATTCAATTTGATTAACAAGTTACGCCCAAACGACTGCAACACTTTTTGCTTAAATTATGCGTAACAATTTAAGTGCCTTTTTTTAGAAAAATTTGAACTTTGTTTTACGATCGGTAAATTTCGGTACATTTTTTTCACTTAATCTAAAGAAGAGACCACTTTTGACATGGTTGTGGTGGGAGCACCAAGCAAAACCGAGCCAACTTAGTTTTTGTCCAAAGAAAATCGAAAACACTGAATTTTTTAAAGCTTTTTTAATTATCCTGTCTTAGTTAAATGGACATAAAGATTAAATTTGTGAAACTATATTCGATGCATGAGCTACCGAGTTTGATGAAAAATTTCACAACTTTCAGTTTTAGAACATTAACTTTTCTTAAAAACAATTATTAATCCTTAATATCTAGACTATTTTCTAGATTTTTCAAAAGCAGTGGTCAAAAAATGGCCTTTTTGCAGCAGAAATACCATAGTGCGGCTGGCTGGACTCCCATGTAAACCATGTAAAAGTACAGGTCGCAATAATGCATTATTTATGGTACCTCCCATAGCTCCCACTTTCCGGAACTGATATTTTGGCTACAAATATCAATATTTTTTTTATGAAATTTAAAAGAAATACTGCTTATGTAAACTTAAATCACTGTACCAAATTTCGTTTAAATCGGTCCACTTTTGACCATAGCTCCCATACAAACTCTTTTGTCAAAATGCACCAAATGAGAGAAAAAACACCAAGACACTCGTAAATCTCAAGATAATTAGAATTTTGAGTTTATTTTTTGCAGGAATAATTTTTGTAACAACTGTAATCAATTTGCCAAATTTCGAGATAATCGGTTCACATTTGACCTTAGTTCTCATATAAGCCTAATTAACGGAAATATCTTAAGTTTATAAGTTTTGAGAAAATGTATGTATAATGGCAAAATTTAGCAAATATTTATCTTTATACAGGAAAAAGAACACCTTTGACCTTTGTGGTGAAGGCTGTCGTATGGTCGGGCTTGACCGACTATAGTTTCTTACTTACTTGTTTTTCTTATGGGGTTTTCTTAAGTAGCAGTTGTAAGAGCGATGGAGAAGAATATTCCATAAAACATTTTATTTGCACTTCCTATGAAGCACATGAGATATAATATGAGCCAATAAAGATATAAAACGAAGAGGGAGAGGTTTTTCAATTTATCCGGCCCAGTTAGACCTTGAGAAAACTATTGCATTACAACGTGTAAGTGATTGTGGCTGCCAGACTGATGCACATATCTTATCCAACCTATATCTTATTTATGTGAAATCCATTAATTTTAAATAGAAAATAATATGGAAAGTGGCAATCCGATATATCTAATTTAGTGCTTCAATGATTCCTTGAAATAAATTTTCATACTGCCCCCAATAGTACTTACAACAAAAAATAATAAAATAAAGCAAAACCTACAGAGGAACAAAAAGAATCACTTGCTGCTTCATTTCATATAAAATCACCTTTTAACAGGGAGGCAAATTTATTTTTGTATATGGCCTTAGAGTTTCTAGATAGCAAAAGCTACGAAATGTATAAAATAAGATAAAGATGAAGTTAAATAAAAAAGAAACAAAATTTTAGTTAAAATAGAGAGTAAAAAAGTTTATATATAAAAACAACAAATATGCTATAAAATATCCAGGGTAAATAATGGTAAACGAAATCAAGTAATAAAGGTTCAACCCGACAATTTCAAGTGCTACAGTGATAACAAATAAATAAAGCTTTTTTCTCTCAAACATATGGGCAAATCCTAAGTGACTGACGATACATTTGTACGGATTTTGTTGTACTTAAATGTATCGCATTGCCGTTATACACTAGATATCTTTGCACAAATTTCCGATAATATTAGCCCATAAATTGTGCCATGGAGTGACATTTGTTAATTTACATATTTGTTTTGGAGGAAAAAGATATTCGCTTTTAAAGTGCTGCGACGGACGCTACAAAAAATGGAAGTTACTTTTTTCTCAACATGTGTTCCTGTAATTTTCATCAAATCGGATATAGTAATAAAAAATTGTTAATACATTAAAGATAGAGAAAAATCAGGGGATTACAAAATAGCTTTTATAAAATATTTTTAAGTTTCCAGTTTCAACAAAAATCCATAAATGTACTGTAGCGGACGCTACGTGACTGACGATACAATTTTTACTTGAATGTTTTTTATTAGGAAAAAATTAATATTTTATATTTTTTTAAAGAATTCGTTAATCAGTGAAAATAATAGCTTTATTTCTTCTCGAATTTCATCTCCTTCCTTTTCATGTTCGTGGTTAAAATGCGATTTTTGGGCACAATTTAATATTTCACAAAACGGCTTAATATATATATTTATTTAAAGTTTAACACTTTTTACGTCTTATTTTTCGTCCCAAGAATGATGCGGCTTTCTGTTAGAGTGTCCCAAAAATAAAAAAGAAAATTCAAAATCATCAAAATTGCCCCACTGTATATTTTTTTAACTCCTAATATCTTAAATTTAATCTGTGGATATAGACAGTGTTATTGCTTTCTGAATAAGACAGACATGTGTTCGTAAATTTTGAATTTAATAAATATTATTTTGTAAAAAATGTATACTGTGACGGACGCTTCACACTTTCTTTTACATATTATTTTGTAAAATGCTTTATAAACATCTATATATTTTTAGCCTAATGGTATACTATAAGTTCTCTTTACGAACCAAGTTCAATTGGAGAAAAAAGAAAAATTGCACTAGTCAAATTAAAAAAAAAAAACTTCATTTCTGTGACGGACGCTAAACACTGAGAGCCCTTTTTTACTTGATGTTATTAATATCACTCCAATTACTTTTGATGGGGTATTTTACATTTAATTGTATAAAATTAAGCAGACTTTGAGCTACTACTGAAACTTGATACCTAAATGGATGTTTTTGAGATTTTTATGAACTTTTAAAAAACCTATTATGTCAAAAAAATATATAAAAATTCGAGATGGGATAAAGCCCTGCCATTCACGAAGAGAGCAATCGAAAATTGTAGCCATTATATATTCTAAATATTCAATATATGATAAAATTTTTCATAAACACGAATACGCGATTTTGATAGCTTTACAATTTTGTTCTTGGTCTAATTTTTTTCGGATTAGCCCATATGCTTTCCAATTTTAATTGTTTTTCTAGGCTGGTATTACTTGGCTCCCACAAAACTTTTGTTTGATCATGGCCTTGTGAAAATAAAGTCAGGCTCAGGGTATATATCCTCAGAAGTATTTCTTATATCCATATCAGCTCCAACGCTGGCCAATTCGTCTTACTTAGCACCTCGATCTCTTAAATAGAACACTAATTTATTTCGCTGCAAATCTAGATTGTGAATTCATTATTGAAGATCTCAGTGAAATAATTTACTGGAGATTTGACTTCTCGAAATTTTTTTTTCTCCTTTTGAAACAGTTTTGCAAACAGATAGGATCTTGTTCCCCAATTTCAAACTGACGTTTTGCAAAGACTCCATAATATGTGACCCGGTCTATGAAAAGGGAAAAGGTGGCTTATGACTCAAAAACAAAATTTCGAAAAATTATCTAATTTTTCGAAATTTTGTTTTTGAGTCATTAGCCACCTTTTCATAGACCGGGTCACATATTTATAAAGATATTGCACTCCATATATGTTTTTTTTTTTTTTTTTGCTAAAAGTAAAATGTAAGGAATAAGTGAAAAACAATGAAAAACACATAAACGCACAGAAGAACGTACATTTTATGAACGTCTCCATTAGTTATTTTCGAATTAGAGTGAAAGCGGAATAGTCTCTTTTTTGTGGAACTTATTACAATGACCATACGGCAAATCACTGTATGGAAGTGCAACATTTGTATATTATAGAGTCTTTGCTTCCAGTGTAAAAAATATTGCTACTTAGGACAAATGTTGCCTATAAGCAACATTGTGTTTATGAAATTCCTGACATAACAATAACAACTATTTTTGAATTTTATCAACATTAACTCGTTTCCTTAACTTTAATAACTAAAGGAACTATGAACAAAAATTTACAATGTTGCTTATAAGCAACAAATGGCATTAAAGGATTCATCTCATAAAAGCCCTTCTTGATTGTAAATATCTATTACTTAAAATATTTGTTCTAACTCACTTACTAGAATACTATAACGCCTTCTTCTTCTTCTGTTATCCTTGACTCCCAGTGGAGCATAGGGCCTCAACCACCTTTTATATCGAACTCTATTGCGAGATGTTAGACATACATCAATCCATGAATAGTTTGCTGCTTGTAACTCCGCATCAATTGACCTTCTCCACGTTCTAGCAGGTGCACCAACACGACGGCCGCTTCCTTGTGGATTCCAACGAAGCGCTTGTCGAGCAATGTTGGTATTTGGCCTTCGTAGTGTGAGGCCTATCCACCGCCATTTTCGTTGACATACCTCTATAGAAGAAGGGATTTGGTTTGTAGCGTTTAGTAGATCTTCATTTCTTATGCGATTTGGCCACCATATATAAAGGATTTGCCACAAGCATTTGTTTGCAAAGGTTTGTAAGCGCTTATCGATGAGATTTGTGCGTTTGCAAGCTTCGCAGCCATTATACAAGATGGACTTGACATTCGAGTTATATATTCGTACCTTAGTTGTTGTTGATATTTGCCGAGATTTCCATATAGTTCGGAGAATGCCGAATGCAGATTTTGCCTTATTAATACGCGATTCAATATCCTCGTCGGCGCCTACCAAGATAATTAAAAGTACCTACAGATCCAATAACCTCGTTATCCACATTGATGTGTGGCGACGGGTTTGCGCCATAGCCTCCAGGCATAATCTTTGTCTTGGAAATATTGATTTCCAGCCCAGCTGCCCGAGATTCAACAGTAATCGCGCTAGTGTTTTCTTGAAGGTGGCCTGAGCTTTGGCTTAAAAGACATACGTCTTCGGCGTATTCCAAGTCCTCGAGTTGTTTAAAGGATACCACGTCTACCATTCAGTGCCGCGCGCATTATATTGTCGATGACAAGGATAAAAAGTATGGGTGATAAGATACATCCTTGTCTTACTCCAGTATTAACTTCGAACGGATTAGACAATTTACCTTTATTTAGAACCCGACATTTAAAGTCCACGTACATTGCCCGAATTAAGTTCAGAATTTTCGTTGGCATGTTACGATTTTCTAAAATTCTCCATAGATAGCTCCTACTGACACTGTCGAAGGCCTTCATAAAGTCGATAAATGCTAGGTAAATGGGGGTGCGGAAATCATTAAATTGTTCCAATACTATTCTTACTGTGTTGATTAGATCAACACAAGATCTATTCTCTGGGAACCTAAACTGATTTTCACGGAGTGTTTCAGAAACTGCGTCAGACGTTCTATTCAAAATTACTCGACTTAGTATTTTGCTCGGTATTGGAAGAAGTGTTATTCCACTATAGTTATTGCAGTCTTTGGTAATGCTATAACGTAAGCAAAAACATTTTTTTTTAACACGGTGCGCTAAAGAGCCCTATCAAGTGGGAGATCACGAACAAAAATAATGTTTTATCGAAGCAGGTTGGTATGGTGCATTTGGGTAAGAGACTTTTTTTGTGGGATACGTCATATCTTTATTGCCCTGAACATTGTGAAGAGACAAGCCTTTAGAAAAACGAGAAATAGTGTGAGGACTCAGTTTTCCAGAAAGAAAATCCCTGTTGGAAAACCCTTTAGAATGTCAGCCAAAGCGACATCTTTTAAATAGAATTAGGAAGTGAAACTAAATCGATCTGCCAATTTCAAGTTGGGCAATATTTCTGTGTCAAATCGATATTTCTATATAAGCTTTTCTTGCTATGGTAGTGTAGGGTACACAAATCTCTTAAAAAGTCTCAATCTCGACTAACATTTACAAATTTGTACCAAAAAAAGTTCACTCATTTTGTTCTATTATTATACAGAGAGATAGAGAGAAAGTTTAGTTTTAACTCAAGTTGAGTAAATTGCTTTCATACACATACATACACTATATAAGAGTATGTACAAATATTATTTAGTACTCACGTATACAAGCAACAAATATTTATTGTTGTACACGTACATTAACCTATACCAGCGGAATAAAGCCAAAATAAAACGTTGCTGCCGCCTTTTTAGTTAATAAAGCTCTGATGCTGGGTGGTGTGTATGTGTGTGTGAGTTTTTTGTTTTTTTTTTTTAAGGTACACGAGCCGCTGCTGGTGGTTATACTTGGCTGACTTCAGCCCAAACTCAGAAGTTGCTACGTGTACAGCATTTGCAAACATCTGCACAGCCATACTCACCCCACAGAGTTACGTACCACCCAACAGCATCCTTAACCTTACCATCATCAATATTGATGTTTGGCTACCCGAAATAGTTAAAAAAAAAAACTCAGCAATAACCGAAATGAACGAAAAGTAGTGAACGTAATAAAAGCACCCCATTTCTTGTAGCAGAGATGAGCAAATTTCGTACTTTTCGTACAAAGTTATGGTAAAATTGGTTTATATATTGAATGTATTGATGAAAGTGAAATATCTTTACCAGAGTTTAACAGTTTTTGTTCTTAACCAAAATACCCAACAATTACTAAAATCGCAAATTTTGTACAACGAAAAGTAGTAAACGTTATAAAAGCACCCCATTTCTTCGTAGCAGAAATGAGCAAATTTCTTACTTTCGTACAAAATTACGGCAAAATTAGTTTATATGAAAGTGAAATATCATTACCAGAGTTTAACAGCTTTTACTGTTAACCAAAATACCCAACAATTACTACAATCCCAAATTTTGTACAATTTTCAATCTCTTCAACATTTAACATCCCTGATGCTGACCCTTACGTCCGTCACAATTTGCAATTTCAATGAGAACGTACAACAAAAAGTGTGAGCGAAGGAAAAATCAGATGTGAGAGTACGTGTATCTCGGAGATGGGGTGGTTGTGCGTTCGAGTTGGTTTGTAAATATAATTTATACCTTCGTTTTATTTCATCTGCGAATATTTTTGAGCACCCTCTCATTATACAATTTTGTAAACTTTTTCATTTTATTTATTGTTGTAGTTGTTGTCGTCGCATACCTTAAGCCTGTACTTTAACTTTTACCTAAACATACCCGGGCATTTGGTATTTTTTTTTTGCTCGGGATGTTACAGCTTTAAATTTATTGTTGTCATATTTATAGTGAGTCTTTACATTGTATTTTGCCAGATTTGGGCACAGTGGATTTGGGGTTAGTTTAACAAAGGTTCTAATTTTTGTAAATAAAATGGGAAGGACTTTGATGAATGATATAGTGAACTAATGACCTTACATTATTCTTTTCCCCAGTATAAGAAATTATTCCAAAAAAATGTATCCCTGTATTAATCTTTGATCAGCTACATTGAAATCTACGGAAATCTGTACTTAAAAACCAATTTAAGAGCAACGGCCGACTCAACCCAAAGAAATTGAAGTGAATTTATTGGACTCACAACTATTTCATCACAAACAAGTTAGAGTGTTATATTCGGCTGTGCCGAATCTTATATACCCACCATCAAGTTGTGTTATATTTAGAAATATCTCTCATATATCTACGAGGGAGCAGCTAATTCAAAATATGGACCAAATTCGAAAAAAGTTGTTACGCTAGTTGGCATCAAAATATTTGCACTAAATTCGGTTGCAGGAGCTTTATAGTTCAAGATTTAAAAGTATCTAAGTGGTTTCCCTAGTATTTACTTTGCACAAAATTTAATCTTATAACCTGGAGCAGTTTAATTAAATGTGAACTGATTTCACCCATTTTCAGTACCCAACTTCTGTTACATATCAAAAATACTTTTGTACAATTTTTTCTCTCTAGCTCTTGTAGTTAAGGAGCTATCGCGCTTTTATCTGACAGACAGACGGACATAAACCGCCTTTTCTTTTTGTATTTTTGTGTTTCCGTAAGTTTTTTATATGGGAGCTATGGTCAAATAGTGACCGATTGTAACAAAATTTTGCACATATGACTTCCTTGTGCCAAATTTAGTGGCCAAGGCTATAACAGTTTATCATTTATTGGCATTTAAGTGTATTTCAGGTGGAATTTAGGCTATTTCCGTAAGTTTTTTGTATGGGAGCTTTGGTCAAATGTGAACCGATTTCGATGAAATTTTATATGCTGTCTAGCACTTTTGGAAAACTTCAAGATACCAAATTTTGTCATCATAGCTGTTATAATTTGTCATTTATTAGCAAATAAGCGATTAGCCTAGACGAGGTTATACGGGTGCTATGGTCAAATGTGAACCAATTTTGCCCGATTTCAATGCCAAAATTTTCCAAGAAATGAATAATATTTGTGTCTAACTTCAGTGACCTATATCCTTTCGGTTTTATCGTGCCGACAACAGACAGACGGACATCGCTTCAATTTTGGTTTTTGAGCCAATATTAAGAAATTACAAACGGAATGACAATCTCAATATACCCCCCATTCTTTTTGGGTATGTATAAAATATTGACGATGCATTACATTTCAAATTTCCAGTTGTTTAGTTCTTACTTTTCCTTAAGTACTTATTAAAAGGGTGGGCAAATTTCAGGATCGGAAGAAAATTAAATTAAATAAAAATATTGGATTTAATAATGGAATATCGACAATGCTGCGTTGAATTTCATCTTTTAAAGCGGGCAAAAAAGTTATTTATTTGTGGTCAATTCATGTAAGCAAATGGCCCCAGAGAAAAAAATTCAGTGGCTTTAAATAACAAGAATGAGGCTCTAAGATCACCAAATCGAAAAACTTTGCTGCAGGGACATTTCTCATGTAATATCTAAATTTTTTTACCGGCTGTGTAGATTGTGGCGGCGTTTTGGTAAAACCAAAGACACTGATGTTAACATTAGCCAATTGGAGCCAAAAAAATGTGAGCCATGTTACGGCCGAAAAGTTATTATTTTATCTCCGTTTGGTAAACCTTAGCATCCAAGGTAGTTTACCGAATTTAGGAAATAAGATGTTTTTAAAGGGCTGATTTCTCATCTGTCTTAGTTTATCAAACTTATGGAAAACTTTGTCGTTAATAAAATTTTTGATGGTATTATCATACTATAATGCCATCATACGTCAAAGCTTTAAAAACCTTTTGTTTATTGATTTAAATACCTATTGTTTATTGATGTTTAACGTGCATTTGACACACACGAGTAGGGAGTATTATCTTTCCGTTCGATAGGTACGGCACTCGGTTGCAGATCAACACCAAGGGACCGACAAACCACCAGTAAATCTGAAAGTAAATTTCCATTGGCTCCTGAGATTCGTAGCCAAAAACGGACTACTACCAGTTGAATCAAAAACAGTCTTCTAACTGGTACCCCAAACCCACAAAATGTCAAGCATAAGACTTTCACAAACAAAGACACCACAAAAACCAGACATAACATCATAAAGTGACACCAGCAACGGACAACACGAACAACAATTATAACAAACAACAATAAACAGGCTACCCTTAAGGGTAAACCACAGGTCATGAAAGTGACTCAACATCAGTAATCCAGGGCCAACGTTACGGGGCGAGTAGGTAGCCAATACTAATCACCCAAACAGAATCGACAAGAAGTACCACAACTAACTAGGAATGGCGATTCAGGAATAGCAGTGAAAGATCACCTCCACTATTTTTGTCTGCGTTATCTCCTACTAAATACATGCCTTACTTAAATCCCAGCCCTCCTCAATGTGGATAATTCCCATAACATCTAGGTCCCCAATGTCATTATAGTAAGAGCAATTCCTAAGTATGTTTAACGTTATCTTGTCGGACAGATTTCTCATATGTAAAAATACATTGAGTGAACCATGTGTAGTCAATATAAATCCACGTACAAACGTCATGCCGCGTATAAATATATACTTTACTATAGGGATTGCAGTTCGGTTTTAACCGAAACCGAAACCTCGGTTTTTTATGCCTCAAAACCGAAACCGAAAACCGTAGAAAAAACCGCGGTTTTAGCTATTTATTTTTCAAAATTTTTTGTTGGTATTATTCAGAAATAACATTAGCTCATCATAAATTTGCACGTAATTTGTCTATTTAATGAAGCAGAAGAATGAAACAAGCAAAAAGTGTTTACAATGGACGAATGGATAGGTGTAAGGGGAATACGGTATGTGAACGTAAATATTCACGATTCTTATGGTAAATTTTATAACCTGGGCCGTATTTTAGGAACGTGTAATTTCAAGCAAACGCAAGGAACCATTAGACAAAGGCTAATGGAGTTTGATTTTCACTTAATACAAACATCGTAGCATGTACTATAGATGGGGCAGCAGCCAATATCAAATTTGTATCTGAAAATCAACCGATTGCCCATATACATTTGAACCTAGAGGCTTTAAGAAAAACTGTTCGGTATTTAAAAAATTCGTCAGTTCGTTAAAATATTTAACAAACAAGCGTTAAAAAGCATCATAATCGTGAATTAAGTTTACTCTTAGATTTCTGCTTTTAAAACAAAGTATTCATGAAAGTTTAGAAATGCTGTCGACCTTAGATTTGTTTCATTCTATCGACTTTGAAATTGTAAATTCTTTAAAATCTTTGCTATTTGTAAAAATTATTATTGAAGCAATTTATCGCTCTGATGCAAAAATTATTCACGCCAAAGGGGCTCTGCAGTTTCTCCAAAAGAAACAAGACTTAATTAAGAAATCCCTCATATTTAAAAAACCTGAATTATTTTCCTGAATTTTAGTATTAAATTATAATATGTTTTAATGAAGTTATCAATTTTCCTACAAATTTAAACTGAAATAGTTTTATTTAAAAAACCAAAAACCGAAACCGGCCGGTTTTTGGTGTTTTAAAACCGAAACCGCGGTTTCTCCCTTTCACGGTTTTTTTGCAAACCCTACTTTACTAACCCTTTGTCAGTGTCGTTTAGCGCGTCCTTCACCTAGAATCAAGCCGATCTGCTTAAAGCAAGATGATTTCCCAAACACCCCTATTCACCAAATCATGTCAAGAAAGCCAGTCCCCTCAAGAAGAGACAAACCTTTTTTTGATCTTGTACGTGAACGCATGGTGAATCACTTATAAGTCAAGATTTTTGACCAATTGACTGATGTCAGGAAGGGCACATGGACAACACTCAAAAATCTAAACTTACTGTGGCCGCGATGATACAAACTCGACGATATAACCTTTTCAAAAATAAATATTTGGTTTCTATGCAAATTCGTGATGCATGGAATACATAGTACTTGAAATATAAAGTTCATCAAAAAGAATGGGGATTGAGAATTAGATTGTCATTCCGTTTGTAATTTCATTAATATTAGCTCAGTAACCAAAATTGAAGTATATCCTAAATCCTTATGAAATTGTAAGACGATTGAGCGATGTCTGTCTGTCTGTTCGTCTGTCTGTCTGTTGTTGGCACGAATTAACCTTAATGAAAGGATATAGGTCACTAAAATTTGACATAAATATTCTTCATTTCTTAAAAAAATAAGTAAGAAAGCGCTATAGTCGGTCAAGCCGACCATACGATACCCTTCACCACTAAGGTCAAAGGTGTTATTTTTCCTGTGTAAAGACAAATATTTGCTAAATTTTGCCATCATACAAACATTTTCTCAAAACTTATATATTCAACCTGTTTCCGTCATTTGGACTTATATGAGAGCTAGGGTCAAATGTGAACCGATTATCTCGAAATTTGGCAAATTGATTACAGTTATTACAAAAATTATGTATGCAAAAAATAAACTCAAAATTTTCATTATCTTTAGATTTACGAGCGTTTTAGTGATTTTTTGTCTCATTTAGTGCGTTTTTAAAGAAGAGTTTGTATGGGAGCTATGGTCAAATGTGGACCGATTTCAACGAAATTTGGTACAGTGATTTAAGTTTACATAAGCAGTATTTATTTTAAATTTCATGAAAAAATATTGATATTTGTGGCCAATATAGCAATTCCGGGAAGTGGGACCTATGGGAGGTACCATAAATAATGGACCGATTTTGACGAATTTCAATAGCCATGGTCCCATTATCAAAAAAATTATCTGTGCCAAATTTCATCAAATTATCTTTAGAACTGCGACCTGTAGTTTGATTACAAGATTTACATGGGGGTCCTGCCAGCCAGCCAGCCAGCCAGACGGACGGACGGATATCGCAAAATCGACTTAGAAAGTGATTCTAAGTCTAGTGGTATACTAAAAGGTGGGTCTACGACAAATATTTCTATGCGTTACAAACATCAGCACAAACTTATAATACCCTTTCCACCTATGGTGTTGAAGGGTATAAAAATGGTATTGAAATCGGGAAAAATCAGTTCACATTTGACCATAGCTCCCGTGCAACTTCGTCTAGGTTAATCGCTTATTTACCAATAAATGACAAATTTTAACAGCTATGATATGTCCGTCTGTCCGTCAGATAAAAGCGCGATAGCGCCTTAACGAAAAGGGCTACAGCAACAAAATTTTACAAAAGTATTTTTGTTATCATGAAAAAGTTGTGTATTGAAAATGGATGAAATCGGTTCACATTTAGTTAGAGCTCCCATATAACCCCGATCAGGGAAACACATTAATGCTGATAAATTGAATACAATTGTAATAGCTATGACGACTACATTTAGAATAGGAAAGTTTTATGCAACTATTGGTCAGTATATCAAATTTTATAGGAATCGGTCCATATTTGACTTTCATATAAAATATGGGTATATAAGATTCGGCACAGCCGAATATAACACTCCTACTTGTTATGTCTACAATCAAAAAGATTCGGAGGTACAAGCAGATTATTAAGATTGCAAAAATGTCCAGACTTTATAAACGGTAGATGCATTAGGAACTCCTAACAAAATATATGGACCTATCGTATTGCTATCAGCATGTTTATCCTAACTAAATATTAAGTTAAATGAAAAGCATTTAACAACTTATTAATGTAAAACCATACTAGGTTCAAAGTAAATGTTGAACTATAAAGCTCCTGCAACCGAATTCAGTCCAAATATTTTAGTAACAATACCAGCTAGCATAACAACTTTTTTCGAATTTGGTCCACAGTTTGAATACACTGCACCCTCGTAGATATATGAGAGATATTTCTAAATTTAACACAACTTGATGGTGGGTATATAAGATTCGGCACAGCCGAATATAACACTCTTACTTGTTTTTTTTTTTTTTAATTAGGTCCACATTTAGAGTTAGCTGCACTCTCGTAGATATTTGAGATTTGTTTCTAAATTTAACACAATTTAATGGTGGGTATATAAGATTCAACACAGCCGAATATAACAGTATCCAGAGGGATGGAAACTTGATGTTGCCTCGATGATATAAACTGTAACTGTAAAGAAGTATTTAGTTTCAGTGCAAATTTGTGTTGCATATGGAATGTATATTTTTGTGCAACATATAATTCATATTGCCTTAGCTAAAGGTATTATTTCATCAATTAATAATCCCTTTAAAACCACTGTGAATTTACTGATGATGCTTAAGTGTCTAGTGAATAAAGAGAATTTTGTATATTTACTAATTTTTGTCTTTGTGGTGGTTTTAAAGCCATATGCCAACATATGTACGATATACTATGGTTGAACCTTATATAAAAAGTGTTTAATATCATGAAACTTCACCCATCAAATTTGGTATTTTTATACAAATTAGCTATAAAAAAGTTTTAAGAAAGTACTATAGTCTACCAAGTAAGACTATTGGTTACTCTTCACCACTGAGGTCAAACGTGGATCACTACTAAAGAGACATATCTGAGCTTACTTTTCTTATAATATAATTTTCGATAGCAGATCTGTTATGGAAGCTAGAGTTCAATATGGATTAAATGTCATGTAAATCTCGTAAATGCTTGTAAATCTGAATAAAATGACAATTTGATGTTTTCTTTTTGTTGCACTCATAATTCTTGTATTATCTGTAATTATATTACAAAGTTTTGAGAAAATCGGTCAACATTTGACCTTAGCTTCCATAAAAAGCTCAATGACGGAAATGTCACTTGTAAGAAAGTGCTATAATCTATCAAATAAGACTATTGGATACTCTTCATCACTGAGGTCAAATATGGATCACTTTTCAATAGAAAAATCTGAGTTTACTTTTGTTAATATATAATTTTCTATTGCAGATCTGTTATAGGAGTTAGGGTTCAATATGGATTCTTTGTCACGAAAAGCTTGTAAATGTTTGTATTACTAAATTTTAAGAAAATCGGTCAATATTTGACCCTAGCTTCTATATAAAGCTCAATGACAGAAATTACTTTAGATAATAAAAAGTCTTGAGAAAATGTTTTTATGATGACAAAATTTGGCAGATATATTGTTTTTATACCCACCATCAAAAAGAATGGGGGGTATATTGAGATTGTCATTCCGTTTGTAATTTCCTTAATATTGGCTCAAAAACCAAAAACGATATATATTGTGAATCCTTATGAAATTCTAAGACGATTGAACGATGTCCGTCTGTTGAAATCACGATAACGCCTAAACGAAAGAAGCTGAAACTTAGTAAAAATATTCTTCATCTCTGAGAAAATGTTGGTATTGAAATTGGGCAAAATCGGTTCACATTTGACCATAGCTCCCGTATAACCTCGTCTAGGCTAATCGCTTATTTGTTAATAAATGACAAATTATAGTTATTTAGAAGTTTTACATTAGCCCTAGGCAGCGTGTAAAATTTCATCAAAATCGGTTCACATTTAGCCATAGCTTCCACACAAAAAACTTACGAAAACAGCCTAAATTTCACCTAAAATACACTTAAATGCCAATAAATCTAAAAGTGTAACAAATATAACCACTAAATTTGGAACAAGAAAGTCTTATATCAATGCCAGCCAGTGTGCAAAATTTTGTCGCAATCGGTCACCATTTGACCTAGCTCCCATATAAAAAACTTACGAAAACACAAAAATTCCAAAAGAAAAGGGGATTTATATCCGTCTGTCCGTCAGATAAAATCGTGATAGCTCCTTAACTACAAAAGCTAGTAAGACTAAATTAAGCACAAGGAAGTCTTATGTCAATGTCAGCCAGCGTGCTGACATTGTGTCACAATCGGTCACCATTTCGCCATAGCTCCCATATAAAAAACTTATGGAAACACAAAAATACATAAAGAAAAGGCTGTTTATGTCCATCTGTCCGTCAGATAAAAGCACGATAGCGCCTTAACGAAAAGAGCTAGAGGGACAAAATTTTACAAAAGTTTTTTGGATATATTGAAAAAGATATGTGTTGAAAATGGACAAAATCGGTTCAAATTTAGTTAGAGCTCCCATATAACCCCGCCCCGGGAAACACATTAATGCTGATAAATTGAATACAATTGTAATAGCTATGACGAATAAATTTAAAATAGGGAAGTTTTATGCAATTTTTGATCAGTTTATCAAATTTTATAGGAATCAGTCCATTTTTGACTTTAGCTTTCATATGAAAAACACTCACGGAAACCAAAAATTTTAGCAAAGGCCAGTTAAAAGCTATTAAATTAGAAAAAATAAGCTCTATATATATACCAGCCAGTGTGTACAATTTTGTTACAATCGGTCAACATTTGGCTATAATTCTTATATATATAACATCCCCTTTTTATATATACAATCAAAAAGATTTGGAGGTACATTCATTATATTAAGATTGCAGCTATGAAATTAGATAGGCATCAATCAATGTTCAGCCCATACTTTATATATGATGAATGCATTAGGAACTCCTAACGAAATATATGGACCTGCCATATTACTATTAACGTGTTTAGCCTAACTACATATTAAGCACAACGAAAAGTATTTAACAACTTATTAATGTTAAACTATACCCGGTTATGAGACCGAGTTTTGATCAAAGTAAATACTGGGGAAACCACTAAAATATTTTTAAATATTGAACTATAAAGCTACGGCATTAACTTAGCGATTTTTTTAGTTTTGGTCCAGATTTTGAATTAGCTGCACCCTGTTTCTGAATTTAACACAACTTGATTCGAATATAACACTCTTACTTGTTTTATTTTTCTTAATACAATTGGTTTGCTACCCTGTATAAAATCAAATTACCACAAATATTTTCAAACCAAAAAAAACTAAAATTTTTGATTGTTGAACTTTTAAAATTTAAGGGGAACTCTAATTTTGTACATATTCCTTTAACACACGTTCTTAATCCATAATTTGGTTATAGTACCCTGGTATCCCAGTATCATCAATGGCAATTCTTCTTGATGTTAATAAAAGGCAACAAAAGCAAAAATCTGCTCATCAACAACTTTATCCTCTTTTCTTAATGAATCCTGTGAAGGTAGTGGGTTGTTTTTTTTTTTTTTTTGTTGTCGGAGCTACATATGGGAAGACCAATTTTATTCATCTTCTTACATTTTTATTTTCAGATTTTTGTTATTGCATTAAGTATATTTTGCCAACTTTCTTTTGGTTTTAGTTTATTTATAAATACTCCATTTTATTACACCCTATACCAGCTTTTATGGAAAGGGTTTTATAATTTTGTGCCTTAGTTTGTAACTCATGGAAATATTGGTATGACTCCCACTTTTGATTATACCAAAATGGCTCAAAATTACTTTCCGAGATCTTACGATCAGACTGGCAGTGCACCTAAAGTTGGTTGTCAAAGTGCAGGAAGAGTTATAAAATATGGCTCATTGTTTTTTTAAATTGTAAAATTTGGGGTACTTCCCAAAGGACTGTTTTCTCGCAAGTCACTTTAATAAATTTTGACCGGATAAGTTATGTTAAAAGATAAATCTTTGTTTAAATTTAAGTAATAATCGGGTGTTGTAGGGGATGTTGGATACCAAGTTACTGTTCTAATTGGTCTTAACTTGGTAAGCCCAGACTTATTTTAGTTATCCTTCATCTCAGCTGTGGACATTTACTTCCTCTTAGTATCACCTGCATAACTACATTAACATCCGTTAATGTAGTCAGCTAACATGTGCCACGAGTTCCCCCAGAGCAACGATAAAAATATGGGTTAAGAAGTCGGGCTAGTAACCCACTCCTGAAAAAAATTACTATAGTAAATAAGTTTTATTAATGTAGGAAATATTTCATACTGGGAATGAATATTTTACTATAAATAAGTATTAAACTTATTTATTTTCTGACTGTTTTTCTCACTTTTAAGGAAAATATTTCCTAAAAATTATAAATTTTTTATAAGATCAAAATAAATAATTTACTGAATTTTAGTAATCTTTTTCTACTATCGTAGAAAATTTGAACAAGTTTACTGCAGTTTTTACTTGTTTTAAGTAAAAATAAATTATCTTTTAACTAAAATGAAGGAAAATTTTCCTTATTTATAGCATTGATAAATATTTATCTGAACTAAATTAAAGGAAATATTTACTTGTTTTTAAGAAGTTTCAGATAAAATATGAACTAAATATTAGTAATTTTTTTTAATTTTTTAAGTTAAATTTTATTTGATTTTAGTTAAAATTTGTTTGATATAAGAAATTTTGTCAAAAACCTAAGGAAATTTTTTTCTAGGAATTAAGGATTTTTTTTACTCAATTGCTGTAAAAAACGGCTTTGGCGCCATACGACAACCATTTTTTCATCAAATTTAGTAAATTTTCCTATATTTTAGTTCATTTTTTTTCTGGGTGTATAAAAAAGCTAAATTTAGAACAAAAACGGGCTCATGTTAAATAAGGGCATCTAAAACTTCGATTAAAAGACCAAATAGAAAAAAATCTTTCAAAGCTTGGCCAACGCAATTGGACCTTCCACTCTCTTACTTGTTATACCCGCCATCAAAAAAAAAATGGAGGGTATATTGAGATTGTTTTTCGATTTGAAATTTCCTTAATATTGGCTCAAAAACCAAAACGGATGTATATATTTTGAATCCTTTTGAAAATATAAGACAATTGCGTGATACGTCTGTCTGTCTGTCAAGCCAGATTAGGGCCTTAACGAAAGCAGCTAGGTCGCTGAAACTTAGCAAAAATATTCTTCATTTCTTCAGAAATTTTTTTATAACTTCTTTATAACCTCGCCTAGGCTAATCGCTTATTTGCTAACAAATGGCAAATTATAATAGTTATGACGATTAAATTTTGTACATAAAAGTTTTATATAAGCTCTAGGCAGCATATAAAATTTCATTGAAATCAGTTCACATTTAACCATAGGTCCCATACAAAACACTTACGGAAACAGCCCAAATTCCACCTAAAATACTTTTAAATCCCAATAAATGAGCTATATCCACTAAATTTAACAAAAGGAAGTTTTATGTCAATGCCAGCCAGCTGCAAAATTTTTTATACAATCGGTCACTATTTTACCATAGCTTCCATACAAAAAACTCACGGAAACACAAAAATACAAAAATGATAGGGGTTTCGTTCATCAAATAAAAGGCCGAAAGAACTGGAAAGACAACATTTTTCAAAAAGCTCTAGGCAGCATTAAAAATCGGTTTAAATTTAGTAAGAAATCCCACATTACCCTACCCCGAGTATTCCATTAATGTCGATAAATTAAATCCAATTGTAATAGGTGACAACTTAATTTGCAACAGAGAAATTTTGTGCAACTATTGGTCAGTTTGTCAAATTTTATAGGAATCGGTCCATATTTGACTATCTGCAACGTCGATTTGTCCTCGGGTTAACTCACAGATTCAAGAAGTTATGACAACACAAGTCATTAACCCTATCGGGAGGTTGAAATAATGTTTCTTTATCAAATAATTCTTTATTATAATTAACAATTCTTTACTGAATAATTCTGGTCGATGGATAATATATTTTTGTATTAATAATATAATCCTTAATTTTTATACCCACCATCAAAAAGAGATTGTCATTCCGTTTGTAATTTTCTTAATATTCGCTCAAAAATCAAAAACGATATATATTCTGAATCCTTATGAAATTCGAAGACGATTGAGCGATGTCCGTCTGTCTGTCTGTCTGTTGAAATCACGATAGCGCCTAAACGAAAGGAGCTAGCTCACTGAAACTTAGTAAAAACATTCTTCATCTCTGAAAATTGAAACTGGGCAAAATCGGTTAACATTTGACCGTAACTCCCATATAACCTCGCCTACGCTAATCGCTTATTTGCTAATAAATAACAAACTATAATAGCTATGATGATAAAATTTAGTATATAGCAGTTATGCATAATCCCTAGGCAGCAAATTAAATTTTATCAAAATCGGTGCACATTTTGTCACAGCTCCCATACAAAAAACCTACGGAAACAGCCAAAATTTCAACTAAAAGACACTTAAATGCCAATAAATCTAAAAGTATAACAGATATAAGGACTAAATTTAGCAATAAGAGGTCTTATGTCAATGCCAACGATCGGTCACCATTTGACCATAGCTCCCATATAAAAAACTTACAGAAACACAAAATACAAAAAGAAAAGACGGTTAATGTTCGTCTGTCCGTCAGATAAAAGCGCGATAGCTCCTTAACTACAAGGGCTAGAGAGACAAAATTTAGCAAAAGTATTTTCGATATGTTATAAAAATTGTGTGCTGAAAATGGGTAAAATCAGTTCACATTTAGCTAGAGCTTCCATATAACCCTGCCCCGGGAATCCCATTTATGCTGATAAATTGAATAAAAGTGTAAAATCTATGACTACTGAATTTAGAACAGAGAACTTTTATGCAACTTTCAGTGAGTATGTCAAACTTTATAGAAATCGGTCCATTTTTGACCGCTCCCGCTAACCACTAAAATGCCACAAACGCCAGTTAAAAGATTAAATTATAAACTATGTCAGTTATGGATGTTATATATATATATATATATATATATAGTACCTGGTAGACCGAGCCTTGCTCGGAGCTTTATGATAAGCATTTTGAGGAAAATTTTAAAGTTTTTATATATTTTATATTATAAAGTACTAAAATAAATTTAGAGGAAAGACATTGTAGAAATATTCAGTTAATTTTGAATTATTTGATTTATTTTGTCCGACCAACACATAGTTTGCATAGTTTACAGTTTAACTCATTTTGAATAATTTTGGAAATTATTCATATCAACAAAAACCTCTGTCGACTCATGCGCAACAACTTTGCTAAAGATTATAGTCTGATCAAATGCACAGTTTACGATTTAATTAATTTTGAGTAGTTTTCTGTGGCGCCACCTGTAGGACTTTACTTATTCCAATTCATAAACCTTCTTCGGCTTATCCGTAACAACTTTGCTGAAGATTATAGCATGATTAAATGTACAGCGCCACCTGTCGAAATTTCTTCATACCAACTAAGAAACCTTCGTCGGCTCATGTGCAACAACTTTGCTAAAGATTGTAGCATGATTAAATGTACAGATTACGATTAAATTGACTTTGAGTAAGTTTCTGTAGCACCACCTGTCGGAAATTATTCATACCAACTAAAAAGCCTTCGGCGGCTCATGCGCTACAACTTTGCTAAAGATCATAGCATGATCAAATGTACAGTTTACGATTTAATTAATTTTTAGTAATTTTCAGTGGCGCCATCTGTCGGAAATTAGTCTTATCAACTTTAAAACCTTCGCCGGCTTATCCGCAACATCTTCGCTAAAGAGCATAACACAATCAAATTCACAGTTTAGTATTCTATAAAGAACATACATACAGACAAACATTCATTTGTTTAAAATAATACTAATTTTTCCCCCTTTTTATTCCCTAATTTCTAAAAGTTCCATATGTATATTTGGTACTTTTTTGGTGCCAATTGAATTCGGTACATATTTTTAAAACGCATTTAACATAATGTATAATGTTCCTATTCATATTACTTTGGAGATGTTAAGTTATCATTTTATCCCTTTTTTACCCATTTTGGCTCCAAAATCAAAAAAGTACCAAACAAGTGTTTCATGTTTTTTTTACATCTATTGATTGCAGTACCAAGTTTCTCTTTATATTCTTTAGTTTAAAATATAAGAGTGGGTTAAAAAGGTGCCAAAAAAACTATTTTCACCCTTTTTTACCCGCTATCGGACATAGTTTCAAAAAAGTGCCAAACACCTGTCCGCTTATTTTCAAAGCTGTTTAAAACGTAATTTTAATTTTGTTTCTATACCTATTACTTTAGGAGACATAGCGTTTTCGATTTTTTCCCCTTTTTACCCGTTTTTACCCTCTTAGAGGTAAAAGTTCCAAAAGTCCCTTCTTCTTCGACCTATACATCAAAAAAGATACCCACTGTCCAAATTTTATCAAAATCGTTAGAGCCGTTTTCGAGATAGCCATTCTATATATATATATATATATATATATATATACAATTATTGCTCGTTTAAGAATATAAGATATATATATATATATATATATATATATATATAACATCCCCATTTTATATCTACGATCAAAAAGATTTGGAGGTACATTCAGTATATTAAGATTGCATTTACGAAATTAGATAGCTATCAATCTATGTTAGGTCCAGACTTTATACACGTAAGATGCATTAGGAACTCCTAACAGAATATATGAACCTGCCGTGTTGCTATCAACATGTTTATTAGACAACGAAACAGCTTGTATTGAGGTAAGTTGGTATCACTTTTTTAACTGGCGGCCATTTTGTCAGCTGTCAAGTGATTAATATTTAGTTTGGTTTGCCATTTCTTCATGGTTCAGTTCGCGAAGTTTACCGCAAGCTCCGTCCATTTTATGGTCGACATAATCGTCCATCAGAGCAATTAATTCGGTTAACCATGGATCGTTTTCGCACTACGTTTACTCTATGTGATAATACGCATCCGCAGCGACGTCGAACAGTGCGCACCGAAGAAACAATTGCCGCTGTAGAGCAAAGTGTTATAGAGGACCCGAATGAATCGATTCGCCACCGTGCACAGCAATTCGAGCTTTGTCCATCAACTTTATGGAAGATTTTGCGCAAAGATCTTGGCTTGCGACCTTACAAGATCCAGCTTGTGCAAGAATTAAAGCCGCGAGACCATGCAATGCGTCGTGATTTTGGTGTATGGGCCGAAAATGAGATTGATCTCGATGCTGATTTTCATCCCAAAATTTTGTTCAGTGATGGGGCTCATTTTTGGTTGAATGGCTACGTCAACAAGCAAAATTGCCGCATTTGGAGTGAAGAGAATCCACATGAGACCCTTGAGACGCCATTACATCCACAAAAACTGACTGTTTGGTGTGCTCTATGGGCTGGTGGAGTCATTGGGCCATACTTCTTCCGAAATAATGCTGGAGAGTCAGTTACCATAAATGGAGACCGGTATAGAGCCATGATAACCGACTATTTTGTTCCCCAATTGGATGGCATGAATGTCAATTGGCCACCAAGATCTTGCGATTTGACACCACTGGATTATTTTCTTTGGGGATATGTGATATGTGTTGGCTTCCAAGGGGACTTGGAAGCCAACATTCGTGGCGTTATTGCCAACATACGGCCCCATATGCTCGAAAAAGTAGTTGAAAATTGGACCTGTAGAATTGGCTTTATTCGAGCCAGCCGCGGCGGCCACATGCCCGAAATCATATTTAAACATTAATGGCATAAAATTATCCTTCCAATAAAGCCAAATTGATGGACATTAAAACGATTTTCTTGTGTTTTATTTCAATTCGAAGTTCTATACCTCTAAAAAAAACACCCAATATATTCGGTTATGGAACAGCATTTTGTCCAAGGTAAATACTAGGGAAACCAATTAGATACCTTTAAATGTTCAACTATAGTAACTATACCACTGCAACCGAATATAGTCCAAATATATTACCAACAATACCACATTTGATCAACATTTTGAATTAGCTGCACTCTCGTACAACTTGATGGTGGGTATAGAAGATTCGGCACAGCCGAATATAACACTCTTACTTGTTTTATTTCTAGTTTTCTTAATAAACTCCGGTATTATCATGATACAAGTACAAGGTAGTTGTTCCAATAGTCTTACTAAATTTTTAATAAGGATTTTTGAAGTTTCATTTTTATATTTACATTTGAAAAAATATTGCCACTTTTTAAAACCACAGCTTTGAGTATCGAACGGCATCAAATTTGCATATCAATATAAACACATTTTTGACCTTGTAATTGTTATAATGGTTGTCTAGAAGTATTCCTCTATGATCCAGGCTCTCTTAAATTCAATATTTAATATTTTTTTTATATTTATAATGAAGAGAAATAATTTCAATGAAAAAATTAATATGCTTCAAAAATATTCAATATTTACAAAATTTAAAACAAATCCAAACATATATGGTAGCTTTATTTTTTCACAAATGTCATAATCCTTATATATGTCAGATAGCGATTTTTAAATTTAAAAGTGACAATGGAACTACCTTGTACATATATCTTGGATATTATTATCGTACTAGTCAGGATTCTTTAGGCAACAACTTTCGGTGTCTAAGATATCAATCGATTAAGGAAAATCGGTCGGATTTCGTGATATCGATCGGATGACGGAGATTCGGTGATACTGCTCGGTTTTCGGGAATACTGCTCGGGTGTAGATGACGACGAGTTTAAGGTTTTAATACATAGCAGTACATTATTGCTTAAGGAGAACTTACTATACTATGACTAAAGTATTACAAAGCTAAACGATCAAAGCCATTTTCCGAAACAATCAGCCGGAGCCGCTGTGTCAAAACGATCAGCCGAAACCGCTGTGCTAGGTGATTCGTGAATTATATTTAAGAATCTATGGCAAATTCTATCTCGTTTGAACAGCCGTTTGAACTTTCTCATGCAAAATTTGAAAACTTATATAGATTTACGCCCAAACTAAATAGGAATTATATTTATGTATCCCATACATAAAATAAATACGAATATATTTGTAATAAGTAATATTAATGCATATAGTAGGGGTATTCGCAAAACATTTTTAAGGTGAAATTTAGGAGATTTAAAAAATATGGGAAGAGGTTTAATAATACCCAGCAAATTTTGCATAAATAAGATATGTTCCTAAATTTAACACAATTCGATGGTGGGTGCATAAGACTCGGCACAGCCGAATATAAAACTCTTACTTGCTTAAATTGAGAAAGTTTCTTTGTGTTCTCTTCATTAAAGTCTTTTTTGTCTTACATGTATTCTACCACTTTTTTCCTGATTACTAAGAAAAACAGGGTCCTCATTAAAGTAGTTATATGCACTTTAGGTTAATTGTTAAGTATACAGACAAATAGCAACAAATACAAAGACAACAAGTAAGAGTGCTATATTCGGCTATGTAGAATCTTATATACCCTTAACTAATGGTGTTCCAGAAGATAAAGAATAAAATTAAAAGAGTTAATATATATAAATTTTGAGACAAATAAAGAAAAATACAAACTAATTGACATACTTGCAATATCCTATCACCTAATGGTGAAGGGTATAAAAAAAACTTTTACAAAGTATTTGCAAATAAATAATTATTTATGTATGTGCAAAAAAAAACTGTGAATGTATTTAATGTACGAATTATATTTTACAGATGTATCAACAATGTTGAGTGTTCTTGTATTCACATAATTTGATCAATTTTTGTTTTCTTTTCTTTTTTGGGTGGTGTTTTTGCATCAATACTTAACGAGTAAGACTGGGGGTGGCAATGGTCTTGAGTACGGATGGAAACAAACACTTCGTTAAGGTTGGTTAAATTATGAAAATAAATAACATCAGAATATGTTTTCTTTATATAATTACAATCGAGCGACAAAGTCGGTAAACCATAAATAATGGATAATAGACGAAATTACTAAGGAAGTAAGCTATTATGTTCAGTAAAATTTATATTAGAAAAAAGTTCCCGATCACCCCTTAATGTTGGCAAAACGAAACAAATTGCATTTGTTAAGCATATAACAAGAAAGAGTGTTATATTCGGCTGTGCCGAATCTTATATACCCACCATCAAGTTGTGTTAAATTTAGAAACATATCTCATATATCTACGAGGCTGCAGCAAATTCAAAACGTGGACCAAATTGGAAAAAAGTTGTTACGCTAGTTGGTATTGTTGGTAAAATATTTGGAATAACTTCGGTTGCAGTAGCTTTAAAGTTCAACATTCAAAAGTGTGTAAGTGGTTTCCCTAGTATTTATTTAATTTGAAAAAAATTCGTTATCGTAACCGGGTATGGTTTTACATTAATAAGTTGTTAAATACTTTTCGTTTAGCTTAATATTAAGTTAAGATAAAGAAGTTGATAGTAATACGACAGGTCCATATATTTTGTAAGGAGTTCCTAATGCATCTACCATATACATAATCTTAATATTCTGCTTGTACTTCCGAATCATTTTGATTGTAGATATAAAAAAGGGGATGTAATATAAATATATAAGAATTATAGCCAAATGTTGACCGATTGTAACAAAATTTCACACACTGGCTGGTATTTATACAGGGCTTCTTCTTGCAAAATTTAGTGGCAATAGCTGTCACAGCTTCTAATTTAATAGCTTTTAACTGGTCCTTGCTAAACATTTTTTGGTTTCCGGGAGTGTTTTTTATATGAAAGCTATAGTCAAATATGGACCAATTCCTATAAAATTTGATATACTGACCAATAGTTGCATAAAACTTTGCTATACTAAATTTAGTCGTCATAGCTATCACAATTGTACTCAATTTATCAGCATTTATGTGTTTCCCGGGGCGGGGTTATATGGGAGCTTTAACTAAATGTGAACCGATTTCGCCCATTTTCAGTACACAACTTTTGTTACATATCGGAAATACTTTTGTAAAATTTTGTCTCTCTAGCTTTTGTAGTTAAGGAGCTGTCGCGCTTTTATCTGACGGACAGACAGACATAAATCTCCTTTTCTTTTTGTATTTTTGGGTTTCTGTAAGTTTTTTATATGGGAGCTATGGTCAAATGGTGACCGATTGTAACAAAATTTTGCACACTGACTGGCATTCACATAAGACTTATTTGTGCTAAATTTGGTGGCGAAAGCTATTACATTTTAGCATTTATTGGCATTTAAGTGAATTTCAGGTGGAATTTTGGCTGTTTCCGTATGTTTTTTATATGGGAGCTATGGTTAAATGTGAACCGATTTCGATGAAATTTTATATGCTGCCTAGTGCTTATGGAAAACTTCTAGATACCAAATTTTGTCATCATAGCTATTATAATTTGTCAGTTATTAGCAAATAAGCGACTAGTCTTGACGAGGTTATACGGGAGCTATGGTCAAATGTTAACCGATTTTGCCCAATTTCAATAGCAAAATTTTCTCATAAATGAAGAATGTTTTTGCTAAGTTTCAGTGAGCTAGCTCCTTTCGTTTAGGCGTTATCGTGATTTCAACAGACAGACAGACAGACGGACAGACAGACGGACATCGCTCAATCGTCTTAGAATTTCATAAGGATTCAGAATATATATCGTTTTTGATTTTTGAGCCAATATTAAGGAAATTACAAACGGAATGACAATCTCAATATACCCCCCATTCTTTTTGATGGTGGGTATAAAAAGGGGATGTTATACATATATATAAGAATTATAGCCAAATGTTGACCGATTATAACAAAATTTTACACACTGGCCGGTATATATAGAGAGCTTATTCTTGCAAAATTTAGTGACCATAGCTATCATAGTTTCTAATTTAATAGCTTTTAACTGGCCTTTGCTAAAATTTTTGGTTTCCGTGAGTGTTTTTCACATGAAAGCTAAAGTCAAATATGGACTGATTCCTATAAAATTTGATAAACTGATCAAAAATTGCATAAAACTTCCCTATTTTAAATTTAATCGTCATAGCTATTACAATTGTATTCAATTTATCAGCATTAGTGTGTTTCCCGGGGCGGGGTTATATGGGAGCTCTAACTAAATTTGAACCGATTTTGTCCATTTTCAACACACATCTTTTTCATGATATCGAAAATACTTTTGTAAAATTTTGTCCCTCTAGCTCTTTTCGTTAAGGCGCTATCGCGCTTTTATCTAACGGACAGACGGACATAAACCCCCTTTTCTTTTTGTATTTTTGTGTTTCCGTAAGTTTTTTATACGGGAGCTAGGTCAAATGGTGACCGATTGTGACAAAATTTTGCACACTGGCTGGTATTCACATAAGACTTATTTGTGCTAAATTTGGTGGTCAAAGCTACTACAGTTTATCATTTATTGGCATTTAAGTGAATTTCAGGTGGAATTTAGGCTGTTTCCGTATGTTTTTTATATGGGAGCTATGGTTAAATGTGAAGCGATTTCGATGAAATTTTACATGCTGCCTAGTGCTTATGGAAAACTTCTAGATACCAAATTTTGTCATCATAGCTATTATAATTTGTCAGTTATTAGCAAATAAGCGACTAGCCCAGACGACGTTATACGGGAGCTGTGGTCAAATGTTAACCGATTTTGCCCAATTTCAATACCAAAATTTTCTCATAAATGAGGAATGTTTTTGCTAAGTTTCAGTGAGCTAGCTTCTTTCGTTTAGGCGTTATCGTGATTTCAACAGACAGACAGACAGACAGACAGACAGACAGACAGACAGACGGACAGACAGACGGACAGACAGACGGACATCGCTCAATCGTCCTAGAATTTTATAAGGATTCAGATTTATATATCGTTTTTGATTTTTGAGCCAATATTAAGGAAGTTACAAACGGAATGACAATCTCAATATACCCCCCATTCTTTTTGATGGTGGGTATAAAAATGGACAAATAACATCAATGGTATTTCGGGTACAAATTTTATAATTTTAATATTTTCATACTTAATTCGAGATAATTATCTTTTTATACCCACCAACAAAAAGAATGGGGGGTATATTGAAATTGTCATTCCTTTTGTAATTTCCTTAATATTGGCTCAAAAATCAAAAACTATATATATTCTGAATCCTTATGAAATTCTAAGACGATTGAGCTATGTCCGTCTGTCTGTCTGTTGAAATCACGATAATGTCTAAACGAAAAGACCTAGCTAACTGAAACTTAGCAAAAACATTCTTTATCTATGACAAAATTTTGGTATTGAAATTGGGCAAAATCAGTTAGCATTTGACCATAGCTCCCGTATAACCTCGTCTAGGCAAATCGCTTATTTGCTAATAAATGACAAATTATAACAGTTATGATGACAAAATTTGGTATCTAGAAGTTTTACATAAGCACTAGGCTGCATATAAAATTTCATCGAAATCGGTTCACATTTAGCCATAGCTCCCATACAAAAAACTTACAAAAACAGTATAAATTTCACCTAAAATACACTTAAATGCCAATAAATCTGAAAGTATATAAGATATAACCACTAAATTTGGCACAAGAAAGTCTTATATCAATGCCAGCCAGTGTGCAATCGGTCACCATTTGACCTAGCTCCCATATAAAAAACTTACGAAAACACAAAAATTAAAAAAGAAAAGGGGATTTATGTCCGTCTGTCTTTAGATAAAATCATCATAGCTCCTTAACTACAAGAGCTAGTAAGACTAAATTAAGCACAAGGAAGCCTTATATCAATGCCAGCTAGTGTGCAAAATTTTGTCACAATCGGTCACCATTTGACCATAGCTCCCATATAAAAAACTTATGGAAACACAAAAATACATAAAGAAGAAGTTGTTTATGTCCATCTGTCCGTGAGTTAAAAGCTCGATAGTGCCTTAACGAAAAGAGCTAGAGGGACAAAATTTTACAAAAGTATTTTGAATATCATGATAAAGATGTGTGTTGAAAATGGACAAAATCGGTTCAAATTTAGTTAGAGCTCCCATATAACCCCGCCCCCCGAAACACATTAATGCTGATAAATTGAATACAATTGTAATAGCTATGACGACTAAATTTAAAATAGGGAAGTTTTATGCAATTTTTGATCAGTTTATCAAATTTTATAGGAATCAGTCCATATTTGACTTTAGCTTTCATATGAAAAACACTCACGGAAACCAAAAATTTTAGCAAAGCTATTAAATTAGAAACTATGAAAGCAATGGCCACTAAAGTTTGCAAGAATAAGCTCTCTATATATACCAGCCAGTGTGTAAAATTTTGTTACAATCGGTCAACATTTGGCTATAATTCTTATATATATAACATCCCCTTTTTATATCTACAATCAAAAAGATTTGGAGGTACATTCATTATATTAAGATTGCACCTATGAAATTATATATGCATCAATCAATGTTCAGCCCAGACTTTATATATGATGAATGCATTAGAAACTCATAACGAAATATATGGACCTGTCGTATTACTATTAACGTGTTTAGCCTAACTACATATTAATCACAATGAAAAGTATTTAACAACTTATTAATGTAAAACTATACCCGGTTATGAGACTGAATTTTGATCAAAGTAAATACTGGGGAAACCACTAAAATATTATAAAGCTACGGCAACCGAATTTAGTCCAAAGGTTTTACCAACAATACCAATTAGCTTAGCGATTTTTTCAGTTTTGGTCAAGATTTTGAATTAACTGCACCCTTGTAGATATATGAGACATGTTTCTAAATTTAACACGATTTGATGGTGGGTATATACGATTCGGCACAGCCGAATATAACACTCTTACTTGTTATTCTATCAAAACAGTTTTTATTATTTTTTCCAATTTCAATTATGTAGAATAGAGTGTCCCAAACAAATTAACGTTGTTATACCCTTCACCATCATAGGTGGAAAGGGCATTATAAGTTTGTGCTGATGTATGTAACGCATAGAAATATTTGTCTCTTAACCACCTCTTAGTATACCAATAGACTTATAATCACTTTCTGAGTCGATTTAGCGATGTCAGTCCGTCTGGCTGGACGGCTGGCTGGACGCCCATGTAGACCATATAATCAAAGTACAGGTCACAATTCTAAAGATAATTTGATAAAATTTGTCACAGATAATTTTTTTGATAGTGGGACCATGGCTATTGAAAATCTTAAAAATCGATCCATTATTTATGGTAACTCCCATAGATCCCACTTCCCAGAATTCATATATTGGCCACAAATATCAATATTTTTTAATGAAATTTATAACAAATACTGCTTATATAAACCAAAATCACTGTACCAAATTTCGTTGAAATCGGTCCACATTTGACCATAGCTTCCATACAAACTTTTTTCTCAAAATGCACTAATTGACACAAAATTCACTAAAACGCTCGTAAATCCGAAGATAGTGAGAATTTTAAGTTTCGCATACATAATTTTTGTAACAACTATAATCAATTTGGCAAATTTCGAGATAATCGGTCCACATTTGACCCTACTTCTGATATAAGTCCAAATGGCGGAAACAGCTTAAATGTACAAATTTTGAGAATATGTTTGTATGATGGCAAAATTTAGCAAATATTTGTCTTTATACAGGAAAAATAACACCTTTGACCTTAGTGGTGAAGGGTATCGTATGGTCGGGCTTGACCGACTATAGCACTTTCTTACTTGTTTTTTTATGTTTCTTCTAAATATATAAGCCGCAAATATGTCTAACCCTAGGTGTTATTGCATTAGACTTACACTTAAATGCAATTTGATTAAAAAGTTGAGCCTAAACGACTGCAACACTTTTTGTTTAAATTATGCGTAACAATTTACTTGAGTTTTTTTTAGAAAATGTTGTACTTTATTCTACGATTGGTTAATTTTGGTGCATTTTTTTCGCTCAATCTAAAGAAGAGGCTTTCGCCATTTACGTAGTTACTGTGGGAGCACCTGCCAAGTCGAGCCAACTTAGTTTTTGTCCAAATAAAAACGAAAACACTGAATTTTGTAGAGCTTTTTTGATTTCCTGATATCTCCTAAACTATAAACTAGATTAAGTTATTTCCTTTTGTACACTGAAACCAATGTTCGAACTTAAATCGAAATTAGGATTAAATCTGTGAAACTATATTCGATGCATGAGACAAAATGTAGCCAAATAACAAAAACAACATGGGTATTCATTTTGTTATGTTGTATTTGTTGTATTCTTGCCACCACTTATATGTATTCGCCTTGATTTCAATATCTTTTTTATAACACTTTTGCTTGAGAAAAATGATTGAGCCTTAATATCTGGACTCTTTTCTATAGAACTGCATCATTAGATTTTTCAAAAGCGGTGGTCCAAAAATGGCTTCGTCGGAAATGCCTTCTTATTTGAAGGTGTCTAAATTAACATATAATTGATCTTATTTTCGTATTTTTCTCTAAAATAAGTTCTTTATAGACTCAGATTCCAATAATGTTTCTGAAGGAGGCTCTGAAGAATACCTTTCACACAATTGCTTACCAAATTCTCTTTTTAAAGAAGATTTTGGGGCATTTCATTCAACTGTCACTCCCTGATATTTGCCAAAACTTAATTTTAAACAATTGTCTTTAATTCCTTTATTGTCATACTTCACTTTTTTTAAGCCCCTGCATTTCTATTAAAACTTTAAAAGTTTTCACTTTATCCTGTAAAGTAAGAATAAATGTGCTCAAATGAATATATATGGATATATAATATTTGCTGCAATAGTGTCATAACCGAAAAATTGTGAATTGTGAACAGGGTCTAACAGTATATAGCCCCTTTTCCAAAAACTCAATATGTTTCAACAATTTTAAACTTTTTAGAATAATTTTATTCTTAACAATGTATATTTATGTCAATGTTGCAACAAATATAAAATTAAGTATATAACAGATGCGTATTTGTATATTCATAAGAATGTATATAGTCGTACTTAAGAAAACAATACTTCATCACAAGTATATAAACAGTAAAATAGAATTAAAAACCATTTCTTTCTTCTGCAAATGTTTTTGAATGACGAGGGTCATAAGGAGAGTTTTCTTGTTAAAACAAACATTTATTTTCTTGCCAGAACTTTTCCTAACGCTAAACCATAACTTTGATTGTGAAATTTCTTTTTATGCCTGAGGGAGATGCCAAACATGTGTGTTTATATTGGGGTTTTTTACAACAAACTATTAAGAGTATCCTTGGATTTAAAATCAACACATGACTTTTTATACTAGTCCAACTATATCATCATAATAATCTTCTTTAAAAAAAAACTCATGAATCAGGTAAAATTCAAGGCACGCTCGACAGCAACAGTAGAGCAGAAAATATCCTATAAAACTTTTAACAATAATGATGAACTAAACTTAGCTATGAGCAAATAATAGAAAGAAGTAAGAAATTAGGTCGTACTTTACCGAATCTAAGTTACCCTAAACCGCTGAGGTCATATAAGTAACAATTAAAAATAGGTATTTCATACTAAAAATTATTTTTTGTTTAATTTTTATTACAAAAAAACTTTAAGATCGATTATTTCCTTAAATATGATAGCTAGAGCCAAAATAACGATAATATTTGATCACTCATATTTCAAACCAAAAATTTATTTTTTTGATTTTTTATATGAATAACTTTAAAACTTTCCTTAAATATGATGCAAGAGTCAAAATAACGAAAATTTATGATCTCTCATATTTAATACCAAAAACTGATTTTTTATTTGAGAAACTTTAAACATGATTATTTCCTTAAACATGATAGCCAAAGCCAATATAACGAAAATTTGTGATCACTCATATTTCACACCAAAAATTTATTTTTCGATTTTTTTATACCCACCATCAAAAAGAATGGAGGGTATATTGGGATTGTCATTCCGTTTGTAATTTCCTTAATATTGGCTCAAAAACCAAAAACGATATATATTCTGAATCCTTATGAAAATCTAAGACGATTGAGCGATCTCCGTCTGTCTGTCCGTCTGTCTGCCTGTCTGTTGAAATCACGATAACGCCTAAACAAAAGAAGCTAGCTCACTGAAACTTAGTAAAAATATTCTTCATCTCTGAAAAAATGTTGGTATTGAAATTGGGCAAAATCGGTTTACATTTGACCATAGCTCCCGTATAACCTCGTCTAGGCTAATCGCTTATTTGTTAATAAATGACAAATTATAGCAGCTATGCTGATTTGGTATTTAGAAGTTTTACATTAGCCCTAGGCAGCGTATAAAATTTCATCAAAATCGGTTCACATTTAGCCATAGCTCCTATACAAAAACCTTACGAAAACAGCCTAAATTTCACCTAAAATACACTTAAATGCCAATAAATAAAAAAGTATAGCAGATATAACCACTAAATTTTGCATAAGAAAGTCTTATGTCAATGCCAGCCAGTGTGGAAAATTTTGTCACAATCGGTCACCATTTCACCATAGCTCCCATATAAATAACTTATGGAAACACAAAAATACATAAAGAAAAGGTTGTTTATGTCCGTCTGTCCGTCAGATAAAAGCACGATAGCGCCTTAACGAAAAAAGCTAGAGGGACAAAATTTTACAAAAGTATTTTGGATGTCTTAAAAAAGAAGTATGTTGGAAATGGACAAAATCGGTTCAAAATTAGTTAGAGCTCCCATATAACCCCGCCCCGGGAAACACATTAATGCTGATAAATTGAATACAATTGTAATAGCTATGACGATTAAATTTAAAATAGGGAAGTTTTATGCAATTTTTGATCAGTTTATCAAATTTTATAGGAATCAGTCCATATTTGACTTTAGCTTTCACATAAAAAACACTCACGGAAACCAAAAATTTTAGCAAAGGCCAGTTAAAAGTTAGTAAATTAGAAACTATGATAGTTATGGCCACTAAATTTTGCAAGAATAAGCTCCATATATATACCAGCCAGTGTGTAAAATCTTGTTACAATCGGTCAATATTTGGCTATAATTGTTATATATATAACATCCCCTTTTTATATCTACAATCAAAAAGATTTGGAGGTAATTTCATTATATTAAGATTGCACCTATGAAATTAGATAGGTATCAATCAATGTTCAGCCCAGATTTTATATATGATGAATGCATTAGGAACTCCTAACGAAATATATGGACCTGCCGTATTACTATTAACGTGTTTAGCCTAACTAAATATTAAGCACAACGAAAAGTATTTAACAACTTATTAATGTTAAACTATATCCGGTTATGAGACCGAAATTTGATCAAAGTAAATACTGGGGAAACCACTAAAATATTTTTAAATGTTGAACTATAAGGCTACGGCAACCGAATTTAGTCCAAAGATTTTACCAACAATACCAATTAGCTTAGCGATTTTTTCAGTTTTGGTCCAGATTTTGAATTAGCTGCACCCTTGTAGATATATGAGATATGTTTCTAAATTTAACACAATTTGATGGTGGGTGCATAAGACTCGGCACAGCCGAATATAACACTCTTACTTGTTTTTATATGGAAAACTTTAAACTCACTCTAGAGCTGAGGTAACGAACATCTTTCAGCACTCATATTTTATAGCAAAACATAATTTTTTATATGAAAAACTTTAAAATCGATTATTCCCTTAAATATGAAAGCTAGAGCCAAAATTTGTGATCACTAGTATTTTATACCCAAAAAATATTTTTTGATTTTTTGTATGAAAAACTTTAAACTCGATTATTTCCTTAAATACCAGAGCTATAGCCAAAATATCGAAAATTTCTGATCATTCATATTTTGTACCAAAAAAAAAATTTAAAGGGATAAAGAGGAAAATTCGTAGCACTAAACAGGGAATTGTTGAGGTATAAGAACAGAAGTTTAATTTTAGGCGAGCACAAATTATCATACAAGTTAATTAAATTATAAAAGTTTAACCCTTTCTTTACTCATATTTTATACCAAAAATTTTTAATTTTTATATGAAAAACTTTAAACTCAAAAAATATCAATAATCTTAATTTACCTGCGAAATGGCAAACCTATAACACCCTACCACCTAATGGAAAGCTATAAATATAAGTTTAAAATATAGATATGAATTTCATATCGTCAGCTAAAATATCAAAAGAAACTTTTGACTGGAAGCTCAACGCTTACTTCTTCAGTTTAAGTCATACTCTAAGCTACAATCTAAGTCATAATCTATGTCATAGTACAAATCATAGCCTAAGTCGTAGTCTAAGACATAGCCTAAGTCGTAATCTAAGTCGCAGTCTAGTCATAGAATAAATCATAGTCTAAGTCATAGTCTAAGTCATAGTCTAAGTCATTGTCTAAGCCATAGTGTAAGTCACGGTCTAAGTCGTAGTCTAAGTCATAGTCTAAGTCACATTCTAAGTCATAGTCTAAATCATAGTCTACGTCATATTCTAAATAATAGTCTAAGTCTTAGTCTACTTCATAGTCAAAGTCGTAGTCTAAGTCAAAGTATAAAACATTGCCTGAGTGATAGTTTAAATCATAGTATAAGTCATAGTCTATGTCATAGACTAAGCCATAGTCTTAGTCATAGCCTAAGTCATTGTCTAAGTCTTATGTGGGGTTTATATAACTCAAGCAGAAATTTACATGTATTTTGTTTTTGTTACAATAACAAAACACATGTAAATTTCACTCAATCGTCAGCCGCTTGAGTTATATAAACCTCACATTAGTCTAAGTCATAGTCAAAGTTATAGTCTAAGTCATAGCCTAAGTCATAGTCTAAGTCATAGTCTAAGTCATAGTCTAAGTCATAGTCAAAGTTATAGTCTAAGTCATAGTCTAAGTCATACTATAAGTCACAGTCTAAGTCATGGCCTAAGTCATAGTCTAAGTTTAGTCTAAGACATAGTCTAAGTCATAGTCTAAGTAATTGCCTAAGTCATAGTCAAAGTTATAGTCTAAGTCATAGCCTAAGTCATAGTCAAAGTTATAGTCTAAGGCATAGTCTAAGTCATAGTCTAAGTCATAGTCTAAGTCATAGTTTAAGTCATAGTCTAAGTCATAGTCTAAGTCATAGTCTAAGTCATAGTCTTAGTCATAGTCTAAGTCATAGTCTAAGTCATAGTCTAAGTCATAGTCTAAGTCATAGTCTAAGTCATAGTCTAAGTCATAGTCTAAGTCAAAGTCTAAGTCATAGTCTAAGTCATAGTCTAAGTCATAGTCTAAGAAGTCATAGTCTAAGTCATAGTCTAAGTCATAGTATAAGTCATACTATAAGTCATAGTCTAAGTCATAGTCTAAATCATAGTTTAAGTCATAGTCTAAGTCATAGTCTAAGTCATAGTCTAAGTCATAGTCTAAGTCATAGTCTAAGAAGTCATAGTCTAAGTCATAGTCTAAGTCATAGTATAAGTCATACTATAAGTCATAGTCTAAGTCATAGTCTAAATCATAGTTTAAGTCATAGTCTAAGTCATAGTCTAAGTCATAGTCTAAGTCATAGTCTATGTATATGTACAATAGGGTGACAGGGAACATTTTTTTCTTTGATTTCAAATGTCTTTCAACGGAATATTATGACACTAGGTCTAGAAGTTTAGTTCTGAAAATTTGAGCCAAATCGGACAACGCTTTACGGGCGCGCATCGGGTCCAAAGTTTAATTTTTAAGGAATTTCAACCAAAAATAAACAATTTTTACTAGAACAAAATAATGTAAAATAAAAGAAAATTAACACAGCTTTATTTCAAATAGTGAAAAACAAAAATCCATGAAGTAGTTTTGTAGAGTTATACCATTTTTGCCCTGAAAATTCATGTCCCTGAAAATGCGCCTAACGATATGCAAGAAAAATTGTATGTTGTAAATAATACAATTTCAAAGTTAGACATAATTTATCATTAAATGACTCGTTAGAATTAAATAGTTCATGGCCTATATTACCGCATTCGATATTGATCTAAATCTTAGATATTTTCAAAACATTTGTATAGCATGCTTTAAGGATAATCAAAATTATTTTACTTTATTTTTTCTTTGTAGTTATTTACCAAAAGATGACCAATAGTAAAAGTGTTTTTATGAACTATATATATTGAAAAACGAATCAAAATTTCAATAAACTTTTTGCATCGAAGTAACTTTGAACATCCCTAAAGTATACTTCACAATATTTCCTTAAATGCCTGGGTTTTCGATCGATGTCGAATGCGGTAATTTGGCCCCAGTTTTGCTTAAATATAATCAAATTTACTTAGTTTTTTCTCAGGTCGGTTTCAAAAATCATTTTTTAATTTTCGAAAATTTTGTTTAAAAAATATTACAAATTTAGAATTTACCCACCAGGGTGTTAAAACAGACAAATGGAAAATAAAACTCAAAAGAATTTAGGTCGATATCGGGAACAGTTTCGCCGTACCTTAGACTTAAATTTTAAGAATTTTGCGCACACGAAAATTTTTGGGTCAAATTCGAGTAGATGCTCGGTAAATTTTATGTGTATTAAATTTTAACAAAATAATTAATATTATTGCTTAGTTTATGGTAAGCCTAAGCTGAAAAGTGTGTTAATATTGGGTGAGCTTAACCCTTTCTTTACTCATAGTTTATACCAAAAATGATTTTATTTTTAATTTTTATGTGAAAAACTTTAAACTCAAAAAATATCAAAAATCTTAATTTACCTGCGAAATGGCAAACCTATAATACCCTACCACCTAATGGAAAGCTATAAAAATAAGCTTAAAATATCACCAGCTAAAATATCAAAAGAAACTTTTGACTGGAAGCTCAACGCTTACTTCTGCAGTTTAAATGAATGAAATCTCTCCGAATACTTACCAAAACTTACATTTTAGCTGACAATATGTAACCAATTGATGGAGCTATAAGCCGGTAACTAACAATGAAATGGATTTATAAAGAAAAGAAGGAAAGACGGAAAGAAAAGCGCTTTTTTTCTAAATTTTAAATTTCTTAAGAAACTTTTTTTTTCAAAAAAGTAATTGGGTACAAATACAACAACTGCAACAGAAACTTTAAATAGTCATTTTCTTTTTGCAAAGAAAAAGTGAAAATATTTGAACAAATATTGCAAAGTTGTGGTAATGGAAAACTTAAAAGAAATATCTACAATAAACATCGAGAAAACCATATGAACACATTTACTTTTCTTACCATAAAATAATACATAGAACTTTTATCAAAAAAATAGTAAGAAAAGAAAAACGACTTTAGAAACCTTTAAACTTTAAAAAGTTTTGAAAATGATTTAAATTGATAGAGTAAGTATTCTTTGGGAAATAATTTTGAATTTTGTAAATTCAATCTTTCACACATAATTAATTATGGTGTTAAATTTAAGTTGAAACTTTAATTATGATTTATTATTATAATTTGCTTAAAACAACATTAGGTCTGGGTGGTGTTGGTACTAATGTTCATTTGTAAAATTGTGTATAAGTATATATATAGATTCTAATGACCATCCATGTAAAGTTTGTATTTCGGAAACTGGAAACTTCTGTGCCAGCAGCTAAAATCGTTTACAGTGAGTTCAGCAACAATTCAGAGTGTACATTAGAGCGTCTCGACTTATATGGGGAAAAAATAAAGTTCGCCGTACACCATCGAATATAAAGCATTGCTATGAGACAGTTTCGAAAAAAAAATTTTTAATTTTTTTCGTTGCACATTGGGGTCGCCAAAATACATTTTTCGTTATATCTTCGGCATTTACAGTCGGATCTGGAAGTGTGATATATCGATGTTTTTGTCTCGAGGAGGCCAACATTTTTCCTAAATAGTCATTATTCTTGGGTATCCGGTTCTAGTATTTATCTATCAGACCCCTGTTCCTACCACCCTAATGTACCACCCTAATATGAGAAAATTAAAGCTCTTAAAAATCGTTAAACTTTTACTAATGAAGTTTTTCGATTTTTCAAACCGATTTATTACAAACAAGGAATTTCTTATTTTGCCGCACATAGGGATCGCCAAAATACATTTTTCGTTATATCTTCGCCATTTACTGTCGGATCTTAAAGTGTAATATATCGATGTTTTTGTCTAACGAAGGCCAATGTTTTGCGCGATTAATCATTGAGCTTAAATACATTCTTCTACATAGTACCTACCCAAGATATTTTAACTCATACAAAGGCATAGATAAGCTGTGAAAATAATTAAGTTTAGTAAATAAAACTATCAACAGAAAGTATTTTCCTTATGTTAGCTGGTATTTCGATAACATCTTTGGAAAACTGTAATGCTTCAGCAGATCTTGCATTAAGAATTGCAAGCATGGCGGCTCAGTCAAAAAAATTCTGAAATTGTGAACCGGGTGGAAAAAGTAAACGTTATTTTCTATGGGCAGACGAAGCATTTGTTGAACGTCTCACAGTGAGATTTCTTCATACATCTAACTGCAAAAAATAGAAGGAGTTATCCTACAACGATGAAATTTGGCACACTTATTAAGTTTTATATAGATAAGAAAAATTCAAAAAAACTTTGAAATCCGACGACTCCTTGAGGTACCTCCCTTGGACCCCCATTTTTTTACTTATTTTTCTTCTCAATGTATAACCCGCAATTTTCAACAGAATTTCATGAAAATCGGCATAACTCTATTATTTGACCAAGAAAAGAGCTTCACTAGTTTTGGTTGAAATCCGACGACTCCTTAAGGTACCGCCCTTGGACCCCCATTTTTTCACTTATTTTTCTTCTCAATGTATAAACCCCAATTTTCAATAGAATTTGATAAAATTTGGCACACTTCTATTTTTTGATCCAGAAAAAAGCCTTACTAATTTTGGTTGAAATCCGACGACTCTTTGAGGTACCTCCTTGGACCCCCATTTTTTCACTTATTTTTCTTCTCAATGTATAAACCCCAATTTTCAATAGAATTTAATAAAATTTGGCACACTTCTATCTTTTGATCCAGAAAAAGGCTCTACTAATTTTGGTTGAAATCCGACGACTCTTTGAGGTACCTCCCTTGGACCCCAATTTTTTCACTTATTTTTCTTCTCAATGTATAAACCCCAATTTTCAATAGAATTTGATCAAATTTGGCACAATTCTATTTTTTGATCCAGAAAAGAGCCCTACTAATTTTGGTTGAAATCCGACGACTCCTTGAGGTACCTCCCTTGGAGCCCCATTTTTTCACATTTCAATGTAGAACCCACAATTTGATAAAATTCGGCACACTTTTATTTTCTGATCTAAAAAAGAGTTCTACCAATTTCGGTTGAAATCCGGTTAAAGCCAATATTTAAATATTTTATTTATTAATTATCATTTTCTTAACTACATCATCCAATTCCGAAACATTTTTATAAGGTTGTCGTCTTAAATTACTTATATATGGATCAGAAGACTCAAGTAAACGATGAAAAACATCGGTATTTGTTTTTACATTAATTTTCTTATTAAAACATGTGGTTTTGTTTTTTTTTTAATTTCTTATGCACTTTTTCCAAATAGCTGTCAATAAATTATTAATAAATTGTTGTTATAAAAGAGCTAATGTTAGGATTAATAACTGCAATTTGATTAAAAACTTAAGCCTGAAGGTATGCAATGGTTTTTTATTATAAGCAATATTCTTGACTTTTTTTACTAAATTTTGATTTTTTCAAAAGTTTGACAAAAGTTGCTAAATTTTTTTAGCTAATTCGAAAGAAAAGCCGTTTGTCTTTCATTTCATTATACTAAGAGCACGGAGGTAAACCGGGCCAACTGACTTTTTCTCCAACGAAAACTGCCAATGCTAAATTTTATAGGACAATCTTGATGCGTTCATATCTCCCAAACTATGTGTGCAGTAAACTTTTTTTTTTCTTTAAAACAAACACAAGATCTCAGACTTCAATAAAATTCACACCTACATTTTGCCAATTGAAATATCTTCGATACATAAGCCTTTAAATTTCAATAATTTTACCATAAATTTTTGTTTCACAACATTTAGCTTGCTTCAACCGATTTTTTCTATATATATGTATATATATCTTAGGAAAAAAATACAGATTTCTCATTGCCAGATTCTTCTCTATCAAATGGCATTATTAGATTTTTGAAAAGTGATAGTCAAAAAATGCCTTTTTTGCAGCAGAAATACCATAGTGCGTCGTCCGGCAATTGATGAACCCAAGATATATCATCTATTGGAATTGCTTGAGGTTGGATTTCACAAGAACCAGAATGGCGGATAAAATAAAAGCGGAGAGTTCGGGAGGCTGTTGTTTATTTAAATTAATTTTTAATAGTTTATAATTAAATTAAACACAACGCGATTAAATTTTATACAGACACAGGCGAAATTCAAACAATTATTTCGTGGATAAAACGAATAGCAAGACAAACTAAGAGACTGTTTGGGTATTTACACTGTGAACTTTTACATGATATTTTTTCACAATTTTAAATAAATACTAGAACGGATATCTGAGATCAATGATTATTATCAAAAAAAAGTACTAGAAGAATGTACTTGAGGTCAATGATTATAAAACTAAACTTAATTATTTTCACAGCTTATCTATGCCCTTAAACAGACACTGAACGTTTTGTTCATGTAGTACATTAATCTGCCATGGTTGTCACTGGTGAGCAACCCATGGGCCACATTTTTTCAGAACTTGAGAGCCGTCAAAAATACAGCAAACTTGGATATTTTTAAAAACATAATTGATTAAAAGATTTAAAATTTTTATAATTCTTGTTGTATGAGTTAAAATATCTTGGGTAGGTACTATGTAGAAGAATGTATTTAAGGTCAGTGATTAATATCGCAAAATATTGGCCTTCGTTAGACAAAAACATCGATATATTACACTTTAAGATCCGACAGTAAATGGCGAAGATATAACGAAAAATGTATTTTGGCGATTCCTATATGCGGCAAAATAAGAAATTCCTTGTTTGTAATAGATCGGTTTGAAAAATCGAAAAACTTCCTTAGTAAAAGTTTAACGATTTTTTAAGAGCTTTAATTTTCTGATATTAGGGTGGTACATTAGGGTGGTAGGAACAGGGGTCTGATAGATAAATACTAGAACCGGATACCCAAGATTATTGACTATTAAAGAAAAATGTTGGCCTCCTCGAGGCAAAAACATCGATATATCACACTTCGAGAACCGACTATAAATGCCGAAGATATAACGAAAAATGTATTTTGGCGACCCCAATGTGCAACGAAAAAAATTAAAAAAAAAAATTTTCGAAACTGTCTCATAGCAATGCTCTAGTGTACATGTCCAAAAAAAATTAAATTCTCATCGAATATTGAATTTTGGCGATATCTCTGGTGTTTTTAGACCGATTTTGATAAAATTTAAAAGCATATTGCATTGGAGTATTTTCTAAAATCTGATATATAATTCAACATTTTTTTTTAAATATTGTTTTTTTTTTTAATTTTAAAATTTGTCAATTTGCGTACATCGATAACTTTTGCTTTAGCGATATCTCGGTTATTGATTTACCGATTTTGATGAAATTCAATAGTGTGCAGCGTTGAATGATTTCCTAAAATTTTATATACAGTTTTTTTAAAACACAGTTCAAAAATTAAAAAAAAACACAATTTTTTGGCGAAATTATTTTTTTTTTTTTGAAAAAAAACAGTTTTAAAACAAAAAGTTTTAATTTCTCATCGAATTTTGAAGATATCTCTGGTTTTTTCGACCGATTTTAATATAATTTAATAGCATGTTGCGTTGGAGTATTTTCTAAAATCTGATACATAATTCAAAATGTTTTTAATTTTTTTTTTTTAATTTGCCAATTTGCGTACATCGATATCTTTTGCTTTGGCGATATCTCGGTTATTGATCCACCGATTTTGATGAAATTTTATAGTGTGATGCGTTGAATGATTTCCTAAAATCTGATATACAGTTAAAAAAACTTTTTTAAAAAAACACATTTTTTGACGAAATTAAAATACAGTATTTGAAACAATTTTTTTTTAAATTCTCATCGAATTTTGAATTTTGGCGATATCTCTGGTATTTGTGGACAGATTTTGATGAAATTTATGGAGTATTTTCTAAAATCTGATATATAATTCGAAATTAAAAAAAAAATATATATTGTTTTTTAAATTTTTTTTCTAAAATATGCCAATTTGCGTACATCGATATATTTTGCTTTGGCGATATCTCTGCTATTGATATACCAATGATGATGAACAAGAGGTCTGTTTCTTTACATTCTGGGCAAGAATTACTCTCTCAAATAATACTCAAATAATACTTCCGCAAATCGGTTCACATTTGACCATAGCTACCGTATAACAGTACGTTTACACACGTAGGTGACTTGTTACAAGTTGTGTATACGTATTAGCAACCAATACACCGAAAAAAGTAATGAAAACACTTGCAACTTGCTTGATTGTTTACACAAACAAGTGCAAATTCATTTCCAAAATGTCTACGAAGAAAATGGTTCTAAAGAAAATTGCTTTGCTCTTAAAAATTATTGTTTTATTTGTTCTTTGTTGTTTTCTTGTGTTTTTTTTTTGTATACTCATATGAATTTTCAATGGCTGGGTTGCCATAGCTTATTATTGGCAAATTATAAGGGAAGCAGATTGTTTGAATAATTTGTTCATAAAATAATTCATAAATGTATGTACCAAATTATAATAATACATAAAGAATTACAAGTTTTTAATGTTTTTTATCTTATTTTCGGTATATAACAAGATATTAAATCATTTTGTTATTATTATAAAAATTGTTCCTCGTATTCTATCTATTTAAATTAATATATAATCTTTATGTGGCAACACTCCTTTTTTGCTTCTGACATGCAGGTAAAAAAATCACTGGCAATCAAAATCGCTTGCAAGTGAGCCTACAACTTGCAGAAGTGTGATTGTGTTAGTAAAAAAATATAAATGTATTGAGCTTTTTTCACTTGCACTTGCATGTGTAATTGCCGTGTAACCTAGCCTAGGCCAAACGTTTATTAGCTAATAAATGACAAATTATAACAGATATGATAACATTTACCACATAGAAGTCTTACATAATTAACATTATGCAGATTAAACGATTTCATCGAAATCGGTTTACATTTAACCATACCTCAAATAGAAATCTCTTACGGAAACAACCTAAATTAAACCCTAAAAGCTCTTAAATGTCATTAAATGATAAACTAATATCTCTTGCCATTAAGTTTAGTACAAGGCCAATTCTAGCCAGTGTACAAAATTTTGTCACAATCGGTCAACATTTGACCGTAGTTCCCATATAAAAACACAAAAATACCAAAAGAAAAGGGAGTTTATGTTCATCAAATGAAAACGTGATAATGCCTTAACAAAAAGAGCTAGAGGGACAACATTTTACAAAAAAAGTATTTTCGATATTTTGAAAAAGTTGTGCATTGAAAATAGGTAAAGTCGGTTTACATGTAATTAGAGCTCCCAAGTAACCCCTCCCTTGGAATCATATTCTACTTCTTCTACTATCCTTGACTCCCAGTGGGGCATATGGCCTCAACCATCCATTTATATCGTATTTTATTTCGAATCGTTAGACATACGTCATTCCATGAATAGTCCGCATCAATTGACCTTCTCCACATTCTAGTAGTTACACCAAAACGAGGGCCGCTTCTCTGTGGATTCCAACGAAGCGCTTGTAGAGCAATGTTGGTATTTGGCCTATATATAAGAAGGGATTTGGCTTGTAGATAGATATTCATTTCTTATGCTTGTTTCTTATTTTTTACGATTTTTTATAATGCACATTTTCAGTTTTATTTGACAAACCACAAATTTTATTTGGAACACTCTTTAATAAGTTTCACTAACAGATGTGAATATTTAACTTTGTTCATTCGACCAACAATTCTTTTTTCATTTTCCAAGAAGAAAAATATACATTTGCTTTCTTTAGTTTTGTTAGCCAAAATACATATGAAGAAAACAATATATATACATACACATACTTTTGCACAACAAAGGAATTACACAAATACTACAATACAATAGTTTTTCTTATTTTCTTGTAGAAAAATCTCATTATTTTCAAATAAATTTATACAAAAAGTTTGAAAGATTTAAATCTTTATATGTATTTAAGAGTGTATTGTGTTTTTGTAAGTGAATGCTATATGTGTGTGGGTGTGTGTGTGTGTGTGTTAGTGCATAAAGTTATTATATCCACCATCAAAAAGAATGGGGGGTATATTGAGATTGTCCTTTCGTTTGTAATTTCCTTAATATTGGCTCAAAAACCAAAAACGATATATATTCTGAATCCTTATGAAATTCTAAGACGATTGAGCGATGTCTGTCTGTCTGTTCGTCTGTCTGTCTATCTGTCTGTTGAAATCACGATAACGTCTAAACGAAAGGAGCTAGCTAACTGAAACTTAGCAAAAGCATTCTTCATCTATTAGAAAATTTTGGTAATAAAATTGGGTAAAATCGTTTAGCATTTGACCATAGCTCCCGTATAACCTCGTCTAGGCTAATCGCTTATTTGCTAATAAATGACAAATTATAAGAGTTATGATGACAAAATTTGGTATCTAGAAGTTTAATATAAGCACTAGGCAGCATATTATATGTGAACCGATTTCATTGAAATCGGTTCACATTTAGCCATAGCTCCCATACAAAAAACTTACGAAAACAGCCTAAATTTCACCTAAAATACACTTAAATGCCAATAAATCTAAAAGTATAACAGTTATCACCACTTAATTTGGCACAAGAAAGTTTTATATCAATACCAGCCAGTGTGCAAAATTTTGTCACAATCGTTCACCATTTGACCAAAGTTCCCATATAAAAAACTTATGGAAACACAAAAATACATAAAGAAAAGGTTGTTTATGTCCGTCTGTCCGTCAGATAAATTTTGCAAGAATGAGCCCTATATATATACCAGTCAGTGTGTAAAATTTTGTTACAATCGGTAAACATATGGCTATAATTCTTATATATATAACATCCCCTTTTCTTTTCATTATATTAAGATTGCACCTATAAAATTAGATAGGCATCAATCAATGTTCAGCCCAGACTTTATATATGATGAATGCATTAGAAACTCATAACGAAATATATGGACCTGTCGTATTACTATTAACGTGTTTAGCCTAACTACATATTAATCACAACGAAAAGTATTTAACAACTTATTAATGTAAAACTATACCCGGTTATGAGACCGAATTTTGATCAAAGTAAGTACTGGGGAAACCACTAAAATATTTTTAAATGTTGAACTATAAAGCTACGGCAACCGAATTTAGTACAAAAGTTTTACCAACAATACCAATTAGCTTAGCGATTTTTTCAGTTTTGGTCCAGATTTTGAATAAGCTGCACCCTTGTTGATATATGAGATGGTGGGTATATAAGATTCGGCACAGCCGAATATAGCACTCTTACTTGTTTTTTCATATGAATTTGTTTTTACTCATTTCAAAAGTTTTTCTTTCTTTTCAGAGCTTTTGTTAATTTGGTTTCCGTTTTCTTTCATTTACTTATTTCTTCAGCATTTCTTTGTTTATTTTTCAACTTTTATTTAAGTTTTTTTTTTTTCCTACTTATTGTGGAGTTTTTTTATTTGCAAAGTTTTTCGCTTTCTTTTCTTCGTAATATATAATTCCATTATATTCCATGTCCATTATATTGTTACAACTTCATTTTTCTAGTTATTCTTTCATTTATTAAGGAAATTGGATAGAAAAAAATCTAAGATCACATAATGGAAAATGAGTAAAGAGTATTTATAAAAACTATTTTATTTAAAATATTGATATATTATACATATTTGATATATAATGTCGATGTCGACTTTTTAGAGATCCCAAATTCATGTACTTAAAATTTCTGCGTTTATCGTGTCTGATGTTAAAATCATTTGGAAAGAAATTTTGTGTTCTTTTCCGGAACATTATATAGTTCCTAAGATAAAAATATTAAACCGAAAGTTGTGAAAAGTATGGCAGTATATACGTTTCAACTTATATCGAACGACAGATACATTAAATGATCAATCGTTTTTGTTCAAAAATTCTTGACAATTAGAGTACATCTTCGGGGTATAGTCTCACATCATGTTAAGCGGATTCATTCTGTTGTATAAAGGAATAAATTCTATCTCGTTTTCTTTTTGCAAAAGTGTTTATATATTATATCCTTACTTTAATCTTCCGTTTGGAAAGAGTCTAAATCTAAGTTCTTACGATAAACGGATTTCCTCCATAAGCTATTTCTTTTAACATTAAAATTTAATGACCTCATTTATGCAGAGCAAAAGATAAATAAACACTTTATTTTCAAAAGGATTTTTAGTTATTTATTTTTTCGAGCAAGTTCTTATGATCTTTTGCAAGAAAGTAATTTTATTCCAATTAAAAAGGAATTACTTAAAACATTTCTTTGATGTTATTAACACAGAACTAAAGTGAAAGAATTTTGATAAAGAAAAAAAGAACAAATTCTTGGGATTTGTCTCTAAGAATATTAACATAATTTAAAAATGTTTGTTCTTATTAATTCCGTATGATTAATATAATGCATTCCTTCTGTTACTGTTTAATAATCATACGTCGGGGTTAGCAATTCCAAAACTTTTCCATCTAATACATTTGTATATTTATAGTCTGATTCATTCAAGAAAATTTTAAAAAATTCCTTATTTTTATAAGAAATTTTTCATATATTTTTATAAGAAAATTTTCAAAAATTTCTTATTTTTATAGGAAATTTTTCAAAAATTTATAATTTCTATTGGAAATTTTTCCAAAATTTCTTATTTTTATAGAAAATTTTTCAAAATTTTTTTTATTTGAATAAATTTTTAAAAAAATTTTATTTCTATATTAAATTTTTCAAAAATTTTTGATTTATATAGCAAATTTTTCCTAAATTTCTTATTTTTATAAAAAAATATTTCTTTTTTTATATAGAAAAATATTTCTTATTTTTATAGGAAATTTTTAAAAAACTTCTTATTTTTATTAGAAATTTTTCCTAAATTTCTTATTTTTATAGAAAAATATTTCTTTTTTTTATATAGAAAAATATTTCTTATTTTTATAGCAAATTTTTCAAAAACTTCTTATTCTTATTAGAAATTTTTCAAACATTTCTTATTTTCATTGGAAATTTTTTAAAAATTTCTTATTTTCATAGGAAATTTTTCAAAAGATTCTAATTTTAATCGGAAATTTTTAAAAATTTTCTTATTTTTATAGGAAATTTTTTCTTATTTTTATAGGAAATTTTTCAAAAATTTCTTATTTTTATAGGAAACTTTTCAAAAATTTCTTATTTTTATAGGAAATTTTTCTAAAATTTCTTATTTTTATAGGAAATTTTTCAAAAATTTCTTATTTTTATAGAAAATTATTCAAAAATTTCTTGTTTTTATAGGAAACTTTTCAAAAATTTCTTATTTTTATAGGAAATTTTTCAAAAATTTCTTATTTTTATAGGAAATTTTTCAAAAATTTCTTATTTTTATAGGAAATTTTTCAAAAATTTCTTATTTTTATAGGAAATTTTTCAAAATTTTCTAATTTTTATAGGAAATTTTTCAAAAATTTCTTATTTTTATAGGAAATTTTTCAAAAATTTCTTATTTTTATAGGAAATTTTTCAAAAATTTCTTAGTTTTATAGGAAATTTTTAAAAAAATTCTTAGTTTTATAGGAAATTTTTAAAAAAATTCTTATTTTTATTGAAACTTTTAAAAAATAACTTATTTTAATAGGAAATTTTTCAAAAACTTCTTATTTTTTTAGGAAATATTTCCAAAATTTTATTTATTTAAAATTTTCAAACATTTCTAATTTTTAAAACAAAACTAATTTTTAAAACAATTTTTATTTCTATAAGAAATTTTTCAAAAATTTCTTAATTTTATAGAAATATTTTTAATAATTCATTTTTTTATAGGAAATTTTAAAAAAGATTCTTATTTTTATAGGAAATTTTTCAATAATATCTTATTTTGATAATAAATTTTTCAAAAATTTCTAATTTTTATGGGAAATTTTTCAAAAATTTCTTGTTTTTATAGGAAATTTTTCAAAAATTTTTAATTTTTATAAGAAATTTTTCAAAAATTTCTTATTTTTATAGGAAAATTTTTCAAAAATTTCTTATTTTTATAAGAAATTTTTCAAAAATTTCTTATTTTTATAGGAAATTTTTCAAAAATTTCTTATTTTTACAAGAAATTTTTCAAAAAATTCTTATTTTGAGAGGAAATTTTTCAAACATTTCTTATTTTTATTGGAAATTTTTTAAAAATTTCTTATTTTCATAGGAAATTTTTCAAAAGATTCTTATTTTAATAGGAAATTTTTAAAAATTTTCTTATTTTTATATGAAATTTTTCAAAAATTTATAATTTCTATAGGAAATTTTTAAAAGCTCTTATTTTTATAGGAAATTTTTCAAAATTTTTTTAATTTTATAGGAAATTTTTAAAAAATTTTTTATTTCTATATTAAATTTTTTAAAAATTTCTGATTTTTATAGTAAATTTTTCAAAAATTTCTTATTTTTATTAGAATTTTTTAGAAGGTTCTTGTTTTTATGATAAACTTTTCAAAAATTTCTTATTTTTATGGAAAATTTTTCAAAATTTCTTTTATAGGAAATTTTTCAAAACTTTATTTTTTTATAGTAAATTTTTCAAAAAATGTTTATTTTTATAGAAAATTATTTAAAAATTTCTTATTTTCATAAGAAAATTTTCAAAAATTTCTTATTTTATAAGAAAATTTTAAAAAATTTCTTATTTTTATAGTAAATTTTTCAAAAATTTCTTAATTTTATAGGAAATTTTTCAAAAATTTCTTATTTTTATAGGAAACTTTTCAAATATTTCTTTACTTTACAAATACAATTTTTCAAAATTTTTTATTTTTGTAAAAAAAGTTTTAAATTTTTTTTTTTTTTTTATTTTTAAAAAATTTTTTATTCTTATATGAAATTTTTCAAAAATTTCTTATTTTAATAAAAAAAATTTTCAAAAATTTCTTATTTTTATAAGAAATTTTTCAAAAATTTCTTATTTTTATAGGAAATTTTTCAAAAATGTCTAATTTTTATAGGAAATTTTTCAAAAATTTCTTATTTTTATAGGAAATTTTTCAAAAATTTCTTATTTCTATAGGAAATTTACCAAAAATTTTTTATTTTTATAGGAAACTTTTCAAAACTTTCCTTAGTTTTATAGGAAATTTTTCAAAAATGTCTTATTTTTACAGGAAATTTTTAAAAAATTTCTTATTTTTAGTGGAATTTTTTAAAAAATTTCTTATTTTTATAGAAAAATGTTCAAAAATTTCTTATTTTTATAGGAAATTTTTCAAAAATTTCTTATTTTTATAGAAAATTTTCAAAAAATTTTTTTATTTTATGGGAAATTTTTCAAAAATTTCTTATTTTGTAGGAAAATTTTCAAAAATTTCTTATTTTTATAGAAAATTTTTCAAAAATTTCTTATTTTATAAGAAACGTTTCAAAATTTTTTTATTTTTATAGGAAATTTTTTTTGTACTGTCTGAATCTACTCCCCTAGAGGTTTAATCCACTAAATCGCAGAATCATTCAGGTCTGCCCAAAATGGCCTCTACAGAGCTTCAAAATCCTTCATATTAATTTTTACTATATTCCACCCGCTATAAAATTTTTGCTGAGAAACAACTGCTTCCAGATTTTACCCAGCACATCGCAATCCCACTCAGGTCTGTCTGAAATAGCCCCTTACAGAGCTTCAAAGTCCTTATGACTTCATATCACTTTTTACTAAATTCCACACCCTGTAAAACTTTTCCTTAGAAACTGAGTTCAGTCTTAACATCTACTCCTTTAGAGCCTTCATCCAGCATATCGCATTCAGGTCTGTCTGAAATGGCCCCTACAGAGCTTTAAAGTCCTTATGAATTTATATCACTTTCAATTTTTTTCTTAGAAACAACTGCATATTCTGAATATAGTTTTTAAATTTACTCCCCTAGATCTTTCACTAAGCACATCTTAATTTCAGTGGCGCTATCTATCGAAAATTGTTTGTACCAACTTGGAAACATTCGTCGGCTTATGCTCAACAATTTTGCAAAAGATCATAACATGATCAAATGCACAGTTTACAATTCAATTTATTTGGAGTAATTTTTGGTGGCGCCACCTATCGGAAACTGGTTACATCAGCTTAGAGACCTTCATAGGCTTATGCCTAACAATTTTGCTAAAGATTATTACATGATCATATGAATAATTTACTATTCTTTAAAGAACATACTAACAAACATTAATTTTTATATATGTATGTATGTATGTGTGATGTGATAAATAAAATTTATGTAAATGTGATAAATAAAGAACCGCTCGACCGATTTTGAGCCTTAACATTTGGTTTTGAGTTATAAAGTTACAACGAAAAGTGGCATTGATTTTTATATACATATAAAAAAGTGGGCGTGAAAATGGGAGCGGAAAATTTTTCATTCTCTGAAAACATAAATTAGATTACTATGAATATGAAAAAACAATTAGTCAAATCGGTGTAGTCATTTTTCGGTCTTAGATAAAACGAAAAAAGTAGGCGTGGTAAATTTTTCTTGCGCTAAAAACATAAATTGCATTGCTATAAATATTCAAAATAAAACTTATCCAAATCGGTGTAGATACTTCCCAATTTAAGACATATTGAAAATTGTGGGGGTAAAAGTAGGCGTAAAAGAGGGCGTGGTAAATTTTTCTTCCTATGAATATTCATTAACATTTGAAAAAAAAAAGTACGCAAAATCGTTTCAGCCATTTTCCGATTTTAAAGAAATAAAAAAGTGCGCAAGTAAATGGGCGTGGCAATTTTTTCATTCTTTGAGAAACCAAATCAAAAAACTATCGATTACAATAATAAATCAATGTAATAAATTGGGATCTTAGCGCAATGCACTGTAGTAAAACTGTTTAATTAAATATTTTCGCTGATCGAAAAAATTGATATATGGTAATTATTGATTGATTTTATTAGCTTTTAAATTCTTGGACTTTCATCAAAAACAATCTGTTTTTAAAATATAATAAAATCGATGGATCAGCGATTTCAAAAATGAAAAATTTTGTAATTATTATTATTTGTTTTAATAACCAATTTAAAGAAAATTAAATTTCGATAATTTTTTAATCAAAATTGCGTTAAGAATAAAAATATTAAGTAGGGATCAAATTTTACTCAAAATGTTGAATTTTGTGAACTAGTATTATCTATCAAAACTTCAGATACGAGTATTTATTTGTTGTCACAAATCTTGTCTCAAATATAAATACACAGTGTTTTCATATTCAAAAATTAAAGACTATCAATAAATTCTTATAAACTAAAAACATACTCGTATTTATAAAGTTTTAAAATTAAAGAGGTTGAAATGAATAAAAAAATATCACATATTTACCAAAATAAAATCGAGTTCAACAAAATGTTTTATATGTTCCAATTTATTATTTGAACAAAAAAGGAAAAAAAACTTTGAAAACAACACCAAGACTCATAGAATTGGAAAGAAACCAAAACCACGTAGCAATTTCAAGTAAATATCATGTCCAAACGATGTAAATATTACAAGCAAATATACTGACATATATTGGGTTGCCCAAAAAGTAATTGCGGATTTTTTAAAAGAAAGTAAATGCATTATTAATAAAACTTAGAATAAACTTCAATCAAATATATAATTGCCATTTTGTTCGATGGCAAAAGGTAAGCCATCTACCCGGCAAATTTAGTATTCCACGCTCATAGAACTTCTGGCCTTTAGCTGCAAAAAACTGAACCAAGTGCGATTTTATAGCCTCATCATTGCCGAAAGTTTTACCATTTAAGGAGTTCTGCAAAGATCGAAATAAATGGTAGTCTGGTGCAAGGTCAGGGCTATATGGTGGATGCATCAAAAGTTCCCAGCCAAGCTCACTTAGTTTTTGGCGAGTGACCAAAGATGTGTGTGGTCTGGCGTTGTCATGATGAAATACGACACCTTTACGATTGACCAATTCTGGTCGCTTCTCTTTGATGGCTGTATTTAATTTGTCCAATTATTGACAGTAAACATCCGAGTTAATCATTTGGTTCCTTGGAAGCAGCTCAAAATATACCACACCCTTCCAATCCCACCAAACAGACAGCATAACCTTCTTTTAGTGGATATCAGCCTTTGAAGTGGTTTGAGCTGGTTCATCATGCTTGGACCATGATCGTTTTCGACTAACGTTGTTGTAAACAATCCATTTTTTATCTCCAGTTATGATTCGTTTTAAAAACGGATCGAATTCATTGCGTTTAAGGTGCATATCACAAGCGTTGATTCGTTTTGTTAAATGAATTTCTTTCAATACATGTGGTACCCAAATATCAAGCTTTTTCACCAGTCCAAGACTTTTTATGTGATAATGAACGGTTGATTTTGGTATATTTAATTTCTTTCCTATCTCACGCTCAGTTACATGACGATCCAATTCGATTAATGCTTTGATTTGGTCATTATCAACTTCATTTGGCCGACCTGAACGTGGCTCATCTTTAAGTGAAAAATCTCCAGAACGGAATTTGCGAAACCAATTTTGACACTGTCTTTCTTTTAAGGCTTTATCACCACACACATCTCGTAACTTTTTAGCAACCTGCTCCGCGTTTTTTCCTTTACGGAAATAATAAAGTAAAATATGACGAAAATGCTCCTTTGTGTGCTACATATTAAAAAGGTCGCCAAACAAACAAATGTAAACAAAATTTCGCGCACTTTTTTTCTAAAGCAAGTTAATTGTGACAGCTTATAAATGTCAAAGTCCCAAGTCGTTGAAAAAAATTGTCAAAGCCGACTATATGAAAAATCCGCAATTACTTTTTGGGCAACCCAATAGTTTATATAGGTATATGCCCAGCAGCTTCAGGAAGGAGTATGGTATTTGAAACAGTCGAAGTTTAGATCTAAGATATGTATCTTCTTATAGCTCCAATATCAATTTGTTGGCTTTCCGAGGTGACTATTCCGTTTTTAAACTGTCAGATAGTTTTGCATACAATCACAAGCCAACAATATACTCAGTATAATACCAGTAATTGTACAATAAAAACTTCTGTACACCCAACGTCAAGTTTTCACTTCGAATATTGCAGCCATTCACTTCATTTATTTTCCATTCAATTCCATTCAATTCGGTTTTCGATTTTTGTTTGTGTTTTGGGTAAAAGTTTTTAAAAGACCTTTTCTTTCGTCCAATTCATTTTATTGTCATCTACACTTTTGTTTGTACAACTTTAGTACTACATTTCACATACATACGTACTATTCGCTAGACATATGACAATGAAATTGACCTGTTACCCCTTGAAAGTAAGGTTTTTAAATTTGTTTATTGGGACATTTTCATAGCACTGAACTTTTCCAAGGTTTTAACTTTATTTTTCAAAATCTTAATAATCTTGAGAAAAAGAACCCAAACTAGTCATTAGATAAAATAATACTTTAGAACCGATTAAACTTCATTTTCAGCGGGTAACCCATACATCGCTTTTCATTTGTAATATATTTACGTGTTTGTTTTGTCAGTCCTGAAATTATATAGTTTATTGTCTGTACACTCCACATAAATATATTCAATTAAAATACACTTCAACATGTTACATCTACACTTACATCTGTATATAGGAAAGGTATGTAAATTGTTTGTTTACACAATGCAGAACAAAACAAAATGGCGTTCTATTTCCGGTCATTCGTTTTTAATTTCTCTCTTTTTGGTTGTTATAGAAATGAGATAAAATTACATAACGTAAAAAAACAAAACGGAAATAAAACAATGGACTTACAATGGATTGTAGTTGCTATATTTGAATGCAAAGAATTTAAAGTGCTTATAAAATAAAAACAATATTATTTGTTATATGACTGAAGCACCGAAAAATAACTTTAAATAATATTATCAAATATTCCATGATGTACAGTGGAACCAGACGATAAAGGAGTTAGCAATCTATATAACAATAAGTAAAACTTGTTAAAATAAAAAAAATAAATATTTTAAAAATTGCCCATCTGTTAAGAATTTCCCTGTATACCAAGGGAGCGGTGTACAATATAAAATATCTTTTTTATCAAATTCAGATATTTTTCAATAAATGTACATCTTCACCTGAAATACAAAAGGGTGTAACTAACACAAATAATTTTTTAAAACTTATCTTTTTTACAATAAATTATGTTTTGAAAATGAACTGTTACTATTTCTAAGATCCGCCTGTCTCTATATTAAAACTTAAATTTTTTACATAAATACAAAATTTTTGAAAAATCTCCAATAAAAATAAAAAAAAAAGTAAAAAATTTCATATAAAAATACGAAATTTTTAAAAAATTTCCTATAAAAATAAAAACGTCCTATAAAAATAAATGTTGAGGCCCTATGCTCCACTGGGAGTCAAGAATAACAGTAGAAGAATAAAAATAAGAAATTAAAAAAAATCCTATAAAAAAATAAATTTTTTGAAAACTTCCTATAAAAATAAAAAATTTTTGAAAAGTTTCCTATAAAAATAAGAAATTTTTGAAAAATTTCCTATAAAAATAAGAATTTTTGAAAAATTTCCTATAAATATAAGAAATTTTTGAAAAATTTCCTATAAAACTAACAAATTTTTGAAAAATTTTGTATAAAAATATGAAATTTTTGAAAAATGTCCTATAAAAATAAGAAAATTTAAAAAAAAATCTTATAAAAATATAAATTTTTTAAAAATTTCCTATAAAAATAAGAAAATTTTCAAAAATTTCCTGTAAAAATAAGAAACTTTTTAAAATTTTTTTATAAAAATAAGAAATTTTTAGAAAATTCTTATACAAATAAAAATTTCTAATAAAAATAAGAAATTTTTGAAAAGTTTCCTATAAAAATAAGAAATTTTTGAAAAATTTCCTATAAAAATAAGAAATTTTTGAAAAGTTTCCTATAAAAAATAAGAAATTTTTGAAAAATTTCCTATAAAAATAGGAAATTTTTGAGAAATTTCCTATAAAAATAAGAAATCTTTGACAAATTTTCTATAAAAATAAGAAATTTTTGAAAAGTTTTCTATTAAAAATAGGAAATTATTGAAAAATTTCCTATCAAAATAAGAAATTTTTGAAAAGTTTCCTATTAAAAATAGGAAATTTTTGAAAAATTTCCTATAAAAATAAAAAAATTTTGAAAAATTTCCTATAAAAATAAGAATTTTTTTAAAAATTTCCTATAAAAATAAGAAATTTTTTAAAAATTTCCTATAAAAATAAGAAATTTTTTAAAAATTTCCTATAAAAATAAGAAATTTTTGAAAAATTTCCTATAAAAATAAGAAATTTTTCAAAAATTTCCTATAAAAATAAGAAATTTTTCAAAAAATTCCTATAAAAATAAGATATTTTTCAAAAATTTCCTATAAAAATAAGAAATTTTTCAAAAATTTCCTATAAAAATAAGAAATTTTTTAAAAATTTCCTATAAAAATAAGAAATTTTTGAAAAATTTCCTATAAAAGTAAGAAATTTTTGAAAAATGTCCTATAAAAATAAGAAAATTTTAAAAAATTCTTATAAAAATATATATTTTTTAAAAATTTCCTATAAAAATTAGAAAATTTTCAAAAATTTCCTATAAAAATAAGAAACTTTTGAAAATTTTTTTATAAAAATAAGAAATTTTTAGAAAATTCTTATGCAAATAAAAATTTCTAATAAAAATAAGAAATTTTTGAAAAGTTTCCTATAAAAATAAGAAATTTTTGAAAAGTTTCCTATAAAAAATAAGAGATTTTTGAAAAATTTCCTATAAAAATAGGAAATTTTTGAGAAATTTCCTATAAAAATAAGAAATCTTTGACAAATTTCCTATAAAAATAAGAAATTTTTGAAAAGTTTTCTCTTAAAAATAAGAAATTTTTGAAAAATTTCCTATAAAAATAAAAAATTTTTTAAGAATTTCCTATAAAAATTAGAAATTTTTTAAAAATTTTTCTATAAAAATAAGAATTTTTGAAAAATTGTATATAAAAATATTTTTTTTATTTAAATTTCCTATTGAAATAAGAAATTTTTAAAATTGTCTTTAAAAATAAGAAATTAAAAAAAAAACAAGAAATGTTTTAAAAATTTCCTATAAAATAAGAAATTTTTAAAAAATGACCTATAAAAATAAGATATTTTTTAAAAACTTTCTATAAAAATAGAAATTTTTGAAAAATTTCCTATAGAAATAAGAAATATTTGAAAAATTTATTATAGAAACAAGAAGTTTTTAAAAAATTTCCTATAAAAATAAGAAATTTAAAAAAAAAATTCCAATAAAATTAAGAAGTTTTTCTACAAAAATAAGACATTTTTAGAAAAGAAATTTTTAAAAAAATTTCTAATAAAATTAGGAAATTTTTCTATAAATATAAGAAATTTTTAAAAAATTTCCCTTAAAAATAAGAAAATTTCAAAAAATTTTCTATAAAAGTGGGACATTTTTGAAAATATTTTTATAAAAATAAGAAATTTTTGAAAAAATTTCTAAAAAAATAAGAAAATTTTAAAAAGCTTTAAGATTAAAAGTTATAACGTTTTTTGCTTCTCCTATAAAAAAACTAGAATAATAGTTACCTCTTTTTGCATTTTAGGTGACGATATAAAAAGAGTATACGCATGAGATGTAGGGTCAAATGTGGGCCGATGATTTTTAGCTTTTTAAAGTTAAAGCTAAAAAAACTCAATTACATATCTTCATATTTATAAGAGTAGTTTGTGTTGTTAGGGTATTTAAAATGACTTTCAAGAGTTGGTCTTATATGAGGAAATATGGTTCGAACACACCAAAATTTGTTACAAATTTTTCCGGCTATCTGCTTATTGACGTTCGTTTCAAAACTCTATGAACTACTGACGATAATTTATTATCCACCTCTTTAAATTTGTTGGCATTGTGGACTGCAGGATGTTCTCTAAGAAGTTGGCATGGGAGAGGGTGGCATGGCTTGTCCTAGGAAAGAGTAACATGGATTTGACAAGTCATGCGATACAAGGGCCATTCTTTCACAAAGCTTCTGCTGGTTAAAGAATTGTGCGATCTGAGTGGTAATGGCTTTTAATGATGTGCATTTTGCAGAATCGATGCTTGTGGCGAGCTGCTGATAGTTGGCTGGTCAGTTGGGAGAGGAGTAGAGCCTCGTTTAGTTTAGGATTGAGATCACTCTATCCACTTTCCGGGTATAATGAGGCTAGTCATGGACAGATTAAGGACACCTGTTAAGAATTTGATGCCCCACTTGCCGAGGTATTTTAATATCAACATGGAAATTCCGTCAGACCAAACTAACATACAGATGGCCTCTGCAACTTCTGTGAGCGTAAAAAGTTGTGGTGGGTTCGAGACTGGGATATAAGGCAGCATGTGAACAAACTCTTTTTTGCCTTCTGGGTGCTCAATAAATAAAAAGCTGATGAAATCGCATTCGTTTTAAATATAGTGTTGTCAGCAAACTTAATCGCGATCCAATCAGCCTTCTTCATAGGGTACGAGAAAGATCGAACAGTGGACCACAACTTACTTGTTTCAGTGCCAAGATTGCAGTTCCTTAAATGATCAAGCCAACGGTTCCTGCTGTCCGTGCAATTAGATCTCATTACAATTATGCGAAAAATAAGGATGTCTTTCAACTTTTGCGATTGATAACTGTCACCTGTATCATTTATATTCTGTAATGGCTTCAATCTATATAATTGAAGAGATATGAATTACAAAAGAAAGTTTTTTTTCTCAATCTTGATAGTTTTGCTGTTTTTTCGAGGAGTCCCCTGTAATATTGAAATGAATGCATACCTCAATTATTTAAAAATGTAATACTGCAGGCTTTGCTCTATTGTAAAAAAAAAATTCAATGTTTATTTTAATTATTACATCTCATACCAATTATGTCCGTATAGTTGAGTCTCATGTTTACATCCCTTTGTGTCCTATTTACACCTTGCATACATACATACATACCTGTATGTTAATATTTACGTTTAAACATGCAAATCATCAATTGACTTTATACCCTACGATAAAAGAATATTTGTAGGCATCCGCACCAAAACGTTACAAAGAAAATTTAAGGAGAGTAGTTGTTATGTTTGCCCAATCTTGAACCCTAAGTTTAGGTTAATACAGCCAAATCCAATCGTGTATACTCGAAACTTATCAGCGAATATGGGAATTAGCAGACTGTCTTACATGGGCTTATTCAAGATGACTGCGTAGAACTGCAAAGATACCACAAAAATATTTCTAGTTATCTTCTTCCGTTATCCTTGACTTCCAGTAGAGCATAGGGCCTCAACCATCCTTTTATATCGAACTCTATTGCGAGATGTTAGGCATACATCATTCCATGAATAGTTTGCTGCTTGTAACTCCGCATCAATTGACCTTCTCTACGTTCTAACAGGTACCAACACGACGGCCGCTTCCTTGTGGATTCCAACGAAGCGCTTGTCGAGCAATGTTGGTATTTTTCCTTCGAAGTGTGTGGCCTATCCGTCGCCATTTCCGTTGACATACCTCTATAGAAGAAGGGATTTGGTTTGTAGCGTTTAGTAGATCTTCATTTCTTATGCGATTTGGCCACCTAATATTAAGGATTTGCCGCAAGCATTTCTTTGCAAAGGTTTGTACTCGCTTATTGATGGCATTTGTGCGTTTTCAAGTTTCACAGCCGTAATACAAGATGGACTTGACATTCGAGTTATATATTCGTAACTTAGTTGTTGTTGATATTTGACGAGATTTCCATATAGTTTGGAGAATGCCGAATGCAGATTTTGCCTTATTAATACGCGATTCAATATCCTCGTCGGCGCCACCTTTTGTAGACACCAAACTACCAAGATAATTAAAGTTACCTACACATCCAATACTCTCGTTATCCTCATTGATGTGTGGCGACGGGTTTGCGCCATTGCCTCCAGGCATAATCTTGTCTTGGAAATATTGATTTCCAGCCCAGCTGCCCGAGATTCAACAGTAATAGCGCTAGTGTTTTCTTGAAGGTTATGAAATAAATTTGTTTTCTTCTAGTTATGAAATAATCATAAATCTCCCTCAAATTTAAAGTCTCTTAAACTACCGGGTGACAACAATTATTAAAAGATTATACAATTTAATTGTTATTGATTGTTTACATGCATATTAGGGTGACAGGAAAATTTTTTTCTTTGATTCAAATGTTTTTCTACGGAATATTGTGACACTAGGTCTAAAAGTTTACATCTGAAAATTTGAGCCTATGGGCGCGCATCGGGTCCAAATTTTAAGAACCCATTTGTATGGGGAAAAATGGGTTATTTTTTGTTTTAGAAATTTAGACCAAAAATAAATATTTTTAACAAGAAAAAATAATAGAGTATTAAAGAGAACTAACACAGCTTTATTTCAAATCGAAAATTCATGATTTAGTTTAAAAGTTATTGTAGTTTTCCCCCGAAAATTAATGTCTTAGAAAACGCGCCTAAGGATATGCACCAAAAATTGTTTGTTGTAAAAAAGAAAAATACTAAGTTAGACATGATTTATCATTTAATGTTTAAATGATAAATCAATGTTTAATAAATGTTTGCTAAATTTGTTTTAATATAATCAAATTTATTTAGTTTTTTTCATATTACAAAATGGTACATTTTTTTCAGGTCGGTTTCAAAAATCATTTTTTAATTTTTTGAAAATTTTGTTCAACAAATATTACAAATTTAGAGTGTGTTAAAACAGACAAATGGGAGAATAAAATAAAATAGGTCGATATCTTGAACCGTTTCGCCGTAATTGAAGAATTTCGTAAATTTTTGGACCAAATTCGAGTAAATGCTCGGTAAATTTTACTTCTATTCAATTTTAACAAAAAAAGATAATTAATATTATTGCTTCGTTTATGGAAAACCTATGCTAAAGGTTTTTTTAATATTGGAAGAGATTAACCCTTTCTTCAAGGCGGTCAAATGTCAAAATTTAAAATACTTATTATATGGCTTTCACACTAACTTTTGCTTAAAACTTTGGATTCAAGTCGGCACGGATAAGCATTATCCGATTGCAGAAGTATTTTATATTTCGATTACTGGGACCAAAAATAAATATATGGTGGGTACGGGTATCGAAAAAAATATGCCAAACAAGCGCGGAGCAGACTAATGTATATGTATTTACATATTTATTTACCTGTATATGTGTTTGTAAAGAAAACAAGTAAAAGTGTTATATTCGGCTATGCCGAATCTTATCTACATACCATCAATTTGTGTTAAGTTTAGAAATATCTCTCATATATCTACGAGGGTGCAGCTAATTCAAAATGTGAACCAAATTCGAAAAAGGTTGTTACGAATTTTGGTATTGTTAGTAAAATATTTCGACTTAGATTTTAACTGGCCGTTGCTACATTTCTTTTGGTTTCCGGGAGTGTTTTTTATATGAGCTATAGTGAAATATGGACCGATTCCTATCAAATTTGATATACTGACCAATAGTTGCATAAAACTTCTCTATTCTAAATTTAGTCGTCATAGCTATTACAATTTTATTCAATTTATCAGCATTAATGTGCTTCCGGGATCGTTGTTATATGGGAGCTCTAACTAAATGTGAACTGATTTCGTCCATTATTAATACACAATTTTTCCACGATATCGAAAATACTTTTGTAAAATTTTGTTACTCTAGCCCTTTTTGTTAAGGCGCTATCTCGCTTTTATCTAACGGACAGACGGACATAAACCCCCTTTTTTTGTATTTTTGTGTTTCCGTAAGTTTTTTATATGGGAGCTATGGTCAAATGGTGACCGATTGAGACACAGCGGTTGGCATTGACATAAGACTTCCCTGTGCTAAATTTTGTGGCCAAAGCTATTACAGTTTATCATTTATTGGCATTTAAGTGTATTTTAGGTGGAATTAAGGCTGTTTCCGTAAGTTTTTTGTATCGGGGATAAATGGTAAAATGTGAACCGTTTTCGTTTTTTTATGTTGCCTTGTGCTTTTACAAAGCAAAATTTATCATCATAGATAACTATTATAATATGTTATTTATTAGCAAATAAGCGATAAGACTAGACAAGGTAATGCAGGAGCTATCGTCAAATGTGAACCGATAAATAAAGAATGTTTATGCCAAATTTCAGTGACTTTTATCCTTTCGTTAAGGTTTTATCGTGCCGACAACAGACAGACAGACAAACAGACAAACAGTCATACAGACAATCAGACAGACAGACAGACAGACAGACAGACAGACAGACAGACAGACAGACAGACAAACAGTCATACAGACAGACAGACAATCAGACAGACAGACAGACAGGCGAATATTGTTCAATCGTCTTAGAATTTAAGGATTCAGAATATACTTCAATTTTGGTTTTTGAGCCAATATTAAGGAAATTACAAACGGAATGACAATCTCAATATACACCCCCCCCCCCATTCTTTTTGATGGTGGGTATAAAAAGTTATCCGAGTCGAAACTTATTACGTTTGATGGGGGATTTTAAAACTTCAATGAAATGAATATGGGATGTAAACTTTGAGAACCCCGATTAACTGTTTATACCCTTCACCACCGTAGGTGGAAAGGGTATAAAAAGTTTGTGAGGATGTATGTAACGCATAGAAATATTTGTCTTAGACCCATCTTTTAGTATACTAGTAGGCTTAGAATCACTTTCTGAGTCAGCTGATGTCAGATCGTCCGTTCGTCCGTCTGGCTGGACCCCCATGTAAATCTTGTAATCAAAGTAAAGGTCGCAATTCTAAATACAAGTTGTTGAAATTTAGCACATATAATTTTTTTGATAGTGGGACCATGGCTATTGAAATTCGTCAAAATCGGTTTATTATTTATGGTACTTCCCATAGGTCCCATGTCCCGGAATTAATATTTTGACCACAAATATCAATATTTTTTCATAAAAATTAAAACTGCTTTTGTAAAACAAAATCTTTGTACCGAATTTCGTTGAAATCGGCCCACATTTGACCATAGCTCCCAGACAAACTCTTCTGTCAAAACGCACTAAATGATACAAATCTCACTAAAACGTTCGTAAATCTGAAGATAATGACAACTGTAATCAATATGCTAAATTTCGAGATAATCGGTTCATATTTGACCCTAGCCCCCATATAAGTTGAAATGAGTGAAATAGCTTAAATATATAAGCCTTGAGAAAATCTTTGTATGATGACAAAATTTAGCAAACATTTGTTTTTATGCACGAAATAGGACATCTTTAACCTTAATGGTCAAGGGTATCGTATGGTCGGGCTTGACCGACTATAGCACTTCCTTACTTGTTTTATTTAAAAATTAAAAAGTTGCAATAATTTAAATATTTTCAATGGATTATGATATTCTGTTAGAAATATTTAGTCTTCATTAAACATTGAGAACTTTAAGTTTCTTTAAAGACTAACCCATAAAATAAATTTCAAGGCTCAAATTTTGAACAAACCTTAAGATAAGATGTAAATATAAGTTTATGTTAAATTTATTTCCCTTAACTTTATTCGTATCACAAAAACAAATTTGAATTATTATTTATTTCACTAATTAATCATTTTCTTATGTAACAACTTTTAAAATTGTCAGCTGAAAGTAATGAAAACTTTCTTATATATATTTTTTCCAATACCCTACACCATAAGTAATTCCGAACTTTTATAATTTTAAACAGAAATAACTTGATAACTTCAGACTTTCTCTAGGTTAGTTTAGAAAGGTGGGTAACGACGAAGTCATTATGGTAACTTTAAGGAATGGAAGCGAAAGAAAAATGTCTATCCATTCAGAATTTAATATGAATGAGTCTATTTTTCAAACATCTATATATTAGGAACATCATTAAAATCGTGTAGGAAAGTTATTTTCTAGATAATGAGCCCTATTCTTCTTAAAACCTCTTTCATAAAATGTTACTGGTAAAGGGTATCCAAGATTCTGTACAACCAACTAAAGCAATTATTTACTTCTCCAAATACTGAGTTTCTTTTAAATTTTTCTTTATTTACCAAACTTTTGTTGAAACACTTGTTTTATGCTAAATAATTGTCATAAGAAATACGAGTACGAAAAAGTTTAAGTCTCTTTTAATTTTTAACAAAAAGTTTTGACACAAGTGTCAGTCAGACTGGAAGAAAATGTATGAAATACACATACACATTTTGAATAAACTAAAATTGAAAAACTGATCGATGATGTAATGAAGGAAAACATTATTTAACCCTAAAGTTAAATTGCTTGTAAAGCACAATGGTACCAATGATAAATTCAGCGCGAGGCATGTTGTGATGTAACGAAAGATTCTGTTTTGTTTTGGGGTAGCTCTTAGAGTTCAGTATTGAATATTGCTTAAACTAAAAACCTTTGAATTATACTCGTTAATGACCCCTTTACGAGACATCAATAGTTGTGTTCTGCAAGTGGGCTCTGAAACCGACACATTTTCCCGCTGACTGCAAAAATTAGGCGAGTAAGGGCTGAAGCCACACTTGCCCATGCATAAACTTTCATCTTTAAGTAAACGCCTTAAAGTATGCTATGACAAATACAAACAAATGAAAACAGAAAACTTTGTGTGTATGGGTTTTGTTGGCATAAACGAATGAATGGAAATTTTTCTTAAAGAAAATATTTGTTTAGTCATCTCCCTTTCTTTGCTATGTTGATTTTTTTAACTTTTTCTATTTATACTGAAAAAAAGCTGTGTAGAAAAACGAAATTCTAGAAGTTTTTAAGAAAAACAAATGGAAGTAACAGCTGCCTTACATGAGGAAGGAAGTTGTGCATCCACATTAATTACTTTTTATTTTGAAATCTAAATGTTTAAATAGCTTTTAATTTGAATTTTTAGGAAAACAAATAGGTATCAAAGAGTATAGGTCTCATTCGAACCTTTACAGGAGCAACATCTTATTTATTACATATTAAAGATATTCATTTTACCTATTAGATTAAAACAGGGGTGGTGACGCATGAGGTTAAAGACATTATCCATTATCTCACTTTAAAAAAAATTCCTTTAAAAAAAGAAAATTTTTTTAAAATTAACTATAAAATAGAAAATTTTTAAAAAATTTCACAAAAAAATAAGTATTTTTACAAAAAATTTCACTTTTTATAAAAAATGTTTACAACATTTATAGGAAATTTTCAAAACTTTACTATAAAAATAGAAATTTTTACAAAAATTTGCACTTTTAATAGAAAATGTTTACAACAATTTTTCAAAATTTTTATAATTTTTCAAAAGCTTTCTATTTTATACGAAATTTTTCCAAAATTTTCTATTTTTATAGAAAATTTTTCAAAAATTTTTATTTTTATAGGAAATTTTTCAAAAATTTTCTTTTTTTATATGAAATTTTTCAAAATTTTTCTTTTTTTATAGGAAATTTTTCAAAAATTTTCTTTTTTTATAGGAAATTTTTCAAAAATTTTCTTTTTTATAGGAAATTTTTCAAAAATTTTCCATTTTTATAGGAAATTTTTCAAAAACTTTCTATTTTTATAGGAAATTTTTCAAAAATTTTCTATTTTTATAGGAAATTTTTCAAAAATTTTCTATTTTTTTTGGAAATTTTTCAAAAATTTTCTATTTTTTTGAAAATTTTTCAAAAATTTTCTATTTTTTTTGGAAATTTTTCAAAAATTTTCTATTTTCATATGAAAATTTTCAAAAATTTTCTATTTTTATTGGAAATTTTTCAAAAATTTTCTATTTTTATAAGAAATTTTTCAAAAAATTTATATTTCTATAGAAAATTTTTCAAACATTTTATATTTTTATAGGAAGTTTTAAAAACAATATATATTTTTATATTCAATTTAAAAAAAACCTTATATTTTTATAGGAAATTAAAAAAAAATTCTATATTTATAGAAATTTTTAATAAATTTCTTATTATTATAGAATTTTTAAATTTCTTATTTTTATAGGAAATTTTTCAAAAATTTTCTATTTCTATACGAAATTTTTCAAAAATTTTCTTTTTTTATAGGAAATTTTTCAAAAATTTTCTTTTTTTATAGGAAATTTTTCAAAAATTTTCTTTTTTTATAGGAAATTTTTCAAAAATTTTCTTTTTTTATAGGAAATTTTTCAAAAATTTTCTTTTTTTATAGGAAATTTTTCAAAAATTTTCTATTTTTTTTGGAAATTTTTCAAAAATTTTCTATTTTTTTGGAAGTTTTTCAAAAATTTTCTATTTTTTTGGAAATTTTTCAAAAATTTTCTATTTTTTTATGAAATTTTTCAAAAATTTTCTATTTTTATTGGAAATTTTTCAAAAATTTTCTATTTTTATAAGAAATTTTTCAAAAAATTTATATTTCTATAGAAAATTTTTCAAACATTTTATATTTTTATAGGAAGTTTTAAAAAAAATATATATTTTTAAATTAAATTTAAAAAAAACATTATATTTTTATAGGAAATTTAAAAAAAAATTCTCTATTTATAGAAATTTTTAATAAATTTCTTATTATTATAGAATTTTTAAATTTCTTATTTTTATAGGAAATTTTTCAAAAATTTTCTATTTCTATACGAAATTTTTCAAAAATTTTCTATTTTTATAGGAATTTTTCAAAAATTTTCTATTTTTATAAGAAATTTTTCAAACATTTTCCATTTTTATAGGAAATTTTTCAAAAATTTTTTATTTCTATACGAAATTTTTCAAAAATTTTCTATTTTTATAGGAAATTTTTTAAAAATTTTCTATTTTTATATGAATTTTTCAAAAATTTTCTATTTTTATAAGAAATTTTTTAAACATTTTCCATTTTTATAGGAAATTTTTCAAAAATTTCCTATTTTTATAGGAAATTTTTCAAAAAATTTATATTTTTATAGAAGATTTTTTAAACATTTTATATTTTTATAGGAAGTTCTAAAAAAATATATATTTTTATAGGAAATTTTAAAAAAACTTTATATTTTTATAGGAAATTTTAAAAAAATTCTATTATTATAGAAATTTTTAATAAATTTCTTATTACTATAGAATTTTTAAATTTCTTATTTTTATAGGAAATTTTTCAAAAATTTTCTATTTCTATACGAAATTTTTCAAAAATTTTCTATTTTTATAGGAATTTTTCAAAAATTTTCTATTTTTATAAGAAATTTTTCAAACATTTTCCATTTTTATAGGAAATTTTTCAAAAATTTTTTATTTCTATACGAAATTTTTCAAAAATTTTCTATTTTTATAGGAAATTTTTTAAAAATTTTCTATTTTTATAGGAATTTTTCAAAAATTTTCTATTTTTATAAGAAATTTTTTAAACATTTTCCATTTTTATAGGAAATTTTTCAAAAATTTCCTATTTTTATAGGAAATTTTTCAAAAAATTTATATTTTTATAGAAGATTTTTTAAACATTTTATATTTTTATAGGAAGTTCTAAAAAAATATATATTTTTATAGGAAATTTTAAAAAAACTTTATATTTTTATAGGAAATTTTAAAAAAATTCTATTATTATAGAAATTTTTAATAAATTTCTTATTACTATAGAATTTTTAAATTTCTTATTTTTATAGGAAATTTTTCAAAAATTTTCTATTTCTATACGAAATTTTTCAAAAATTTTCTATTTTTATAGGAAATTTTTCAAAAATTTTTCAAAAATTTTATATTTTTTTAGGAAATTTTTCAAAAATTTTCTATTTTTTTAGGAAATTTTTCAAAAATTTTCTATTTTTTTAGGAAATTTTTCAAAAATTTTCTATTTTTTTAGGAAATTTTTCAAAATTTTTCTATTTTTATAGGAAATTTTCCAAAAATTTTCTATTTTTAAAGGAAATTTTTCAAAAATTTTCTATTTTTATAGGAAATTTTTCAAAAATTTTCTATTTTTATAGGAAATTTTTCAAAAATTTTCTATTTTTATAGGAAATTTTTCAAAAGTTTTCTATTTTTATAGGAAATTTTTCAAAAATTTTCTATTTTTATAGGAAATTTTTCAAAAATTTTCTATTTTTATAGGAAATTTTTCAAAAATTTTCTATTTTTATAGGAAATTTTTCAAAAATTTTCTATTTTTATAGGAAATTTTTCAAAAATTTTCTATTTTTATAGGAAATTTTTCAAAAATTTTCTATTTTTATAGGAAATTTTTCAAAAATTTTCTATTTTTATAGGAAATTTTTCAAAAATTTTCTATTTTTATAGGAAATTTTTCAAAAATTTTCTATTTTTATAGGAAATTTTTCAAAAATTTTCTATTTTTATAGGAAATTTTTCAAAAATTTTCTATTTTTATAGGAAATTTTTCAAAAATTTTCTATTTTTATAGGAAATTTTTCAAAAATTTTCTATTTTTATAGGAAATTTTTCAAAAATTTTCTATTTTTATAGGAAATTTTTCAAAAATTTTCTATTTTTATAGGAAATTTTTCAAAAATTTTCTATTTTTATAGGAAATTTTTCAAAAATTTTCTATTTTTATAGGAAATTTTTCAAAAATTTTCTATTTTTATAGGAAATTTTTCAAAAATTTTCTATTTTTATAGGAAATTTTTCAAAAATTTTCTATTTTTATAGGAAATTTTTCAAAAATTTTCTATTTTTATAGGAAATTTTTCAAAAATTTTCTATTTTTATAGGAAATTTTTCAAAAATTTCTTATTTTTGTAGGAAATTTTTATTTTTACAGGAAATTTTTAAAAATGTTATATTTTTATAGGATTTTTTTTTTTTAATTTGATCTTTTTATAGGACATTTTCCAAAGATTTCTTATGTTTTAGCAAATTCTTCAAAAATATATGTTTTAAAAAATTCACACTTTTATGGGAAATATTTCAAAAATTTCTTGTTTTTATATAAAATTTTTGAAAAATGTCTTATTTTTATAGGGTATTTTTAAAAACTTCTAATTTTTATAGAAGATTTTTTAAAAATTTTCTATTTTTAAAGAAAAATTTTTAAAATTTTTTTATTTTTATAGGAATCTTCTCAAAATTTCTTATTTTATATTTCTTATTTTTATAGGAAATTTTTCAAAAATTTCTTATTTAATTTTTGAAAATTTTCTTATTTTTATAGGAAATTTAAAAAAAAAATCTTATGCTTATAGGAAATTTTCAATGTACTTCTTTCAAACAATGGCCTTTTTTTCTGTTATTATTTACAAATTTTTTCGTAAAAGGGTTATCAATCACTATGTTCTTATCCCACATTTTACTATTATGTTTTTTTTTAAATAACTTATCCAAAAATGGCTCCCATTGCATAACTCACGTCCCCACCCCCGTCATATATGTATATACATTCGTAGCTATCTTTAGATAGAGATATAGATTTTTTTAATTAATTTTATATTGTATTTGTTTATTTGTACTTTTACGACAGTTCGAGTACGTGACATTTTTGATAACAATTAAATGGACAAATTCTTAATAAGAAAAAATTTAATTAAAAAATGATTTAAAAATAAAATTAAGTACACAGAATAGCAACAAATGTTCATTTGTAGATAGACACAGTGGTTTTAGAACGTAAATTTGTTAGTCTTTAGACAGAAGATGAATAAAACAAAAAATTGCCTTTGAGCCCAAAACCTAAATCTTTAAAGCAAATAAATTTAGTAAAGGACTATTAAGACTCATAAACTTTTTGTATACTTCTTTCTTCTCGGAATTATGATTTTTATTTTTTATTGTATCTCTTTGAAATTGAATCAAAACCACTGTCTTCTTTATCTCGATGCTAGGAAACGAACACATTCAATTTATACTAAAGGAACTACGTGACGTATGAGTGACATTTTATTATTTGAATGTTTTTCCATCATTAAACTGCAGTTGTGTACGTGACAACAAACAAATACAAATATATTTATTTTATTTTTTTTTTTGGAATATTTTGCATATTGACACAACTTCTATTGATAATTATTTGTCAAATTTTTATTGAATTTAAATTGATATGTTTTTTATTTTGTTTTAGAACAACTTTAATTTGTTGTACATACAAATATATCGAGAGCCTGGTTTCAATACCGACTATTAACCAAATAAGTATTTTTAAGAAAACTGTTTAATACATGATAAAAGAAATTAGTAAGGTATAACCGTTCTCTCTTTTGTCAGCCATATTAACTTTCTGACGTTTGATCGAATTATTACACTACACAACAAATGAACATCTTTTGAAAAGTGCAAGGTCGTGACTATATGGGTCCTATTCTACGATCAAAATGTAGTAAAACCCTATACTCAGTTTGTAAAAGTTAGTGACCGTTTTATTTTTATGGGACTCCAAAGTTTCCCAATATTAGCATGATGCCTAAAAAAGGTGTCATCAGTTTTTACCAAATAACCAATAATCTCTTAAAAATATCGCTTAACTATGTTCGGCAAAAATGTAGCCAAGAGTATGACAAATATTTCTTGCTAAAATTTTATGATAAAAATGTATTTTATCTTAAAGTTTTTTTTAAAACAGTTAAAGAAAAATTTGTTTTTTCTTGATTTTTTTATCATAACTTCTTTAAAATCCTGATTATTCCTACACTATATTTGGGAAAATTGTAGCCACAGTAAAGCTTAACAACTTTTGTGAACACACCAATATAATTTGAACGTATTTGGATACCAAAAATAGATCATAAAGACTTCCTTGTGCCAAAAAAATTATATTTTTAACTAAAATTTTATTATTAGCAATATCTCAAAAACGTATTTTTGCGAAAAAGAACTTTTTTGTTGTGGAAAATAAATCTCTGAGGTTATAAAAACAATTTTTGTTCTACGACTTTTTTGTTTCTGATTTCTGTAAAAAGATGGCGCTATTTTGAGGTTACATACTGAAATCGTATTTTTAATAACAAAAACTAAAAAATATGGTTTAACTATGTTCCGCAACTTTGTTCAGGAGTATTTGGTCTAGTTTTTTTCTGAATGTACCAACATCGAAAAACATCCAAATAAAATGCATTTGATACAATAGTAAGAAACATGGCAATACCACCACCTTGCGGCAATTTGTTGCAACATTTTTAGAAACGCAATAATAGATACTGTCAAAAAGTTTCAAAAGAGATGTCTGTGATGAAATTTCGACCAAAAATAAGGAATCTAGAGGCAAAAGTAGTCAATAGTACACCGAATCTGACACTTTTTTATAGGATTTAATTTAAATTTCAATATATTAGTTGCATTTAAAGCAACTGGAGTTAACATGTGATTAAACAAATCATCTCTTGTACCACTTGAAACATTTTAACCGTCAAACGATTCTATCAAAAAGCAATTTTCAACATTTTTTATGTGCTTAAATTTGAGTAAAAAATTTAATTTTGTTTTCACAAGGGAGTCTATATTACCTATTTTTGGTATCTGGACACGTTCAGATTATAATGGTGTGTTCACAAAAGTTATTTAGCCTTGCTGTGGCTACAATTTTCCCAAATATAGTGTAGGAAAAATCTGGATTTCCAAAAAGTTATGATCAAAAAATTAAAAACAAAAAAATTTTTCTTTAACTTTTTTAAAAAATGTCTGCAATAAAATACATTTTCATATTAAAATTTTAGCAAAGAAGTATTCGCCATACTCTTCGCTACATTTTTGCCGAACATAGCTAAGCGATATTTTTAAGTGTTGATTAGCTATTTGGTAAAAACTGATGACACCTTTTTTAGGCATCATCATAATATTGGGAAACTTTGGAGGCCCATAAAAATAAAACGGTCACTAACTTGGCCAAACTGAGTATAGGGTTTTACTACATTTTGATAGTAGAATCGGACCTATATAGTCACGACCTTGCACTTTTTTCGCTGTTGTGCAGTGTTATTTTCTTTTCTCAAATTATGCTACCATACTACTTTTGAAAATCCCAGTTTTTGTTTGCTATTATACTATAAACACAATCACGACTGCAGGCTACGGGCTACAACCTGTTAAAATTAGAATACATTCATTCAAATAGAAATAATTTTTTTTTAAGCGTCGATATAGCCACACGACTACCGACTTCCGTTGTAGATGTAGACAAAAAAATATATACATTTTATATATAATATAAAATGTATATTTATATAACTCTAACTCAATAAAAGTAAAATTTTACGCTGTTATAACTAACACGCTACATATGCTAGAGCTAAGTAGTTTACGTTATATAAAAGCCCAGTATATCCTGTATAAAATTCATTATTTAAAAGATCATACTTATATCTATATTATTTTAAGATATGCTCATTTTTATAAACAAAGTCGGTGGTAAAAATAAGTTTTGAGTATATGAGCTCTTAATCTTTATAAATCGGAAGAATGTATAATATATCATTTAAATGATACTTTCAGTAGCTTTTGTTTGATATACCAGTTTATATCGCATATAAACTTCTAAAGCTATGCCGTATAATTTTTGAAATTTAAAAAGCCCATAATTCTCATACTATAAAAGATCACACCAAAATCTATCTATAAGAACATATTTGAAGATACGTTTTTTAAATAAAATGTTGGTGAAAATAAAATTTTCAATCCCAAAAAGAAGCTGAAGAAACTGGAACATAAATTATAAAAAAAATATGTTACACAAAATGTTTGTTCCCGTACTTTAACGAAACGACCTAAGCTTACTCAAACGTATTCCCGTAAAATTTTTTCAATACAAATTGTTGTTTTTTGAGTAATTTCTGACAACTTCGGACTGTTTTGGGTAGTTTCGTTAGAGTACGGGAACAAACATAAAAATACTTTAAATATATTATGACAAAATTGAATTGTCTCGATTCTTTTTTTTTTCCTTGTGCAGGATCCGCTAAACTTTATAAAATAAGTTTTAACGAAATGTTTACAACATATTATGGTGCTCCCACCATAACCACGTGAAAGGCAAAAGTCTGTTCTTTAGATTAAGCGAAAAAAATCACCAAAACTTGCCGATCGTAGAATAAAGTTAAACATTTTCTGAAAACAGTAATTTAAATTGTAACGCATAATTTAAGCAAAAAGTGTTGCAGTCGTTTAGGCTTAGCTTTTGAATCCAATTGTATTTAAGTGTAAGTCCCAGGCAAGTGTCTAGCGACGGATTTCAACCAAAATTAGTAGAGGTCTTTCTTTTGTCAACTAATAGACGTGTGTCGAATTTCATTAAAACCTGTTGAGAAGTGAAAAATGTAGATCAAAGTCAGGTACCCCAAATAGTAAATGGACTTCAACCAAAATTAGTAGAGCACTTTGTTGGATAAACGTGTTCCGAGTTTTATCAAATTTTGTTGAGAATTTCGGCTTATACATTGAGAACAAAAATAAGTGAAAAATGAGTAAAAAAGACTGAGGGATGATCCGATGCTGCCTCAAGAGGAGGAACTTAGGAGTAGTGATCTAAATCTAAGAGAACAAGCCCCTGGAAACTCTGGAAGACCCCACAGCTAAAGAGCGAGGAAGCTAATGTAGGACGCCCACTGCCGTCCCTGTATCTATTTAATTTTTGCGTATACACAAAAAATTACTTAATTTTACAATTTCTATTAAAGTGTTTTTAAATGTTCTTTCAAAAATAATAAATCTCCTTTTTCATTTTCATTAAAGTACTTTCTCTGAATGTAGCAACAAACTGCAAGGGTTGCCTTTTACGTTTCGGGATTAGAAAAAATAAATAAATATTTATTACAGAAGATAGCTTTATTACTTTTCAAAGTATTAAATATAAAATTAAATTTTTGGAGAACTTTTTCCATTCCGATTGAGGTACCTACAAATCATGCGCTTAAAACATATCAAAAGCCTTTCTAATTTATTAATCCGGCGTTAAGGGATGTCATACTGGAGTGACCCGTCTTTCGCTGATGGTTTTTCGTATTTCTCCGAAGACTTCTGGCAAACAAATGCTTGGATACCAATCTGAATTGATCATTTTACCTTTCATTAATGCACAATGGGATGGTGGAAAAATATAATAGAAATTAGTCCGCAACTTCTAAACAGCCGATTTTAAAATAATTTAAGTTTCATATAGAAAAAGTTTTGGGGAGCTTATGTTTTGAACCAAGCTTTTACTGGGGCGGTACAATTGACCCTTAAAGTAGACTCATAAACAGCAGTAGACAGCCCATACCACCAGAAGCCGATGATTATTTTTAATTTTCGTAAATATCACGATCATTAATAAAACTCGTGAAAATGAGTATTAAAATCATTCAGTTGGAATTTGGATATTAACAAAAAAATGTTTGACAAAAAGATTTTCTATAGAAAAATTTTTGATAAAAAAATTTTCTATAGATAAATTTTTGATAAAAAAATTTCATATAGAAAAATTTTTGATAAAAAAATTTTCTATAGAAAAATTTTTGATAAAAAAATTTTCTATAGAAAAATTTTTGATAAAAAAATTTTCTATAGAAAAATTGTTGATAAAAGAATTTTCTATAAAAAAAATTTTTGATAAAAAAATTTTCTTTAGAAAAATTTTTGATAAAAAAATTTTTGATAAAAAAATTTTTGACAAAAAAATTTTCTATAGAAAAATGTTTGATAAAAAATTTTCTATAGAAAAATTTTTGATAAAAAAATTTTCTGTAGAAAAATTTTTGATAAAAAAATATTTTTATCGAAAATTTTTTTATTCAAAATTTTTTTTTGACAAAAAGATTTGCTATAGAAAAATTTTTGATAAAAAAATTTTCTTAGAAAAATGTTTGATAAAAAAATTGTCTATAGAAAAATATTTTATAAAAATATTTTTTATAGAATAATTTTTGATAAAAAAATTTTCTATAGAAACATTTTTGATAAAAAAATTTCCACAAAAAAATTTTTCATATAAAAATTTTCTATAGAAAAATTTTTCATAAAAAAATTTTCTATAGAAAAATTTTTCATAAAAAAATTTTCTATAGAAAAATTTTTCATAAAAAAAATTTTCTATAGAAAAATTTTTGATAAAAAAATTTTCTATAGAAAAATTTTTGATAAAAAAATTTTCTGTAGAAAAATTTTTGATAAAAAAATTTTCTATAGAAAAATTTTTGATAAAAAACTTTTCTATAGAAAAATTTTTGATAAAAAACTTTTCTATAGAAAAATTTTTGATAAAAAAATTTTCTATAGAAAAATTTTTGATAAAAAAATTTTCTATAGAAAAATTTTTGATAAAAAAATTTTCTATAGAAAAATTTTTGATAAAAAAATTTTCTATAGAAAAATTTTTGATAAAAGAATTTTCTATAGAAAAATTTTTGATAAAAGAATTTTCTACAGAAACATTTTTGATAAAATAATTTTCTATCGAAAAATTTTTGATAAAAGAATTTTCTATAGAAAACTTTTTGATAAAAAAATTTTCTATAGAAAAATTTTTGATAAAAAAATTTTCTATAGAAAAACTTTTGATAAAAAAATTGTCTATAGAAAAATTTTCCATAGAAAAATTGTTCATAAAAATATTGTCCATAGAAAAATTTTTGATAGAAAAATTTTCTATAGAAAAATTTTTGATAAAAAAATTTTCCATAGAAAAATTTTTCATAAAAATATTGTCCATAGAAAAATTTCTATAGAAAAATTTTTCATAAAAAAATTTTCTATAGAATAATTTTTGATAAAAAAATTTTCCATAGAAAATTTTTCGATAAAAAAATGTTCCATAGAAAAATTTTCGATAAAAAAATTTTCCATAGAAAAAATTTTGATAAAAAAATTTCTATAGAAAAATTTTTGATAAAACAATTTCTATAGAAAAATTTTTGATAAAAAAATTTTCTATAGAAAAATTTTCTATAGAAAAATTTTTGATAAAAGAATTTTCTATAGAAAAATTTTTGATAAAAGAATTTTCTATAGAAAAATTTTTGATAAAAGAATTTTCTATAGAAAAATTTTTGATAAAAGAATTTTCTATAGAAAAATTTTTGATAGAAAAATTTTTGATAAAAGAATTTTCTATCGAAAAATTTTTGATAAAAGAATTTTCTATAGAAAATTTGTTATTCTATAGAAAAATTTTTCATAAAAAAATTTTCTATAGAAAAACTTTTGATAAAAAAATTTTCCATAGAAAAATTTTTCATAAAAATATTGTCCATAGAAAAATTTTTGATAGAAAAATTTTTGATAAAAAAATTTTCTATAAAAAAATTTTTGATAAAAAAATTTCCTAAACAAAAAAACGGCAATTCTGCAAACAATTATTTTTTTTTTGTTCTTTTCTCTTTCTGCCAACTAGTACTTATAAATCACTATGTATAATTGTCATTTCCAACCGATTTGAAGAATTATAGAAAATTATTCAAACATAAATAAAAGAGTACTTCAATCGTTACCAGTTTTAACCTATAAAAATGTTCATAGTCTAAACAGCAGAATAGATTTCCAACGTACGTAGGTTTCTTACTATAGAAACAAGAGTTTCCCGATGACAATACTGACATCACTCTCAAAACATAAAAGTCAAACCTCGTATTGTATTTCCTTAGAAAACTTTATCTGTCTTGGCAGGATTTTTTGAAAAATGAAAAACTTTTGTATTTTGTTGTTTTGAAATTGCGTTTTGTGTTTATGTTTTTAATGGGTTTTATGTTTATTTTTAGAAATTTGTTTTAATGTTTATGGCATTTCAAAAATTTATGTTTTTTTTTTGGGCTTTTTTTCTTTCTTTTAAAGATTTTGTACCTCCCCAAAGATTTCTAAGTTTCAACACAAATTTTAAGTCGACAGAAAGAAAAGAATAATGGAAAAGTTCATTTCTTGTGGACAATATTTACTTAAAATGTTCAATGTCATAAAGATTTAAGTGAAAACTTATGAACAATGGCAACATTTGCCAAAATCCCAAGTGGCACTTGTTTCTTTAAATATAAGATCTTAAGATTTGTATGGAAAATTAAACAGTTTTGAAGAAGTCTCTTAAAGTGAAACTGTTCAAAACCACAAATTTTAATGAGTTGATAACAAATTGTTAAATTTGTATACCCACCATCAAAAAGAATGGGGATACCCCCCATTGAGATTGTCTTTCCATTTGTAATTCCCTTAATATTGGCTCAAAATTCAAAAACGATATATATTCTGAATCCTTAACGATTAAGCGATGTCTGTCTGTCTGTCTGTCTGTCTGTCTGTCTAATTTTTTCAGTTTTTCTCCACATTATTACTTTCAAATTTTTAAATTAATAATTTGAAAATTAAAAATGAACTCAAGCCTGATAAATCATAATTTTTCAAAATATATTTTTATCGAAAATTTTTATAGAAAAATTTTTTTATCGAAAATTTTTCTATAGAAAAATTTTTTTATCGAAAATTTTTCTATAGAAAAATTTTTTTATCGAAAATTTTTCTATAGAAAAATTTTTTTATCGAAAATTTTTCTATAGAAAATTTTTTTATCGAAAATTTTTCTATAGAAAATTTTTTTATCGAAAATTTTTCTATAGAAAATTTTTTTATCGAAAATTTTTCTATAGAAAAATTTTTTTATCGAAAATTTTTCTATAGAAAAATTTTTTTATCGAAAATTTTTCTATAGAAAATTTTTTTATCGAAAATTTTTCTATAGAAAATTTTTTTATCGAAAATTTTTCTATAGAAAATTTTTTTATCGAAAATTTTTCTATAGAAAAATTTTTTTATCGAAAATTTTTGTATAGAAAATTTTTTTATCGAAAATTTTTCTATAGAAAATTTTTTTATCGAAAATTTTTCTATAGAAAATTTTTTTATCGAAAATTTTTCTATAGAAAATTTTTTTATCGAAAATTTTTGTATAGAAAATTTTTTTATCCAAAATTTTTCTATAGAAAATTTTTTTATCGAAAATTTTTCTAAAGAAAATTTTTTTATCGAAAATTTTTCTATAGAAAATTTTTTTATCGAAAATTTTTCTATAGAAAAATTTTTTTATCGAAAATTTTTCTATAGAAAAATTTTTTTATCGAAAATTTTTCTATAGAAAAATTTTTTTATCGAAAATTTTTCTATAGAAAAATTTTTTTATCGAAAATTTTTCTATAGAAAAATTTTTTTTATCGAAAATTTTTCTATAGAAAAATTTTTTTATCGAAAATTTTTCTATAGAAAAATTTTTTTATCGAAAATTTTTCTATAGAAAAATTTTTTTATCGAAAATTTTTCTATAGAAAAATTTTTTTATCGAAAATTTTTCTATAGAAAAATTTTTTTATCGAAAATTTTTCTATAGAAAAATTTTTTTATCGAAAATTTTTCTATAGAAAAATTTTTTTATCGAAAATTTTTCTATAGAAAAATTTTTCTATCGAAAATTTTTCTATAGAAAAATTTTTCTATCGAAAATTTTTCTATAGAAAAATTTTTCTATCGAAAATTTTTCTATAGAAAAATTTTTCTATCGAAAATTTTTCTATAGAAAAATTTTTCTATCGAAAATTTTTCTATAGAAAAATTTTTTTATCGAAAATTTTTCTATAGAAAAATTTTTTTATCGAAAATTTTTCTATAGAAAAATTTTTTTATCGAAAATTTTTCTATAGCAAAATTATTTTATCGAAAATTTTTCTATAGAAAATTTTTTTATCGAAAATTTTTCTATAGAAAATTTTTTTATCGAAAATTTTTCTATAGAAAATTTTTTTATCGAAAATTTTTCTATAGAAAATTTTTTTATCGAAAATTTTTCTAGAGAAAAATTTTTTTATCGAAAATTTTTCTATAGAAAAATTTTTTTATCGAAAATTTTTCTATAGAAAATTTTTTTTATCGAAAATTTTTCTATAGAAAAATTTTTTTATCGAAAATTTTTGTATAGAAAAATTTTTTTATCGAAAATTTTTCTATAGAAAAATTTTTTTATCGAAAATTTTTGTATAGAAAAATTTTTTTATCGAAAATTTTTCTATAGAAAAATTTTTTTATCGAAAATATTTTTATAGAAAAAAATTTTTATCGAAAATTTTTCTATAGAAAAAAATTTTTATCGAAAATTTTTCTATAGAAAGATTTTTTTTATCGAAAATTTTAGGTGGAAAGGGTATTATAGGTTTGTGCTGATGTATATGACGCACAGAAATATTTGTCCAAGACCCATCTTTTAGTATACCAATAGGCTTAGAATCACTTTCTGAGTCGATTTAGCGATGTCAGTCCGTCCGTCCGTCTAGGTGGACTCCCATTCTAAAGATAATTTGATGAAATTCGTTAAAATCGGTCCATCATTTATGGTACTTCCTTTCCATAGGTTCCACTTCTCGGAATTGTTATATTGGCCACATATATTAATAATTTTTCATGGAATTTAAAACAAATACTGGTTATGTAAACAAAAATCACTGCACCAAATTTCGTTAAAATCGGTCCACATTTGACCATAGCTCCCATACAAACTTTTCCGTCAAAATGCAATAAATGAGACAAAAATCACTAAAACGCTTGTGAATCTGAAGATAATGATAATTTTAAGTTAATTTTTTGCATAGATAATTTTTGTAAAAACTGTAAACATTTTGTCAAATTTCGAGATTATCAGATAAGTCCAATTGAGGGAACCTTCTGTTATCCTTGACTCCCAGTGGAGCATAGGGCCTCAATTGAGGGAACCAGCTGAAATGTATAAGTTTTGAGAAAATGTATGATGGCAAAAATTAGGAAATAATTGTCATTATATAGGAAAATGAACACCTTCGACCTTAGTCGTAAGGGGTATCGTATGGTAGGGCTTGACCGACTATAGCACTTTCTTACTTGTTTTAATAATGCTTTTATTAATGAAAGTGGCATTAAATGAAATGAGTTTGTCCTGCTTTAAGACGAATTAAAAGGTTTCAATTTAAAAATGTAAAAATGGACCTAATATATTTTCACTTCTTTAAACTTCTGCATAATGCAAAAAAAAAAAAAATCGTGTGCGCATTTTACAGTAACGAGCAGAAAGAAAGTTTTTTTTATGAAATAATTATTGCCTTCGGATTTAATTAAAAAATATTGTTGTACTTCAAAGGCATCAATACTAGAAAAAAAATACCAAAAGAGAAAATTTATTTTACAATCAGAAAGAAAAGAAAATAAATTGGAAAATAAAATAAGTAAGAAATATTTCTGCAGAATAAATAAAATGGCAACAAATTACTGGTGATATATTCCCAGCGGAAAAAAGACATTACATATTTATACTTATGGGATCTAATAAATCTTTTACAAGTGATTGCCTTTAAAAGTTATGTCTTCTGATGTCTTCAGATGTAAACTTTTCAGAAGTCCACATAAGAAGACATTCAAAGTCTGAAATTGAGGAATGAGACTCCATATAAAATAAAAAGAAGTTTTAGATATCATATTTCTCATATGTGAGATTTAATTCCTGTACTTTCCTAATGGGTTATTAACTCCCTTATACGCAGGACTATCGAAGCTATTTGTAATTGATTCAATTTGGATCGTTTCCTTGAGTATGCGATTAAAGTATCTATTGGAATGTCTCCTAAAACCATATTTTTCCCATTGGGCTTTTACGCACACATATTTTTTTCTTTATTTCACTACAAATAGAATTTTATTTCATTTATACAAAAATTAACTAGAAGGGAAAAAATTTCTTTTAAGATATTTATTTTGCTTTTGTATATTTTCCTTGTATTTTTCATTCTTCAGTTCATATTACTAATGAAAGTTTTTGTAATAATTCTTGGAAATTTCTTTTCTTTTTATAAATTCGTTTGAATTTTAAAAGTAAAAGGGTAAAAATAATTTATTCTCATGAGATACTTTTCTCAAGAATTATTAATTTGGCAGAAAATGCAGATACCCAAGAAACTTTATTTTAAATACCCTTTTAACCCTCTGACGTAATATAGTTCTCACAATTGTAATGACGTTGTACCTGACAAAACATCAGTTCCTCTGCTGATATTTTCCAATATCTTTTTTGGAAAACTAATAAAACCATTTTGGCTTATTGTTTATGAGTGTAAGACATTGTGTATTTTCTGTTCACAAATTTGACTTTCTTGTTCTTTTTGTGGATGCCCTTATCGAACGTTTTAACAATGGCCTTCAGTACATTGAAAGTGGTTAAATTACACACTTTATTTTAGAAACTATAACCAGGCGCCGGTACTCCTAACTACCAGGAGCCGACTACTTTTCGTAATTTTCGAAACACTAAATAATAGTTAAACACAATCGAAAAAATGGGTTTCAAAAAAACAAAGAGGCAAATCACACACTTTATTTTAGAAACTATAACCAGGCGCCGTTACTCCTAACTACCAGGAGCCGACTACTTTTCGTAATTTTCGAAACACTAAATAATAGTTAAACACAATCGGAAAAATGGGTTTGAAAAAACAAAGAGACAAATCACATTCCTTTTAACTTACAACAAAGCAGGAAATTAACAAAAAAAAAAGTAAGAAAGAGCTATAGTCGGTCAAGCCCGACCATACAATACCCTTCACCACTAAGGTCAAAGGTGTTCTTTTTCCTGTATAAAGACAAATATTTGCTAAATTTTGCCATTGTACAAACATTTTCTAAAAACTTATATATTTAAGCTGTTTCCGTCATTTGGACTTATATGGGAGCTTGGGTCAAATGTGGACCATTTATCTCGAAATCGATAACAGTTGTTACAAAAATTATATATGCCAAAAATAAACTTAAAATTCTCATTATCTTCAGGCTTACGAGCGTTTTGGTGATTTTTGTCTCATTTAGTACGTTTTGACAGAAAAGTTTGTATGGGAGCTATGGTCAAATGTGGTCGGATTTCAACGAAATTTGGTACAGTGGTTTTAGTTTACATAAGCATTGTTTGTTAAAGATTTCATGAAAAAATATTTGTGGCCAATATATCAATTCCGGGAAGTGGGACCTATGTGAGGTACCATAAAAAATGGACCGATTCTGACGATCATATTTCTATGCGTTACATAGAAATACGGTGGTGAAGGGTATAAAAAATATACACAGAAAAGCGCACAAAGAATTTTTACTCGAGTCAGTTGAATGTACATTTTCAGCGAAGTAGGTTCATGCCGCTTTATTTTTCTATACATTTTTTTATACACTTCACCACCATATGTGAAAAGGGTATTATAAATTTGTGCTGATGTATGTAACGCATAGAAATATTTATCTTAGACCCACCTCTTAGTATACCAAGAGTCTTAGAATCACTTTCTGAGTCGATTTAGCAATGTCCGTCTGGCTGGCTGGACCCACATATAAGCCATGAAATCAAAGTAATGGTTGTCAATTCTTGAGATAAATTTATGAAATTCGGCACAGAAATTTTTTGTTGGTTGTTGAAATTCCTCAAAATAGGTCCATTATTTATGGTACTTTCCATAGGTAACACTTACCGAAATTGATATTTTGGCCACAAATATCAATATTTTTGCATGAAATTAAAAACAAATAATGCTTATGCAAACAAAAATCCCTCTATTCAATTTCGGTAAAATAGGTACATATTTGACCATAGCTCCCGCACAAACTCTTCTATGAAAACGCACTAAATAAGACAAATTTTACTAAAACGCTCATAAATCTGAAGATAATAAAAGTTTTAAGTTTATTTTTAACAAACATAATTTTTGTAAAAATTGTTACCAATTTGCAAAATTTCAAGATTATCGGTTCACATTAAGTCCAAATTACGGAAACAGCTTTAATATATATAAGTCTTGAAAAAATGTTTGTATGATGACGAAATTTAGCAAATATTTGTCTTTATGCGGGAAAAATATAACCTTTGACCTAAATGGTAAGGGTATCGTATGGTCGGGCTTGACCGACTATAGCACTTTCTTACTTGTTTTTATTCACATATCATTTCATTTATTACTCCATTCGACCACTTAATACCAAATTGGAAGAATTTGATACCTCCTATACATGTCCTACTTTTAAAAGTAGTACCTGGACGACCGAGCCTTGCTCGGAGATAAATGATAAGCATTTCGGGGCGAATTTTAAAGTTTTTATATATTTTATTTTACAAAGTACGAACCAATTAAAATAAATTTAAAGAAAATGCGGTACACAAATATCCAATTAATTTTGAATCATTTTATTTATTTTGTCCACTTAACACATGATCAAATGCATAGTTTAATATTTTGGAAATTGGTCATACCGACTTAGAAACCTCCATCGACTCATGCGCAAGAATTTTCTAAAGATCGTAGCCTCATAAAATGCACAGTTTACGATTCAATTCATTTTGAGTATTTTTTCAGTGGCGCCACCTATCGGAAATAGTTGATGCCAATTAAAAAACCTTCGTCGACTCATGTGCAATAACTTTGCTAAAGATCATTGCATAATCAAATGTACAGCTTACGATTTAATTCACTTTGAGTAATTTTCAGTGGCGTCACCTATCGAAAATTGTTCATGCTAACTAAGAAACCTTCGTGTCTCATTGGTAACAACTTTGCTAAAGATCATAGCAAGATTAAATGCACAGTTTACGATTTAATTAATTTTGAGTAATTTTCAGTGGCGCCACCTGTCGGATAGTGATACTAACTTAAAAACCTTCGTCGTCTCAACACTTTAACAAAAGATGCAAAGTTTTCTATTCTATAAAGGATATACGGACAGAAAAATATTTATTTATTAAAAAGTTGTAACATTACCTATTTTTTCCCCTTTTGCTTAATTGGTACTTGGTACCAATTGAATTCGGTATTTAAAAAAAAAACGCAGTTAACATATTGTTACTATTCATTACTTCATGAAGTGTTGAGTTATCATTTTATCCCTTTTTTACCCATTTTGGCCCTCGAAATCAAAAAAGTACCAAGCACGTGTTCAAAATTTTTCTTACATTTATTGATTGCAATACAAAATTCTTTTCTATATTGTTTGGTTCAAAAGATAAGAGTGGCCAAAAAAACTATTTTCACCCTTTTTAATCCCTATTGGGCATAGATTAAAAAAAGTACCAAACACCTGTCCGCTTATTTTAACAGTAATTCAAAACATAACTCAAATTTTGTTTCTATGCCTATTATTTTAGTAGATATAGCATTTTCGATTTTTTTTCCCCCTTTTTACCCGTTTTTTCCCGTTTCTTTAGATGGCCAATAAAGTCATAGTTCATATTCTGTACAGTCGCTTAGCGTTCATTGTCAAACCACAGCTAAGACGCGAACAATCAGGCTTTACACCAAAGAAATTAGCATTGATAATATCAATAGCCTAAAAGTTACTGTGGAACAATCGGTTGAATGGCGATGTCCCCTTACCTTACCTTACCTTACCTTACCTTACCTTACCTTACCTTACCTTACCTTACCTTACCTTACCTTACCTTACCTTACCTACTGTTTGTTAGTTTTAAATGTGCATTTGACGCATTAGAGCACAGCGCTATTTGGGAAACGTTAATATCAAAGAAGTCCCTGAGAAGATTATACGACTCATCAAAGAGCTCTACAATAACGCATTCTGCTGTATTATCCATGATGGACGACCTGTTATTATAGTACGAGTATTACAAATATGATATTTGATATTTCTATTTCCTCAAATATTTCATATTCACAAAATTATAACGAAAATTTAACTAAAGAGTGTTCTAAAAAAAATATGCATTTACTATTTTAGACAAAATTTATCCATAGTGCAAGAAATAATTTATTTTTTGATCAAGTTAGTTTCTATAGATATGTCAGATACTATTATTTTAGAAATTATTAATTTTCAATTGTTATTTCAATCAAAATGGACTGCGAAAAAAAGTTGTGAAAATATAATTAAAACTTTTCAAAAAAATCCGTCATGAACTTTTAAAAAAATACCTAAAAATTTGAAAGTTGACCCTCGAACGGTTTCTAATGCCATGAGACGGTATAAGGAAAACCTGAGCATTGAAAGAAAACCTGGATCAGGGAGGAAAAAAGGTCCTGCAGATATTGGTAAGGCAAAAGAAGTCGAGCGACTCTTTCGAAGAGCGCCTAACACTTCTTTAAGAAAAGCAGCTCGTACGGTGAAATGTTCTAGAGTCTAGAGTCAAAGCTTATGCTGGACTGAAGACATACAAAGTCCAAAAGATTCCAGATCGCAATGCTATAAAGAACTTAGAAGCAAAAAAACGAGCGAAAAAATTGAAGTCTGATTTTATAAAAAAAATACACCTGTTGTGTGATGGATGATGATACATGCGTACTGGCAGCCTTTTCTCAACTTCCTGGTCAAGATTTTTATGTTGCTGATAAACGGGGCAATGTTCGGCAAGAGTTTCGCACAAAAAAATAAACAAAATTCCCTAAGAAGTTTCTCGTGTGGCAAGCTATTTGCAGTTGTGGCAAAAGAAGTAAAGTATTTATGGCATCTGGCACAATAAACACAGAAATTTATATAAAGGAGTGCTCTCTTTTTAAGAGAGCACAGAGTGACTACATTTTTTTTTTTGGCCCGATTTGGCATCATGCCATTATAGAAAAAAGGTACTTGAGTGGTACTCAAAGAATAATGTCATTTTTGTACCACGAGAGGCAAATCTACCTAACTGTCCAGAACTTCGGCCTGTGGAAAGGTATTGGGCTCTGGTAAAAAAGGAATTGAAGAACACAGGAAAGATTTCCAAGAACATGTCCGATTTTAAGCGCAGGTAGAACACATGCTCCAAAAAGGTATCAGAAGCAACTGTAAAATCTTTAATGAGAGGGTTTCCGAAAAAAGTCGATAATTTTGCAAAACCCGAGTACTAAGTAAACATTTTAATGCTAAATGATTTTGTATAATATGTCATTATATTTGCATATTTTGTAGAGTTTTTATATTAAAATGTTTGATTTTTATTTAAAAAAATCCAACTACAAATTTTATTTAGAGCACTCTTTATATCATAAATATGCACATTTTTTACATAAATTCCTGATATAAGATTTCCTTTACCACAAACTACTATTCATTTTAAGTTAAATGCACAGAATATTCTAAATTGTATTAATTTCTTATTGTTGTGGTTTTATATATCAATGAAATTTAAAATGTATTTTAATTAGAATCTGCGGTTAACCCAATGAACCGCATCAATAAACTGTCATAGAAATGAATACGAAAATGTGAGTAAAATAGGAGAATATTTTAAAAGGAAAATGGATTGAAATTAAAATAAAAATGTGACAAAAACTAGTCGTAATATCATCCTTCTACAAATCTTAACATCCCAGTAAAACTTTTCATTACCAAATAATGAGTTAAACAGTTAAACTATTGAACACGAACTACTTACTCATTCGCTGTTTAAGTCATTACATTAACATGGGGATGTCATTGGAGGCAAGTACTTACCAATTGCAGAAAAGTAATGACTTGGGTAAGCAATTTGAAAGCAACAACAACAACAACAACTTTTTTGTTGTTGTTTTATTAAAAACATATATTTTTAAACGAAATACAAAATTTTTTTATGATCCCATGGGGGCTCGAACCCAGACCCTCCGACTGCTAGGCAGAGACTCTTCCACTGAGCTACTTCATATGTTGAAAACTTAGCAGCTTATAATTAATATAAACAATTTTTATTTTTAGATCCAAGATCATGTGAAAATAACTTTGTTTTTCCCTGCTGTTTTTTGCTTTGTTGTAATTTTTGGAAAAATATTTTTATACGATTTTTTGTAATTATTTTAAAACTTTTTTAAAATTATTTTAAAACTTAAACAATTTAAATCTTCTTTTTTGTATAAGTTTTTACATAAGATTGACTCTTACTTAAATGTTACAACCTGTTAAGGTAAAAGTCCGAGCATATTTTAGAATTCCATGGATTTCGATCTTGTGCGAATATTCTTTTTTTTTTTTTATAGGCCAAGCTTTGAAAAATGTTCCTCTACTTGGTCTTTCTATCGAAGTTTCGGACATCCTCCTCTAATATTAGGTAGTGGGACATTTCAATTCTAATTTTATCCTCTTCATTGTATTTTTTTTCAAGAGAGGGTTACTAGCCCGTAATCCTAACCCATTTTTATCGATCTTATGGGACAACTCTCGGAACATGTTAACTCACAATATTAATGGGTGTTAAACTAGCTCCCCGGGTGATACCATGAGGAGGTGTGTGTCCACAGTTGAGTTGGAGGATGACCCAGATAAGTTGGGCTTGCCAAGTTAAGACCAATTAGAATCGTGTTTGGTATTCAACATCCCCTACATAATCAAAATTGACTCATGATGGTATTTTTTCATTAACGTGAGTTAGTTTCACAAATTTTTTTTACAGAAGATAATATTTAAGTTCTTAAAATTCAAAAATCATTTAAAAATACTCTTTTAATAAAAAAAAAAAAACTAAAAAAAATTGTTGCCCTTGGTGGGATTTGAACCGGGGCCATTCAGTTTAAATTACCATCTTAATTACAAATAAGTACTTCTGTAATAACTTATTATTTATTCGGATGGTATGTTGTAGTCGTTACAAGGTAACCAGTTATCAAAGTACTTGCCATTACCAAAGTTTTGCTGGGATGTTTATCCACAGATTTTTATATATGGGCAAATCCAAAAAAACATTAAACCAAGGAAATAATTTTAAAACTGTCAAAATCACATATTTGTGTTTATGTAAAAATTTACCATATATTGATCCTTTAGAATATATAATGGCTACAATTTTTGATTGGCCTCTTTGTGAAAGGCAGGTCTTTATCTGCACCCATCTCGAATTTTTATACATTTTTTTAAAATAATAGGTTTTTTTAAAAGTTCATAAAAATCGCAAAAGCATCCATTTAGGTATCAAGTTTCAGTAGGGGCTCAAAGTCCGCTTAATTTTATACAATTAGATGTAAAAGGCCCCATTAAAAGTAATTGGAGTGAAATAAAAAACGTCAAGTAAAAAGGGCTCACAGTGTGTAGCGTCAGTCACAGAAATAAAGGTTTTTTTAATTTGACTGATGTAATTTTTCTTTTTTCTCCAATTGAACTTGGTTCGTAAAGAGCACTTATAGTATGCTTTACATTAGGCTAAAAATATATAGATGTTTACATATCATTTCAGAGAATAATATGTATAGGAAAGTGTGTAGCGTCCGTCACAGTATATATTTTTTACAAAATGATATTTATTAAATACAATAATTACGAAAATGTGTATATTTTATTCATAAGGCAATAACACAATCTATATCCACAGATTAAATTTAAGATATTAGGTGTTAAAAAAACATACAGTGGGGCAAATTCGATGATTTTGAAATTAGATTTTTTTTTATTTTTTTATTTTTGGGACACTCTAATAGCTAGTAGCATTATTGGGACGAAAAATAAGATGTTAGAAGTGTAAAACTTTAAATAAATATATGTACTTAGCCGTTTTGTGAAATATTAAATTGTGCTCTAAAATCGCATTTTAAACGCGAACATGAAAAGAAAATAGAGAAATTCGGAATTCTTAAAAAAATTTGAAATATGAATTTTTTCCTAATATAAAACATTCAAGCAAAAACTGTATCGTCCGTCACGTAGCGTCCGCAGCAGTTCATTTTTGATGAAACTGGAAACTTTAAAATATTTTATAGTAGCTGTCTTGTAATCCTCTGATTTTCCTCTATCTTTAATGTATGAACAATTTTTTTATAACTATGACCGATTTGATGAAAATTACAGAAACACGTGTTAAAAAAAAAAGTCACTTCCATTTTTTGTAGCGTCCGTCACAGCACTTTTAAAAGCGAATATCTTTTTCCTCCAAAACAAATATGTAAATTAATAAATGTCGTTCAATAGCACAATCGATGGGCTAGTATTCTATGAAATCCGTGCAAAGATATCTTGTGTAGAACGGCAATGAGATACATTTAAGTGCAACAAAATCCGTATAAATGTATTGTCCGTCACGCAGGATTTGCCCATATGAACCTATAAATCACTTTCTATTTCTTTTTAATTTTCTTCAGGTCTTGTTATGCACATTCACATTTAAATGTCTCTGGGTTAAATTCACATCTTTTGTACTTTAGAATCCTCTATATAAGTCGAAAAATCGGATAGCGTATTACCATATTTGCTTTTGGCGGCCTTTCCAATTACATTTTTCGAAACTTTCATAGAAAATAATTCAAACAGTGAAATTATTGTTGCCAATGTTCGTAATTCTCCATGGCTTTGTCGTTCGAGCCACACAAGTTCTGAAGACCCATGTTATTATATTAATAGAGCCCACTCGTCCAGCGATAAATGGAAAAACATTGATTCTAAGTACAAAGTAAAGGAAGTTCCAAATATAGTTTGTAACATCATTATGATGGGAATTATAACTTTCATTGCAATTTGTGTAGTCAGATTGTCAGATAAAGCTTTCAGCGATTATAACGCGCAATGCGTACTTGTGTTAGTACATTAATATGTAAGGAAGCTATGAATGAGCAGTATCGTCAAACTAATGTTTTTACTAGTCCTCGGAGCTGTAAGAGCTTTTAGTCATTGTTAAAAATAATGCTACCAGTAAAAATTATCTTTCAAATTCTCTTTTTCTTAGGACCTGCCGCAATCTGTTTGAATGTAGGCTCCAATACACAGTGGCTTACTCACGCTTTTTTTTAAATAATTCTGTAACTTTTGAACGACTACAGATGTTTGAAATTTGGCATGGTGGTAGTCAAGGAGTATTCGAGTTGGTTTTCAAAAGCACTGGTCCATGAGAAGTCGGTAAAGTGATTGACCTTCAAAGTTGGTCACCTCGGGTGTTCAACTTTTTTAAAAATTCGCCAAAAATCCATTTATGGATGGATTGAAAAGAAATTTTAAACTTAAGTTGCCCTTAAGAATATCTACAAAAAATAAGCTTACAGGAGGTTAGGTTATCTCCTTTGGGTTTCGAGATATTCGGGTAAAAAGGAATTTTTGGGTTGATTTTTTACCTATTTTTTTAAGCTTTTTTTGATCTGGTGGACGCATCTAAGGACTAAAAATTTTTTAAGAATATTCGTTTAATAAAATTCTGAATAATTTTTGTGCAAGTCGGTTATAGATATCTTCTTTCGTTTAAAAGTTAAAAATATTCAAATTTGAAACTTAAAAAAAAATTTCGCTTTTTTTTTTGAGTTTTTCCCTAAAAGATAGCTATATTTTTTCACTAATAAAAAAATATTTTCTTAAGAAACATTTTTAAGTTTTTCAAATAAAACATAATGAGAATGTGTATAAAACAAAAGCAAAGCACCGATTAGAAAAAAGTTATAATATTTATATATCCTGACATATCTGTTATTGATTAGAAAAGTTTTTTCTGAAACGCGCTGCAAATAGAGTCAGTGTTGTCATATTTGTAAAAAAAGCTCATTTTTTCAAACCGCTTTTTCCCGAGTTGAAAATTGGGGAATTTTTCAGTTAAAATTGGGATTTTTGTTTTAGTTTATTGCTTTTAGATCTTATTGGTCTACATAACTACAAAATTTCATTGTGATATCTTTATCCATGTCATTTCTACAAAATATCAAATATTGAAATTATTTTCCTTAAAAAGGTAGAAAAGTAATATTTTTTTGTTTTACGATACAAAGTGTTAAAAGATTAACTCACTTAAATAATATTATTACTTGGTGTTCATCTCCATTCAACTAGTAAGAAATTTGTTTTGTACTCATTCTCATTACGTTTTCTTTTAAAAACTTAAAAAAGCTTTTTATGTTTCTTAAGAAAATATTTTGTTATTAGTGAAAAAATATAGCTATCTTTTAGGGAAAAACTCAAAAAAAGCGAAATTTTTTTTAAGTTTCAAATTTGAATATTTTTAACTTTTAAACGAAAGAAGATATCTATAACCGACTTGAACAAAAATTATTCAAAATTTTATTACAAATTTAACGAATATTCTTAAAAAATGTTTAGTCCTCAGATGCGTCCACCAGATCAAAAAAAAAAAAGCTTAAAAAAATAGGTAAAAAATCAACCCAAAAATTCCTTTTTACCCGAATATCTCGAAACCCAAAGGAGATAACCTACTCCTGTAAGCGTATTTTTTGTAGATCTTCTTAAGGGCAACTTAAGTTTAAAATTTCTTTTCAATCCATATATAAATGGATTTTTGGCGAATTTTTAAAAAAGTCGAACACCCGAGGTGATCAACTTTGAAGGTCCATCAATCACTCTCCCGACTTCTCATGGACCAGTGCTTTTGAAAACCAACTCGAATACTGCTTGACTACCACCATGACAAATTTCAAACATCTCTAGTCCTTCAAAAGTTACAGAATTATTTCCAAAAAAAATAGCGTCCGTAAACCACTGTGCAACAGAGTGCGAGGTTGACAGTATTTTGAGTCTACAGGTTTTTATGGTGTTACAAAAGTTTATGGAAGACTGCCTCTTTACATTCCTGACAAGGTTTTTAATCTGTATACAGAAGTTTTTTTCGGCTTCTTTAAACACACGACGCTATAACTTCCTGAGTGTCATAATACCCGAGGACGACAATTTTTAAATATTTGACTAACAAATTAATGAAACTTCTCCAGAATACCATAAATACAATTTAAATTAATCCTTTATAAAATCTCAAATTCCCAGAAAAATACATTCCAGTAAGTACTTAAATATTTGATTGGTTTTATTTGGAAAACTTTCATTTTATATTTGAAAGCAAAAACTAAAAATAGTATATAATGCATTTTAAAAAATCAAAAGTTGCCATGACATAACAGCAGGACTGTAAAGTCACACATACATAGACCTTCTTCTAGCTAAAGGTTATTAAAAAAGAAAAACACATGCGTCACGGATTAATATTTCCCACATGCATTAAACAAAATCCAAATACAATGTCAACTACAAAACGAACGCATCCTTTAAAAATAAATCCAAATACATACAAGCACACAGGCTTTTTGGATAGGAATAAAAGCAAAAAAAAATAAAACATAAATAAAAAAATGTATATATGTATAAACAAATTAAATCCAAACCAAGGGTGGCAGCGACATTACAGATGGGTATAAAGATATCCCTGTGATGTACAGCAAACAGTTGGCCATCATGTAAAAAATTTAATTTAAAGTTCAACCAACAAAAATGAAACCAAACAAGTTTTGATTACAAAATTCTTTAAATCCATTCACTCAGCCACACACATACCAAATTAGTTACCTTTTTTGAAGTAAATCCCTGAAATTATCTCCCACCCTTGGCTTTTTGTGGGTTTCGTATTTCAGGATAGAGGGAAAATTTTAAAGGCCAGATCTTTTGAAACTTTCGAACATGTAAAACGATTTTAACACAAAAATTATATGGATTTAAAATTGCATCATTTTTGTTCGAAATTGAAAACATGAAATTTACAAATGAAAATTACAAAATTCCAAATGAAATTAAGAATTTCTGGTTGATTTTGTAAAAATTTTGGAAATTTTCGGTTGAAATTGAGAAAATTCCAAACAAAATTGAGAATTTCCGTAAGTTTCGGTTTCGGTGAAATTAAGAATTTTCGGCTGATTTTGAGAAAATTCCAAATGAAATTGAAAATTTTCGGTTGAAATTGAGAAAATTTCAAATGAAATTGAGAATTTCCTTTTGATATTGAGAAAATTCCAAATGAAATTAAAAACATTCCAAATGAAATTGAGATTTTCCATTTGATATTGAAAAAATTTCAAACTAAATTAGGAAGTTTCGATTGAAATTGAGAAAATTTTAAATGAAATTGAGAAGTTTCGGTTGAATTTGAGAAAATTCCAAATAAGATTGAGAATTTCCATTTGATATTGAGAAAATTTTAAATGAAATTTTGAAGTTTCTGTCGAAATTGAGAAAATTCCAAATGAAATTGAGAATTTCCGTTTGATTTTGAAAAAATTACAAATGAAATTAAAAAATTTCGGTTGAATTTGAGAAAATTCGTAATGAAATTGAGAATTTCCGTTTGATATTGAGAAAATTTTAAATGAAATTGGGAAGTTTCGGCTGAAATTGAGAAAATTCCAAATAAAATTGAGAATTTCTGTTTGATTTTGAGAAAATTTCAAATGAAATTGGGAATTCTAGGTTGAAATTGAGAAAATTCCAAATTTCCATTTCGGTTGAAATTGAGAAATGTCCAAATGAAATTGAGAAATTCCGGTGAATATTGAGAAAACTTCAAATGAAATTTGGTTGAAATTGAGAAAATATCAAGGGAAATTGAGAATTTCCGTTTGATATTGAGAAAATTTTAAATGAAATTGGGAAGTTTCTGTTCAAATTGTTATAATTCCAAATGAAATTGAGAATTTCCGTTTGATATTGAAAAAAATTTAAATGAACCCAGCAAAACTTTGGCAATGGCAAGTACTCTGATAACTGGTTACCTTGTAACGACTACAACATACCATCCGAATAAATAATAAGTTATTACAGAAGTACTTATTTGTAATTAAGATGGTAATTTAAACTGAATGGCCCCGGTTCAAATCCCACCAAGGGCAACAATTTTTTTTTTGTTTTTTTTTTAGTCTTTTTAAATGATTTTTGAATTTTAAGAACTTAAATATTATCTTCTATAAAAAAAAAATTTGTAAAACTAACTCACGCTAATGAAAAAATACCATCATGAGTCAATTTTGATTATGTAGGGGATGTTGAATACCAAACACGATTCTAATTGGTCTTAGCTTGGTAAGCCCAACTTATCTGGGTCATCTCATGGTATCACCCGGGGAGATAGTTTAATACCCATTAATATTGTGAGTTATCATGTTCCGAGAGTTGTCCCATAAGATCGATAAAAATGGGTTAGGATTACGGGCTAGTAAACCTCTCTTGAAAACAAATACAATGAAGAGGATAAAATTAGAATTGAAATGTCCCACTACCTAATGTTAGAGAAGGATGTCCAAAACTTCGATAGAAAGACCAAGTAGAGGAACATTTTTCAAAGCTTGGCCTATAAAATTGGAGAATATTCGCACAAGATCGAAATACATGGAATTGTGAAATATGCTTGGACTTTGACCTTAACAGGTTGTAACATTTAAGTAAGTAAGAGTCAATTTTATGTAAAAACTTATACAAAAAAGTAGATTTAAATTGTTTAAGTTTTAAAATAATTTTAAAAAAGTTTTAAAATAATTTTAAAAAAGTTTTAAAATAATTACAAAAAATCGTATAAAAATATTTTTCCAAAAATTACAACAAAGCAAAAAAAAGCAGGGAAAAACAAAGTTATTTTTATATGATTTTGGATCTAAAAATAAAAATTGTTTATATTAATTATAAGCTGCTAGGTTTTCAACACATGAAGTAGCTCAGTGGAAGAGTCTCTGCCTAGCAGTCGGAGGGTCTGGGTTCGAGCCCCCATGAGATCATAAAAAAATTTTGTATTTCGTTTAAAAATATATGTTTTTAATAAAACAACAACAAAAAAGTTGTTGCTGTTGTTGTTGTTGCTTTCAAACTGCTTACCCAAGTCATTACTTTTCTGCAATTGGTAAGTACTTGCCTCCAATGACATCCCCATGTTAATGTAATGACTTAAACAGCGAATGAGTAAGTAGTTCGTGTTCAATAGTTTAACTGTTTAACTCATTATTTGGTAATGAAAAGTTTTACTGGGAAATTTTGAAGTTTCGGTTGAAATTGTGAAAATTCCAAATTAAATTGAGAAATTCCGGTGGACATTGAGACAATTTCAAATTAAATTCGAAATTTTCGATTGAAATTGAGAAAATTCCAAATGAAATTGAGAACTTTCGATTGATATTGCAAAAATTTCAAATAAAATTGGAAAATTTCGGTTGAAATTGTAAAATGTTCAAATGAAATTGAGAAGTTTTTAAATGAAATTTTGATATTTCAAAATGTAATTGAGTAATTTAAAAACGATTTAAATTTCAGAGTATTCAATCACTTCTAACATCCCATGGGCCTAATATTCATTGATAGGTACAATTGGTTCGGCTCTTTCACAACTAACACCGTAAACGAATGGATCAGAGGACTTTTGTTCAAGTGGGGAGATTTAGTCAACCCCTTTCCAAACTGGTTGTAGTTTGCGATAATTCCCATTGCCTTAGTCAATTAGAACAAATTCTTCTGCAACACCCGTCAGTCTGAGTCCCTACTCCTTAATGCTCAATCCAGTTGAAATCGTTTGGCTTAAAGTTAAGAGCCAAGTGGAATCCAGAATGAATGTTCCAATTGTAGATCCCCCAATGTAGAAGAGCAGAGGCTTATATGTGTTACCACTATTGAATGCAGCAGAGCTATCAGCATACCACAATATTTTATCAAGCTGCCCCAGATTTAGATGACATATATGCAGGCCGATAATTAAAGTTTGTTTACTTTAATTCATTTATTAAATTATAATTTATCAATTTCATTTGAAAATTTTTCAATTTCATGTTGAATTTTCTCAATTTTAACTAGAAATTCTTAATTTTATATGAAATTTTTGCAATTTCAACCCAATATTCTCAATTACATTTGAAAATTATCCAATTTCAAACAAAAATTCTTAACTTTATTTGGAGTTTTCTCAATTTTAATCTAAAATTCTCAACTTCATTTGGAATTTTCTCAATATCAACCCGAAATATTCAATTTCATTTAGAATTTTCTCAATTTCAATCGAAAATTCTCAATTTCAATTGAAAATTTCTCAATTTCAATTGAAAATTTCTCAATTTCAATTGAAAATTCATATTTTCATTCGGAATTTGCTCAATTTCAATGAAAAATGGTGTAGTAAATCCGTAGAATTTTAAGTTAGTTGCAGGCACTATAAAGGGGTTCTGATACCTGCTTAACTTATTCCAAACCTAGTTAGCCTTAACCTTCTACATAATCGTTTATAAACTTGACAGCTGTCGGAGCATTGGTTTGTGAGATATAATTTAATGATTTTGAATGAAGCAACTCTCATAAGTTAGCCTTGGTAAACGTTATTCGGACACTATGTCAATAAAATCAACTGCTATGAAGTCATGGGTGATATTGGATGTCAAGCAACGTTTCTGATTGGTCTTCACTAATCTTCGTTATTTTTCATCTCAACTGTGAATACGGACTTCCTCGTGGTGTCACCCAGGGAACTACGTTAAAACCTGTTAATGAAGTGGGCTAACATGTGCCGCGAGTTCTCCCATAACAACGATAAAAGCACGGGTTAGAAACCCACTCTTGAAAAAAAACAATTACTATGAAAAAGCTTAAATAAGCATAAATTTTAGAAAAGAACATCTGAAACTTTGATGGCAAGACCAAGTAGAGAAAAGTCTTTCAAAGCTTGGTTAACGAAATTGAAGAATATGCTCATAAGATCGAAGCGCGTGGATTTCTAAAAATGTTAATGAGACTTTACAGATATCAAAAAAACTTGTTGGATCAAAGACTGTTACGGACGAAAATATCAAAAAAGACTACACATTAATTTTGGATGAGACTCTTGAGATATCAAAAAAACTTGTTGGACCTATCGAGAATGAGTATTTGGATATGCGGAAGCCCTGCTGTAGTAAAAACGAATTTTTGATCAGATGTGTGCCTATGGATCAAACATGGCTTCAACTTTCTACAATAGAGTCCAATCGCTAGTTAAGGTAATAAACCGCTTATGGTGAAACGACTTAAAAACGTAGAAAGATGCAACAATCAGGCGACAAAGCTATGGCATCAGAATTTTGGGATGCGCATGTTATTAAAAAAAAAAACAAGTAAGAAAGTGCTATAGTCGGTAAAGCCCGACCATACGATACCCTTCACCACTAAGGTCACAGGTGTTATTTTTCCTGTATAAAGACAAATATTTGCTAAATTTTGCCATCATACAAACATTTTCTCGAAACTTATATATGTACTTAAACTGCTTCTGACATTTGGACTTATATGAGAGCTAGGGTCAAATGTGGACCGATTATATCGAAATTTACCAAATTGATAACAGTTGTTACAAAAATTATGTATGCAAAAAATAAACTTAAAATTCCCATTATCTTCAGATTTACGAGCGTTTTAGTGATTTTTGTCTCACTTAATGCGTTTCTAAAGAAAAGTTTGTATGGGAGCTATGGTCAAATGTGGACCGATTTTAACAAAATTTGATACAGTGATTTAAGTTTACATAAGCAATATTTGATTTAAATTTCATGAAAAAATATTGATATTTGTGGCCAATATATCAATTCCGGAAAGTGGGACCTATGGAAGGTACCATAAATACTGAACCGATTTTGACGAATTTCAATAGCCATGGTCCCATTATCAAAAAAATGATCTGTGCCAAATTTCATAAAATTATCTTTAGAATTGCGACCTATAGTTTGATTACAAGGTTTACATGGGGGTCCAACCAGCCAACCAGACGGACGGACATCGCTTAATCGACTCAGAAAGTGATTCTAAGCTTATTGGTATACTAATAGGTGGGTCTAAGACAAATATTTCCATGCGTTACATACATCAGCACAAACTTATAATACCCTTTCCACCTATGGTGGTGAAGGGTATAAAAACCATCAATATCAACTATTATATAGCATTGTTGGAGCTTTTAAATGACGAAGCTGAAAAAACGTCCCATTTGATGAATCGAATTTTCTCTGTACTCAGACCTTGAGAAAATATTCGCTGAAAAAAAAATTAGTGCCATTGAGGGGGTTATATCCGAAACTGAGACCTTATTAAATGCTAATGACAAATCTTCATTTAACATGTTAGATAGTGCTACTTCATACCCTTCAACACTACATCGTTAACACGCCATCGATGTAAAAAAAATGGTAGCAGCAGATGAAGCTACTTCACTGTTCTAATAATAGGCCCGTTTTTATATCTCATTTTCACTACCTTTCACCTTTTTGTTATCCCCCTTCCACAGAAGGTAACCCATTTAATCTAATATCGTGAGCCTATATTCAATACCGACTATGAGCCAAATAAAATATTTTTAATGAGAGGCAAAAAACTATTTAATATCCAAAATATTTGAATATAAGTCAATATTTTTTCTACAATATATTAAAGATAAAGTTCTATGTAAGACTTCTTCTCTCTAATTATACCCTTCACCACCATAGGTGGAAAGGGTATTATAAGTTTGTGCTGATGTTTGTAACGCATAGAAATATTTGTCTTAGACCCACCTTTTAGTATACTAATAGGCTTAGAATCACTTTCTGAGTCGATTTAGCGATGTCCGTCCGTCCGTCCGCCTGGCTGGCTGGCTGGACCCCCATGTAAACCTTGTAATCAAACTACAGGTCGCAATTCTAAAGATAATTTGATGAAATTTGGCACAGATAATTTTTTTTGATAATGGGACCATGGCTATTGAAATTGGTCAAAATCGGTCCATTATTTTAGTACCTCCCATAGGTCCCACTTCCCGGAATTGCTATATTGGCCACAAATATCAATATTTTTTCATGAAATTTAAAACAAATACTGCTTATGTCAACTGAAATCACTGTACCAAATTTCGTTGAAATCGGTCCACATTTGACCATAGCTCCCATACAAATTCTTCTTTAAGAACGCACTAATTGAGACAAAAAATCACTAAAACGCTCGTAAATCTAAAGATAATGGAAATTTTGAGTCTATTTTTTGCATACATAATTTTTGTAACAACTGTAATCAAATGCCAAATTTCGAGATAATCTGCCCACATTTGACGCTAGCTCTCATATAAGTCCAAATGACGGAAACAGGTTTAATATATAAGTTTTGAGAAAATGTTTGTATGATGGCAAAATTTAGCAAATATTTGTCTTTACACAGGAAAAATAACACCTTTGACCTTAGTGGTGAAGGGTATCGTATGGTCGGCTTGACCGACTATAGCGCTTTCTTACTTGTTTTTATTAAAAGTTATGTAACTATTATAAAAAAATCATTTTCCAAATAAAAAGTGATTTCGAAAATTTGGTTCATAGTCGGTATTGAATATAGGCTCACGATATTTGATTAAATGGGTTACCTTCTGTGGAAGGGGGATAACAAAAAGGTGAAAGGCAGTGAAAATGAGATTTAAAAACGTGTCTATTATTAGCATTTGCTCAAGTGTTGCTTTTCTTCCAAAAAAAACTTTAATTATTTTGAAATATCCCTATTTAAGTAATTATGACGAATAAATCAGACTGAATTGTACCGAAGGCACAGAGGAACGCACTATGGTATTTCTGCTGCAAAAAAGGCATTTTTTGACTATCACTTTTCAAAAATCTAATAATGCCATTTGATAGAGAAGAATCTGGCAATGAAAAATCTATATTTTTTTCCTAAGATATATATACATATATATAGAAAAAATCGGTTGAAGTCAGCTAAATGTTGTGAAACAAAAATTTATGGTAAAATTATTGAAATTTAAAGGCTTATGTATGGAAGATATTTCAAGTGGCAAAATGTAGGTGTGAATTTTATTGAAGTCTGAGATCTTGTGTTTGTTTTAAAGAAAAAAAAAAGTTTACTGCATACATAGTTTGGGAGATATGAGCGCATCAAGATTGTCCTATAAAATTTAGCATTGGCAGTTTTCGTTGGAGAAAAAGTCAGTTGGCTCGGTTTACCTCCGTGCTCTTAGTATAATAAAATGAAAGACAAAAGGGTTTTCTTTCGAATTAGCTAAAAAAATTTAGCAACTTTTGTCAAACTTTTGAAAAAATCAAAATTTAGTAAAAAAAAAAGTCAGGAATATTGCTTATAATAAAAAACCATTGCATACCTTCAGGCTTAAGTTTTTAATCAAATTGCAGTTATTAATCCTAACATTAGCTCTTTTATAACAACAATTTATTAATAATTTATTGACAGCTATTTGGAAAAAGTGCATAAGAAATTAAAAAAAAACAAAACCATATGTTTTAATAAAAAAATTAATGTAAAAACAAATGAAATTAAAAAAAATAAAATTGTTCACATAAATAAATCTTGTTATAAAACTTAAAATATAATTATTAAAATGATGTAGTTAAGGAAATGATAATTAATGAATAAAATATTTAAATATTGGCTTTAACCGGATTTCAACCGAAATTGGTAGAACTCTTTTTTAGATCAGAAAGTAAAAGTGTGCCGAATTTTATCAAATTGTGGGTTATACATTGAAATGTGAAAAAATTGGGGTCCAAGGGAGGTACCTCAAGGAGTCGTCGGATTTCAACCAAAATTAGTAGGGCTTTTTTCAGGATAAAAAAATAGAAATGTGCCAAATTTTATCATTTTCTATTGAAAATTGGGGTTTATACATTGAGAAGAAAAAATAAGTGAAAAAATGGGGGTCCAAGGGAGGTACCTCAAGGATTCGTAGGATTTCAACCAAAATTAGTAGAGCTCTTTTCTGGATCAAAAAATAGAAGTATGCCAAATTTGATCAAGTTCTATTGAAAATTGGGGTTTATACATTGAGAAGAAAAATAAGTGAAAAAATTGGGGTCCAAGGGAGGTACCTCAAACAGTCGTCGGATTTCAACCAAAATTAGTAAGGCTTTTTTCTATATCAAAAAATAGAAGTGTACCAAATTTTATTAAATTCTATTGAAAATTGGGGTTTATACATTGAGAAGAAAAATAAGTGAAAAAATGGGGGTCCAAGGGAGGTACCTCAAAGAGTCGTCGGATTTCAACCAAAGTTAGTAAGGCTTTTTTCTAGATCAAAAAATAGAAGTGTACCAAATTTTATTAAATTCTATTGAAAATTGGGGTTTATACATTGAGAAGAAAAATAAGTGAAAAAATGGGGGTCCAAGGGCGGTACCTTAAGGAGTCGTCGGATTTCAACCAAAACTAGTGGAGCTCTTTTCTTGGTCAAATAATAGAGTTATGCCGATTTTCATGAAATTCTGTTGAAAATTGCGGGTTATATATTGAGAAGAAAAATAAGTAAAAAAATGGGGGTCCAAGGGAGGTACCTCAAGGAGTCGTCGGATTTCAAAGTTTTTTTGAATTTTTCTTATCTATATAAAACTAAATAAGTGTGCCAAATTTCATCGTTGTAGGATAACTCCTTCTATTTTTTGCAGTTAGATGTATGAAGAAATCTCACTGTGGAACGCTTAGGTTTGTTTGCTTATTCACATAGACCTGCCACTTAAGTGACCCCCTAGAAAAGCTCTTACGTTGTTTCAATGAATGATCTCAGTGGCCATATATAAACGTATAATGGCCATGAATTCCCATCGCTATGCATAATATTTTATGTGGCATGAGCTGTGTAAAATGTAGCTCCGTTTTAATGAAACCACGTGTTTCTGGTATTCAGCTGACGATCATCGATATAACTTGGCCAAAGTTGTACTCAATAAAATATTGACCGATGATGCCGCCAGCCTAAAATTTACACCAAACTATAAATTGTTCGGGATTTATTTATATTGATTACCAAATTCCGAAATATATTTTGTATAACACCCATTTACACAGACCGTCATGATGACCTGTACTTTGGTTATAATAATACAAGAAAAAAAAACAGACGGACGGGCATGACAAACTGATTCCTTAAATCCGTATCTATACCCTTCACCACCATAGGTGAAAAGGGTATTATAAGTTTGTGCTGATGTTTGTAACGCATAGAAATATTTGTCTTAGACCCACCTTTTAGTATACCAATAGGCTTAGAATCACTTTCTGAGTCGATTTAGCGATGTCCGTCTGGCTGGCTGGACGGCTGGCTGGACCCCCATGTAAATCTTGTAATCAAACTACAGGTCGCAATTCTAAAGATAATTTGATGAGATTTGGCACAGATAATTTTTTTGATAATGGGACCATGGCCATTGAAATTGGTCAAAATCGATCCATTATTTATGGTACCTCCGATAGGTCCCACTTCCCGGAATTGATATATTGGCCACAAATATCAATATTTTTTCATGACATTTAAAACAAATACTGATTATGTAAACTTAAATCACTGTATCAAATTTCGTTGAAATCGGTCCACATTTGACCATAGCTCCCATACAAACTCTTCTTTAAAAACGCACTAAATGAGACAAAAAATCACTAAAACGCTCGTAAATCTAAAGATAATGAAACTTTTGAGTTTATTTTTTGCATACATAATTTTTGTAACAACTGTAATCAATTTGCCAAATTTCGAGATAATCGGTCCACATTTGACCCTAGCTCTCATATAAGTCCAAATGACGGAAACAGGTTGAATATATACGTTTTGAGAAAATGTTTGTATGATGGCAAAATTTAGCAAATATTTGTCTTTATACAGGAAAAATAACACCTTTGACCTTAGTGGTGAAGGGTATCGTATGGTCGGCTTGACCGACTGTAGCGCTTTCTTACTTGTTTTTTTTTTTTCTTTTACTGCCTAAAACCTTACCCCCTAATTCATTAACGAAAAAAATGCTATGACAAGCTTATAATTCAAATTTGCCATACAAAATTCCAATTATAAGACTTTGATAAAATTATTATTCGTTTACAAATTAAGGGCTAAATCTATAAAAAAAAAAACCAAAATTTTAATTCAATAAACACGTTAAATAATTTTGGCCGGGTTTTTAACCAAAATACCCCTCTGTGCGCCAGTCGGTCATATATAAAAACTGTAATCAAACCAATTTTTACGAATTTTATCATATTGATTTATATTTTCAAATTATCTGTACACATCTTTCTTCTGTATGCCTATCTAAGATCAGTTTCTGTAGACCGTCCATTAAGAAATAGAAGCATAAGTCCTAGTCCTTGCCACCAATGACATACCGCTACTAAATAATGAAAATTAGCTAAGAGTACCCTTAGCTAGATCTAATTCCATTAGTTTATGAATTTAGACTTATCAACAGGCCCCGAAACTTTATTTTTAACCCTCAGACATTTTACTTTTTGTCGGTGGTGAGTGTGTGAGTGTGCGTTCTTATGGTAATTTTAAATGTTTATGACTTGACTAGGATTCACTCACTCACTTACCACCCCTTTAATAAAGAAATAAATAAAGTTATTTTTTTTTGGAAAAGTAATATGCTGGAGTATATAGATTTTTTTGTGAAGTAATAGAATACAACATAGAAATAGAACAAGTTAGAAAGACAGTCGGTCAAGACCGACCATATGTTACCCTTCGCCAATGAGGTCATGTCTTTTCTATTTCTAAACATAAATAATTTTATAATGCATAGATTTCTACAACATATATGCTCGTATCGATAACATTCCCGACATTGGGTCTTATATGGGAGCTGGGGTCAAATATGTACCGATTGTCTTATTACTAAGCAATTTGATTTAAGCTTACACAAAAATCGGTGTTCAACAAAAAATTTTAAGTTTTCTTCAGATTTAGATATCATTAAAATATTCAGAATTGTATCAAAAATTTCAATTCCAAAAATTAGGAACTATTTATATCAGTTTCGAAATGTTAGACTACGATAACTATTTCTGTACCAAATCTTTAAAATTGAAACCTGACTGACAGACAATTGGTTTATTTATGCTTTTAACTGATTAACTGATCAATGTAGGAAATATTAACATTCCATAGGTTTAAGTATTGAACCCTCAAGCTTTCATTTCATATTAGTTAACGGCCGATTCATTAATTTTACAACACGAACTAAGTCGAGAATATACAACACAAATATTTAAAAGAAGTCTCAGACCAACCCAGCAAAACTTTGGTAATGGCAAGTACTCTGATAACTGGTTACCTTGTAACGACTACAACATATCATCCGAATAAATAATAAGTTATTACAGAAGTACTTATTTGTAATTAAGATGGTAATTTTAACTGAATGGCCCCGGTTCAAATCCCACCAAGGGCAACAATTTTTCTTAGTTTTTTTTTTATTAAAAGAGTCTTTTTAAATGATTTTTGAATTTTAAGAACTTAAATATTATCTTCTGTAAAAAAAATTTGTAAAACTAACTCACGTGAATGAAAAAATACCATCAGGAGTCAATTTTGATTATGTAGGGGATGTTGAATACCAAACACGATTCTAATTGGTCTTAACTTGGTAAGCCCAACTTATCTGGGTCATCCTTCATCTCAAATGTGGACACACACCTCCTCATGGTATCACCCGGGGAGCTAGTTTAACACCCATTAATATTGTGAGTTAACATGTTCCGAGAGTTGTCCCATAAGATCGATAAAAATGGGTTAGGATTACGGGCTAGTAACCCTCTGTTGAAAAAAATACAATGAAGAGGATAAAATTAGAATTGAAATGTCCCACTACCTAATGTTAGAGGAGGATGTCCGAAACTTCGATAGAAAGACCAAATAGAGGAACATTTTTCAAAGCTTGGCCTATAAAATTGGAGAATATTCGCACAAGATCGAAATCCATGGAATTCTAAAATATGCTCGGACTTTGACCTTAACAGGTTGTAACATTTAAATAAGTAAGAGTCAATCTTATGTAAAAACTTATACAAAAAAGAAGATTTAAATTGTTTAAGTTTTAAAATAATTTTAAAAAAGTTTTAAAATAATTACAAAAAATCGTATACAAATATTTTTCCAAAAATTACAACAAAGCAAAAAAAAAGCAGGGAAAAACAAAGTTATTTTCACATGATTTTGGATCTAAAAATAAAAATTGTTTATATTAATTTTAAGCTACTAACTTTTCAACATATGAAGTAGCTCAGTGGAAGATTCTCTGCCCTGCAGTCGGAGGGTCTGGGTTCGCGCCCCCATGGGATCATAATTTTGTATTTCGTTTAAAAATATATGTTTTTAATAAAACAACAACAAAAAATTTGTTGCTGTTGTTGTTGTTGCTTTCAAATTGCTTACCCAAGTCAATAATTTTCTGCAATTGGTAAGTACTTGCCTCTAATGACATCCCCATGTTAATGTAATGACTTAAACAGCGAATGAGTAAGTAGTTCGTGTTCAATAGTTTAACTGTTTAACTCATTATTTGGTAATGAAAAGTTTTACTGGGTTAATTATAAGCTGCTAAGTTTTCAACATATGAAGTAGCTCAGTGGAAGAGTCTCTGCCTAGCAGTCGGAGGGTCTGGGTTCGAGCCCCCATGGGATCATAAAAAAAATTGTATATTTCGTTTAAGAATATATGTTTTTAATAAAACAACAACAAAAAAGTTGTTGCTGTTGTTGTTGTTGCTTTCAAATTGCTTACTCAAGTCATTACTTTTCTGCAATTGGTAATTACTTGCCTCCAATGACATCCCCATGTTAATGTAATGACTTAAATAGCGAATAAGTAAGTAGTTCGTGTTCAATACTTTAACTGCTTAACTCATTATTTGGTAATGAAAAGTTTTACTGGGAATGTTTCAAATCGTAGCATACATAATCACAAACTTGTTATACCCTTTTGTATACTACAGTTGGGGTGTAGGGTACTCAATAGAAAAATTAAAAGTTATATATGTGGTTGAGTTTTTTATAATTAAAGCAACTGCAAACGATGCAGAAACTCTTAATAATGCTATTGCCTCTGGCAGTCAAAAACAACAAACGATCCGTGAAGATATTTATGCCAAAGAAAAAAGTTCAAATACCTTTTAAAATAAGTATGGACGTTTATAGTAGGTAAAACTCATCCATCTGATACCTTACACTGCAACGATTTTTGGCATTAAAACTGTTAACCATTTGCGACTGACCAACAGACACCATAACATAGCCCTTAAAACCCTAACGTAGTCAAAAAACAAGAAGTTTCGCATTAAAATTTAAAAAATAAATATATAATATCAGTCGCATAGGGTTAATTTTCTCTTGTCGGGATATTTAAGTGACTTTTTGAAATTTCCGTATACACAGGTTTCAATTATACCAACACTTAGTGGAAATCCCTTTAAATTAAGTGCTAATTTGAGGTTTGGAAGTAAAAATGTTAAGAATCGAGCTGTGATTCTTTGAGATTTATTGGATATTGAAAAATGTTAAATTTTGTTTTTGTCAAAAAAAAGTCATCTTTAGTGATAAGGCCCACTTAAAATTTTTCGTGTATATATTTAAGCAGATATCAGGTAATCAAAAAAGATCTACAAAATTCAGTTTTTCGTTTTCCTTTGGACAAAAACTAGCTAGATCAGTTCAGCTCCGTGTTCTTACCATAACCATATGAAAGGAGAAAGTCTCTTCTCTAGATCTAGCGAAAAAGAAAATTACCGAATTTTACCGATCGTCAAGTAACATTAATTGTTATACAGATTTTAAGCAAAAAGTGTTGCATACATTTAGGCTCAGAATGATACAAATACATCTTCAGTAGCTGTGCTATATTTGCAATAAAAAACTCTCTGAAATGAACGATTTCGAAACAACTTTAAACAAAAGCATTAACAACAAGCAAGAAAGTGCTATAGTCGGTCAAGTCCGACCATACGGTATCCTTCACCACTAAAGTCAATAAAGACAAAGTACCTGGTTGACCGAGCCTTGCTCGGAGCTTTATGATAAACATTTTGTGCAAATATTCAGTTAATTTCGAATTATTTTTTTTTATTTTTTCCGATCAACACATAGTTTGCATAGTTTACAGATTAACTCATTTTGAAAAATTTTGGAAATTGGTCATACCAACAGAAACCTCCGTCGACTCATGCGCAACAACTTTATTAAATAATATATATATAATATATATAATTCCCCGACAACATTCCAATTAGAACAAGGGGTACTTCTCTCAGACAATGAGCTGCATCCGATTCTATTTTTAGACTCATTGAAAGGGACCTACGTTTTTACGCCGGCTCCGAACGGCGAATGCGTTAGTTAGAGAAGTTTTACATAGCCTAATACTCAATAACCAGTGGCTAACTGAGTTATGAGGTGAACCACCGCTTTTTTTTGAAAATTTATTTTTTCAAGTGTGTCTGGCCGGGGATTGAACTTGGACCTCCGGTATGCTAGGCGGATGACTAACCTGCTATACCACGGTGGTTCACGTTATTAAATATTATAGCCTGATCAAATGCACAGTTTACGATTTATTTAATTTTCAGTGGCGCCACCTAAAGTTGTTCATACCAACTAAGAAACCTTCGTCTGCTTATGCGTAACAACTTTTCTAATGATTATAACATGATCAAATGCACAGTTTATGATTTAATTAATTTTGAGTAATTTTCAGTGGCGCCACCTGTTGGACTTTGTCATTCCCATTAATAAACCATCGTCGGCGCAACAACTTTGCTAAAGATTATAGCATGATTAAATGTACAGCTTACGATAAAATTGACTTTGAGTTATTTTCAATAGCGCCACCTGTCGGAAATTATTCACACCAACTAAAAAACCTTTGCCGGCTCATGCACTACAACTTTGCTAAAGATCATAGCATGATCAAATATACAGTTTACGATTTAATTCAGTTTTAGTAATTTTCAGTGGCGCCACCGGAAATTAGTCTTACCAACTTAAAAACCTTCGCCGACTTATCCGCAACATCTTGGCTAAAGAGCATAATATGATCAAATTCACAGTTTGCTATTGTATAAAGAACATACATACAACATTCATTTGTTTAAAAGTTATAACATTACTCATTTTTCCCCTTTTTTCTCCACTACTTTCAAAAAGTTCCATATGCTTATTTGGTACTTCTTTGGTACCAATTGAATTCGGTACATTTTATTAAAACGCAGTTAACATAATTCCTATTCATGTTACTTTTAAGATGTTATGTTATCATTTTATCCCTTTTTTACCCACTTTGGCCCCTAAATCAAAAAAGTACCAAGTACGTGTTCAATATATTCTTTGGTTTAAAATATAAGAGTGGGTTAAAAAAGTACCAAAAAAACTATTTTCACCCTTTTTTACCCCCTATCGGACATAGTTCCAAAAAAGTACCAAACACCTGTCCGATTATGTTCATAGCTGTTTAAAACGTAATTTTTATTTTGTTTCTTTTTTAGGAGATATAACGTTTTCGATTTTTTCCCCTTTTTACCCGTTTTCACCCTCTTAGAGGCAAAGGTTATAAAAAACCCTTCTTCTTCGACCTCTACATCAAAAAAGGTATCCGCATTTTATCAAAATCGTTTGAGCCGTTTTCGAGATAGCCATTCTATATATATATATAGATATATATATATATATATATATATATATATATATATATATATATATATATATATATATATATATATATATATATATATATATATATATATATATATATATATATATATATATATATATATATATATATATATATATACATACAATTATTGCTCGTTTAAGAATATAAGATATTTGCTAAATTTTGCCATAATTTTCTCAAAACTTATGTAAATATTCAAGCTGTTTCCGTAATTTAGACTTGTATGAGAGCCAGGGTCAAATGTGGACCAATTATTTCGAAATTTGGCAAATTGATTATAGTTTTCAGAAAAATTTTTAGTGATTTTTGTCACATTTAGTCAAGCTTCGAAAAAATACTCTAAAATACTGTATTTTAAGGCACTGTACTGTACTGTAGGGTAGGAGGGGGACCACTTGCCATAGGGGCGCATTTGCCACCACTAATTTTCTTGAAAACTAACTTATCTTTTTTGATGCTGTAATCGATTTTATATTCGTTTATCATTGATATTCTATATCTCAAATTTTAACTGCTGTAGCTTTCATATTTAAAACATAAGCGTGATTTAATGTTTCAGCTGATACTGAAAAAATATTTTGCTACAAGTATTTTTGTAATATTTTCCTTAGTTCTCTGTGCCCTATTTTTCAAATTTGATACATAAAGAAAAGCCGTAGGCAACCTGAACCAACACAGTTTAAAGCTAACATATATAGGTACCTATAAAGAACAAAAAAATTATGATGACTCTCACGGTAAGAAACCTAGAGCACTTTTAAATAAAAGTGGCAAATGTTCCCCCTTCTACCCTACATAGTCACATATGCAAAAAAAGTGTTCAATTTAAGTAAAGTAACCTTAAAACTTTAGTTACCTGTTAAAATACACAACCTTTATGATAACGAACTTTCACGAAGTTCTCTAAAAATAACGTACTTTGTTAAGTACTATAACGCACTTTGTCGAGTACTTTAACAAACTTTTATGAAACTGACAACAATAAGAAAATCAGTATTACCAAAAGTGAAATAAAATAAAAATAATGCTGTCGTTTAGTATGGAACCCCTCAAATAGCAACACTTGCTCTATTTATGTGTATATCATAGAAAAATTTCCAGTAAAAAATATATGGATTAATCCATAATCGAGCAACAAAGGAGTAATGACTTGTTCATCCATTTGGAGTAATAAGCGATCTATCGAAACTTTTTTTTAAATGGATCAACAAGGGATGCATCAGTTAGTTTTTTTTTTTCTTTGACATAACAAAAAATAATTTGCTCAAATTTAATTGGAATGGATGAAAAAATAAACAAATACAAAATTTTTTACTTTTTTTTCGGTAATTGGTGAATTTTTAATTGCATGTTTTAAATATCGGGTGTTTTTTATTGAGGTATAGAACTTTAAGTTGGCATCACTTTTTTAACTGGCGGCCATTTTGTCAGCTGTCAAGTGATTAATATTTAGTTTGGTTTGCCATTTCATCATGAACAGGTTGACAAAAGAACAACGCTTGCAAATCGTGCAAATTTATTTCGAAAATAATGGTTCAGTTCGCAAAGTTTACCGCAAGCTCCGTCCATTTTATGGTCGACATAATCGTCCATCAGAGCAATTAATTCGGTTAACCATGGATCGTTTTCGCACTACGTTTACTCTATGTGATAATACGCATCCGCAGCGACGTCGAACAGTGCGCACCGAAGAAACAATTGCCGCTGTAGAGCAAAGTGTTGAAGAGGACCCGAATGAATCGATTCGCCACCGTGCACAGCAATTGGAGCTTTGTCCATCAACTTTATGGAAGATTTTGCGCAAAGATATTGGCTTGCGACCTTACAAGATCCAGCTTGTGCAAGAATTAAAGCCGCGAGACCATGCAATGCGTCGTGATTTTGGTGTATGGGCCGAAAATGAGATTGATCTCGATGCTGATTTTCATCGCATAATTTTGTTCAGTGATGAGGCTCATTTTTGGTTGAATGGCTACGTCAACAAGCAAAATTGCCGCATTTGGAGTGAAGAGAATCCACATGAGACCCTTGAGACGCCATTACATCCACAAAAACTGACTGTTTGGTGTGCTCTATGGGCTGGTGGAGTCATTGGGCCATACTTCTTCCGAAATAATGCTGGAAAGTCAGTTACCATAAATGGAGACCGGTATAGAGCCATGATAACCGACTATTTTGTTCCCCAATTGGATGGCATGAATGTGGATGAGTTGTGGTTCCAACAAGACGACGCTACATGCCACACAGCGCACGTCACAATTGATTTATTGAAGGAAACATTCGATGAGCGCATAATTTCGCGGAATGGACCTGTTAATTGGCCACCAAGATCGTGCGATTTGACACCACTGGATTATTTTCTTTGGGGATATGTGAAGTCGCTCGTCTACGCCAACAAACCAGAAACGTTAGGGGACTTGGAAGCCAACATTCGTGGCGTTATTGCCAACATACGGCCCCATATGCTCGAAAAAGTAGTTGAACATTGGATCTGTAGAATCGGCTTTATTCGAGCCAGCCGTGGCGGCCACATGCCGGAAATCATATTTAAACATTAATGGCATAAAATTATCCTTCCAATAAAGCCAAATTGATGGACATTAAAACGATTTTCTTGTGTTTTATTTCAATTCGAAGTTCTATACCTCTAAAAAAAAACACCCATTAATATATTACGCGTTATCTTTTCTTTAATTTTCTTGCAGAAGCACTTAAAGACACGTATAAATATAAATATATAATAAATAATAAATATATAATATAATATAAATAAATAAAAATCAATATTTTCTTATTTTTGTAAAAAAAATAACCAAATTTGTATTTTATATGCTCCCTTAGGAGACAAGAACGATTACTCCCTCTGTCGTCATTTTCAAGACTAAAGGGAGTTCTCCATAAGGAGCTTAAAACGAGTACTCGTGTCTGCGGCCATGCCGTGTTAAAACTCCTATGAGTTTCGGAGTTTAATGGAGTAATCCATTACCCGCAAAGGAGCGCTCCAAGAGTACTCTTTGGATGATCCTATTTTTTACTGGGTTGTGTCGCCAACACAAACACAGTTGCCATACTATTCATATAAATTTTAAGAATTTACCAGCAGTTCCAAATTGATGGACTGCTTCCAAGTTGGTAAAATGCCTAAAGATTTTAACATGTAGGTACTTCTAATTCAAATAGGTTGATATTCACTTTTACCTCAGCCATTAGCCAACACTTTGATATCCCCAAGTAATTTACTTACCATAAAGTATGAACATGTTGGAATCTCTGCTCATTTTGTCAGTATTAAATATGGTTCTTCAACTTAGAACTGTTGGGTTTTTTTTATAAAAATATACGAGTTACTTATGAATGTGCAACAACAATACTTCGTCAAAATATTACGAACGCAGCCACTATTAAGTTATCTAAAAATTCGCAACTTAGTACTTTATAGTATTCTAAAGTTAACTAAAAAATACCCGAAAATCCTAGAGAACAGTACGTTATTATAAGGTACCATTCTTTTTTTATTGTACTTAACTTTGTTTCCGACTTAGTTAGGTACTTTAAAACAAATAACTTTTGTGTGTGCGTAAGTTCAGTACAACATAATAATGTACTGTTTCTTTTCGAACTTTTCATTTAGTGCGTTTTGACAGTAGAGTTTGTATGGGAGCTATGGTCAAATGTAGACCGATTTCAACGAAATTTAATTTTGGTTTACATAAGCAGTATTTGTTTTCAATTTCATGAAAAAATATTAATATTTGCGGCCAAAATGTCAATTCCGAAAAGTGGGACCTATGGGAGGTACCATAAATAAAGAACCGATTTTGACGAATTTCAATAGCCATGGTTCCAATGAAAAAAAAAAAAAAAACAATCTGTACCAAATTTCATCAAATTATATTTAGAGTTGCAACCTGTAATTTAATTACATGGGGGCCCAGCCAGCCGTCCAGCCAAACGGTCGGACGGACTGACATCGGCAAATCGACCCAGAAAGTGATTCTAAGTCTATTGGTATACTAAAAGGTCTAAGAGTATATAAGAGTATCTAAGGTATACTAAAAAGAGTATCTAAGGTATACTAAAGGGTCTAAGACAAATATTTCTATGCGTTACATACAACAAGCGGTACTTCTCTCAGACAATGAGCTGCATCCGTTTCTGTTTTTAGAATCAATGAAAGGGGCCTACGTTTTAACGCCGGCTCCGAATGGCAAATACATTAGTTAGAGAAGTTTTACATAGCGTAATACTCAATAACCAGTGGCTGGATAAGTTATGAGTTGAAAATGTATTTTATCAAGAGGTTCTGGCCGGGGATCGAACTTGCGACCTCAGGTATGCTAGGTGGATGACTAACCTACTATACTACGGCGATTCACTAAATGCTATCAGCTATGCGCAGCAAAAACAAATCCTTGTTTTTAATAGGTTATATGGAATTGTCGAAAAACCTTCTTATTTTTTAAGAGTTGTAATTTTCTGATGAATAAATACTAAAATCGGTCATCTGAGACTAATGAATATTAAAGCAAAAAATTGGCAAAAACATTGATATATTACACATTAAGATCTGACTGTAAATGCCGAAGATATAACGAAAAATATATATAAAATTTCATAATTGTAGGATCTCTTCTTCGACTTTCTGCATTTCGATGTATGAAAGAATACTAATGTGAGCCTTCCAAACGAAAAAACGGACGATCATCGTTAAATCAACTCGAGAAGTGGATCTGAGCCTATATTTTATGAGTGACATACATCAGCACAAACTGGAGATTGTTGACGATAATATCAGCGAAATGAGTTTTTTGGGATTCGTATCGATGATCAAAAACTGATTAATCAGCTCGGTGATCTAAAAAACATTCCAAAAAGACTAATTAAAAAGGCTAAGAAAACGACTGGTTTACAAAAGCACAAATAATTCCTGCAGAATGTATGCAGTCAAAATCTTATCGTGCAAACGATCCTAATACGACTGTTTTCTGTGCTATTTTAATCAGTTTGGGGACCACAAAAAGACTCAGAAAAAAACTTGAAAGCGACTATTTGAAAGCAGAATGTGTGTAATCAGTTTGGTGATCAAAAAAGTGTACAAAAAGACTAATCGACGCTTAGCAAGCAACTAGTTAAAAATAGCACAAAAAATCTTGTAAAATGTGCGTAACATAACTTTTTTTAGGTGATAAAAAAATGCCACAAAAAGACTCGTATCTCTTTATAGGTGATGTGGCTTAGTTGATTAGCAAGTCGACTACTAACCATATCATATCGTATTCAGCAGCCTAGGTTCGATCCTCGGTCTAGGCAACATAAATTTATGTAATTATTAACGCAACTCCACTATTCTAAAAATAGATATGACGTGTTCTTAAAATAGATATACTGTGTTGGGTAATAAAAGCATTATTTGTTTTTTTAACAAATCTAGCAAAACGTATGCAATCATATTCTGATTATCTTTTTGAAGAGTCGCATCTTTTTGAAAAGTCGCATTGAAGGGTACCATTTTCTCGCACAAAAAGACAATTTTTAACTCATAAGTGATATCATAAATGATCATTTTAATAGTGTAGTGAAGTCAAAAAAGACTCATATTTGTTTAAAATTTTCCAAAAATACATCATACAATACATCCATTCCACCTATGGTGGTGTTGAAATGCTGATTTCAGAAAGTTTATTTTTGTGAACTAGTGTAATTGATTGCCACCCTAATGCAAATCATCACTTTATAACAGCCATAGAAATTAAATCATATAAAGGCTAAGAGTTCAAATAAAACCCCATAATATTTGTTTCTTCTAAAAATGAACCAATATTTTAAAAACATTACCAAATATCTTATTATCTACATTCCACATTTAATAGATATAATTTTAAACTAAAAAGGAAAAAAATAGCCTTATTAAAAAAAGAGTCTGTGATAAATTTCTGGGTTTAATGTTGGGCAAGGATACACATGAATATGTGAATGTGTGTGTGTAAAAGTACATCCTTTACTATAACATACAAGTACAGCTGTAACATATGACTGACTGACAGACAGACTGTTTGACTGTTAAGTCGGTTGGTTGTTTGGTGGTTATCAGTACGACTATTGTCAAGGGTAACTTAACTATTTGCGAGTACAAAAAAAAAAAATAGCAAAAAAAAGGGAAAAATTTGTACAAGGACTCTGTGTGCATATGTATCTGCCATGGCAAATTATAAAGGGTATTTGGGTATTTGTGTAGGATGTATACATTTTAAATAGAATTCATTCATATCTATATATATCTATATACTTATGTATATGACAAAGGGTGGTATGGGGTGGTTTCAGGCTGACTCTAGGTTTGTCAGTTTATCTTTTCCTTTTCCTTCCTGACTCTATTGTATGTGATTTTTAATAACAGTTGCTTAATAAACGATCCTTTGAAACAGATTTTTCTCGTTTGCTATTTATAATTTATGTAATAAAATATATTAAATTCCTTCTAAAAAAAATATTAATAAAATTTGAGAAGAATTTTTTTTATTAAATAGTTCAAATGAGATAGTTGAAAAATAGCTGATATATTTTTGAAAATAATGTTAAAAATTTTCTGTGTTTTACCACAACTTCCAAATACTTTTTTACACTTTTAAAAAGTTCAAATTAACCTCTTACCATTTTTATACTAACCATCAAAAATAATGGGGGGTATATTGAGATTGTCAATCCGTTTGTAATTTCCTTAATATTGGTTTAAAAACCCAAATTGAAGTATATTCTGAATCCTTATGAAATTGTAAGACGATTGAGCGATGTCCGTCTGTCTGTCTGTCTGTCTGTCTGTCTGTCTGTCTGTCTGTCTGTCTGTCTTTATGTCTGTCTGTCTGTATGTCTGTCTGTATGTCTGTCTGTGTATCTGTCTGTCTGTCTGTCTGTCTGTCTGTCTGTCTGTCTGTCTGTCTGTCTGACTGTCTGTCTGTATGTCTGTCTGTGTGTCTGTCTGTCTGTCTGTCTGTCTGTCTGTCTGTCTGTCTGTCTGTCTGACTGTCTGTCTGTATGTCTGTCTGTGTGTCTGTGTGTCTGTGTGTCTGTCTGTCTTTATGTCTGTCTGTGTGTCTGTCTGTATGTCTGTATGTGTGTCTGTCTGTCTGTCTGACTGTCTGTCTGTATGTCTGTCTGTGTGTCTGTCTGTCTTTATGTCTGTCTGTGTGTCTGTCTTTATGTCTGTCTGTGTGTCTGTCTGCATGTCTGTCTGTGTGTCTGTCTGTATGTCTGTATGTGTGTCTGTCTGTCTGTCTGTCTGTCTGTCTGTCTGTCTGTCTGTCTGTCTGTCTGTCTGTCTGTCTGCCTGTCTGTCTGTCTGTCTGTCTGTCTGTCTGTCTGTCTGTCTGTCTGTCTGTCTGTCTGTCTGTCTGTCTGTCTGTCTGTCTGTCTGTCTGCCTGTCTGCCTGTCTGTCTGTCTGTCTGTCTGTCTGTCTGTCTGTCTGTCTGTCTGTCTGTCTGTCTGTCTGTCTGTCTGTCTGTCTGTCTGTCTGTCTGTCTGTCTGTCTGTCTGTCTGTCTGTCTGTCTGTCTGTCTGTCTGTCTGTCTGTCTGTCTGTCTGTCTATCTATCTGTCTGTCTGTCTGTCTGACTGTCTATCTGTCCGTCTGTTGTCGGCACGATAAAACCTTAACGATACTATATAGATCACTGAAATTTGGCACAAATATTCTTCATTTCTTGCAAAATTTTGGTATTGAAATCGGGCAAAATCGGTTTACATTTAACCATACCTCCCGTATAACCTCGTCTAGGCTAATCGCTTATATACTAATAAATGACAAATTATAACAGTTATGATGACAAAATTTGGTATCTAGAAGTTTTATATAAGCACTAGGCAGCATATTTCATCGAAATCGGTTCACATTTAACCATAGCCCCCATACAAAAAACTTACGAAAACCGCCTAAATTCTATCTTAAATACACTTAAATGCCAATCAATGATAAACTGTAATAGCGTTGGCCACGAAATTCAGCATAAAGAAGTCTTTATTAATGTCAGTCAGAGTGCAAAATTTTGTCAAAATAGGTCACCATTTGACTATAGCTCTCATATAAAAAACGGAAACACAAAAATACAAAAAGAAAAGGAGGTTTATGTCCGTCTGTCCCTCAGGTAAAGCGCGACAGCTCCTTAACTACAAAAGCTAGAGAGAAAAAATTGTACAAAAGTATTTTTGATATATAACAGAAGTTGTATACTGAAAATGTGTGAGATCGGTTCACATTTACTTAGAGCTCCCACATAACCCCAATCCGGGAAACACATTATTGCTGATAAATTGAATACAATTGTCATAGCTATGTCAACTAAATTTACAATAGAGAAGTTTTATGCCCCTATTGGTCAGTATATCAAATTTTATAGGAATCGATCCATATTTGGCTATAGCTTTCATATAAAAAACACTCCCGGAAACCAAAAAAAAAAATGTAGCAAAGGTCAGTTAATCGCTATTCAATTAGAAACTATGATAGCTATGGCCACTAAATTTTGCAAGAATAAGCCTCCGTCGACTCATGCGCAAGAACTTTGCCAAAGATTTAATTTATTTTGAGTAATGTTCAGTGGAGCCACCTATCGAAAATTGTTCATACCAACTAAGAACCTTCGTCGACTCATGTGTAAAAACTTTGCTAAATATTATAGCTTGATCAAATGCACAGCTTACAATTTAATTAAATTTGAGTAATTTTCAGTGGAGCCACCTGTCGGAAATTTTTCATTTCAATTAAAAAACCTTCTCCGGCTCATTCGTAATAACTTCGCTAAAGATGATAGCATGAACAAATACACAGTTTACGATTTTATTAATTTTGAGTTATTTTCGGTGGCGCCACCTGTCGGATAGTGATACAACTTAAAAACCTTCGTCGTCTCAACTTTAGATAAAGAGCATAACATGGTTAAATGCATAGTTTACTATTCTATAAAGGACATACAGACAGAAAAGCATTCAATTATTAAAAAGTTATAACTTTACCAAATTTTTCCCCTTTTATCCTTTAATTTCTAAAAAGTTACATATGCATATTCGGTACTTGGTACCAATTGAATTCGGTACTTTTTATAAAAACGCAGTTAACATATTGTTCCTATTCATATTACTTGATGAGGTGTTAAGTTACCATTTTATCCCTTTTTTACCCTTTTCCCACCGAAATCAAAAAAGTATCAAATATGTGTTCAATATTTGTTCACAATTATTGATTGCATTACAAAATTCTTATCTATATTGTTTGCTTCAAAAGATAAGAGTGGCTTAAAAATGGTACCAAAAAACTATTTTCACCCTTTTTTACCCCCTATCAGGCATAGATTAAAAAAAAGTACCAAACACCTGTCCGCCTATTTTAACAGCTTTTCAAAACATAATTTTAATTTTGTTCTATGTCTATTACTTTGATAGATATAGCATTTTCGATTTTTATCCCCTTTTTAAGCGTTTTCACCCTCTTAGAGGCAAAGGTTCCAAAAGTCCCTTCTTACTCGACCTATACATCAAGAAAAGGTACCCACTGTCCAAATTTTATCAAAATTGCTCATTTAGGAATATAAGATTAATGTCAAACAATGCCAGGTTACGATACCGAATTTTGTTTAAAAAGTAAATACTAGAGAAATCACTTAGATACTTTTAAATGTTGAACTATAAAGCTCCTGCAACCGAATTTAGTCCAAATATTTTACTAACAATACCAACTATCGTAACAACTTTTTCCGTATTTGGTCCACATTTTGAATTTGCTGCACCCTCGTAGATATATGAGAGATATTTCTAAATTTATCACAACTTGATGGTGGGTATATAAGATTCGGCACAGCCGAATATAACATTCTTACTTGTTTAGTAGAAACTTTATGAAAAAAGTTTTCTAGCTTAAGGCTCTTCTCTAAATACTTTTACCCACTCACACCTTTTAAGACAAAGACTTCCAGCATTTAAACAGTTTTTAATGTAACAATACGAGTACATCCAACAAGAAGACTACGTGTTCTGAAATCAATATTTCAATACTCATAAATTATTCCAAAAATTGACTCACATTATTGTTTAATAACATTTCGATAAAACTTTTCTCAAAAGTATAAAACTTTCACGTGCCATAGAAAAATACATTATCTAACATAAGCGAATATCCAAAATGAAGAAAGGAAGGATGTCAGCCAAAGAGTAGGACAGACAAACACACAGAAAGACAGTGAAATAGGAAAATTGGCAGACAGACAGACTTTGCACATTAACACTTTCATAAAAACCTCTTAAAAATACCGAATATTATAAGGGTACTTATACTCATTTTATTAAAAACTCTCTAGTGTATAACCAGAGAAAACAAGTCAAATTCTTTACGAAAATACGAGTAAGTAAACCATAAATATAACTCATCCCACATCGCCATATTGTTCTATTCAACATCCTTCGGCAACATTTAGGTATTTATATAATAATGGTCTCATTCTGAAGAGATGTTTAAAAATAACAAAGAAAAAATAATAAGATAAAAATATAATAAAATTGCCTGGTTATGTGATGAATGGATATAGGAAAGGAATTTACAGTGTGACAAGTAATTTAGGTCACAATAACTGTAATGTAACTTACTTGTACGTGTGCTTCCTTTAATATAGAAATGTTGCTTTCATAGATAGGCATTGTATCTTCGTTAGACTGGAAAAATGAATATTCTTATATCTGTGGCTTGATGCTAAAAGGGCCAATGTCAGGTTTCGGATGTTTTGAGTTAGTCATTGCATTAGGTTCCTCTTTTTACTCTCTTTTATTTTGCTCCAACAGCCAATCTTTAGCTCATCCCAGCTTCATAAGAAATTTATTTCATAATTTCCCGACAACATTCCAATTGGAACAATGGGTACTTCTATCAGACAATTTATTTTTTTCAAGTGGGTCTGGCCGGGGATTGTACTTGGGACCTCTGGCATGCTAGGCGGATGACTAACCTAATATGCCACGGCGACTCACATTAAGTTTTATATAGATAAGAAAAATTCGAAAAATCTTTGAAATCCGTCTACTCCTTCGGGTACCTCCCTTGGACTCCCCCATTTTTTCACACATTTTTTTTTCAAGTGGGTATGGCCGGGGATTGTACTTGGGACCTCTGGCATGCTAGGCGGATGACTAACCTAATATGCCACGGCGACTCACATTAAGTTTTATATAGATAAGAAAAATTCGAAAAATCTTTGAAATCCGTCTACTCATTCGGGTACCTCCCTTGGACCCCCCCATTTTTATACCCACCATCAAAAAGAATGGGGGGTATATTGAGATTGTCATTCCGTTTGTAATTTCCTTAATATTGGCCCAAAAATCAAAAACGATATATATTCTGAATCCTTATGAAATTCTAAGACGATTGAGCGATGTCCGTCTGTCTGTCCGTCTGTCTGTCCGTCTGTCCGTCTGTCCGTCTGTCTGTCTGTCTGTCTGTCTGTTGAAATCACGATAACGCCTAAACGAAAGGAGCTAGCTCAATGAAACTTAGTACAAACATTCTTCATCACTGAGAAAATTTTGGTATTGAAATTGGGCAAAATCGGTTAACATTTGACCATAGCTCCCGTATAACCTCGCCTATGCTAATCGCTTATTTGTTAATAAATGACAAACTATAATAGCTATGATGATAAAATTTGGTATATAAATGTTTTGCATAAGCCCTAGGCATCGTGTAAAATTTCATCAAAATCGGTTGACATTTAGTCATAGCTCCCATACAAAAAACATACGGAAACAGCCAAAATTTCACCTAAAATACACTTAAATGCCAATAAATCTAAAACTATAACAGATATAACCACTAAATTTAGCACGAGGAAGTCTTATGTCAATTCCAACCAGTGTGCAAAATTTTGTCACAATCGGTCACCATTTGACCATAGCTCCCATATAAAAAACTTACGGAAACACAAAAATACAAAAAGAAAAGGGGGTTTATGTCCGTCTGTCCGTCAGATAAAAGCTCGATAGCGCCTTAACGAAAAAGGCTACAGTAACAAAATTTTACAAAAGGAAGTCTTATATGAATGCCAGCCAGTGTGCAAAATTTTGTTACAATCGGCTACTATTTGACCATAGCTCCCATGTAAAAAACTTACAGAAACGCAAAAATACAATAAGAAAACACGGTCTGTGTCCGTCTTTCCGTCAGAGAAAAGCGCGATAGCTCCTTAAATACAAAAGCTAGAGAGAAAAAATTTAACAATAATATTTTCGATATATTATAGAATCTGTGTGCTAAAAATGGGTAAAATCGGTTCACATTTAGTAAGAGCTCCCATATAACCATGCCTCGGGAATCACATTTATGCTAACAAATTTAATAAAATTCTCAAAATCTATGACTACTACATTAAGAACAGAGAAGTTTTATGCAACTTTCAGTTAGTATGTCAAATTTTATTGGAATCGGTCCACTTTTGACCATAGCTTTCATATAAAAACCGCTCCCGGTAACCACTAAAATGCCAAAAACGCCAGTTAAAAGCTATTAAATTATAAACTATGTCAGCTATGGTCACTAAATTTTGCACAAATAAACTTTATATTAATACCAGCCAGTATGTAAAATTTTGTAAATATCGGTCAACATTTGGCTATAGTTCTTATATATATAACATCCCCTTTTTATACCCACCATCAAAAAGAATGGGGGGTATATTGAGATTGTCATTCCGTTTGTAATTTCCTTAATATTGGCTCAAAAATCAAAAACGATATATATTCTGAATCCTTATGAAATTCTAAGACGATTGAGCGATGTCCGTCTGTCTGTCCGTCTGTCTGTCTGTCTGTTGAAATCACTATAACGCCCAAACGAAAGGAGCTAGCTCACTGAAACTTAGCAAAAACATTCTGCATTTATGAGAAAATTTTGGTATTGAAATTGGGCAAAATCGGTTAACATTTGACCATAGCTCCCTTATAACCTCGTCTAGGCTAATCGCTTATTTGTTAATAAATGACAAATTATAGCAGCTATGCTGATAAAATTTGGTATATAGAAGTTTTACATTAGCCCTAGGCAGCGTGTAAAATTTCATCAAAATCGGTTCACATTTAGCTATAGCTCCCATACAAAAAACTTACGAAAACAGCCTAAATTTCACCTAAAATACACTTAAATGCTAAAATCTAAAAGTATAACAGATATAACCACTAAATTTGGCACAAGAAAGTCTTATGTCAATGCCAGTCAGTGTGCAAAATTGTCGCAATCGGTCACTATTTGACCTACTTCCCATATAAAAAACTTACGAAAACACAAAAATTCAAAAAGAAAAGGGGATTTATGTCCGCCTGTCCGTCAGATAAAATCGTGATGGCTCCTTAACTACAAGAGATAGTAAGATTAAATTAAGCACAAGGAAGTCTTATGTCAATGCCAGCCAGTGTGCAAAATTTTGTCACAATCGCTCACCATTTGACCATAGCTCCCATGTAAAAAACTTATGGAAACACAAAAATACATAAAGAAAAGGTTGTTTATGTCCGTCTGTCCGTCAGATAAAAGCACGATAGCGCCTTAACGAAAAGAGCTAGAGAATTAAAATTTTACAAAAGTATTTTGGATATCTTGAAAAAGATGTGTGTTGAAATGGACAAAATCGGTTCAAATTTAGTTAGAGCTCCCATATAACCCCGCCCCGGGAAACACATTAATGCTGATAAATTGAATACAATTGTAATAGTTATGACGTTTAAATTTAAAATAGGGAAATTTTATGCAATTTTTGATTAGTTTATCAAATTTTATAAGAATCAGTCCATATTTGACTTTAGCTTGCATATAAAAAACACTCGCGGAAACCAAAAATTTTAGCAAAGGCCAGTTAAAAGCTATTAAATTAGAAACTATGATAGATATGGCCACTAAATTTTGCAAGAATAACCTCTATATATATACCAGCCAGTGTGTAAAATTTTGTTACAATCGGTCAACATTTGGCTATATTTCTTATATATATAACATCCCCTTTTTATACCCTTCACCACCATAGGTGGAAAGGGTATTATAAGTTTGTGCTGATGTATGTAACGCATAGAAATATTTGTCTTATACCCACCTTTTAGTATACCAATAGGCTTAGAATCACTTTCTGAGTCGATTTAGCGATGTCCGTCCGTCCGTCTGGCTGGACGGACGGCTGGCTGGACCCCCATGTAAATCTTGTAATCAAACTACAGGTCGCAATTCTAAAGATAATTTGATGAAATTTGGCACTGATCATTTTTTTGATAATGGGACCATGGCTATTGAAATTGGTCAAAATCGGTCCATTATTTATGGTACCTCCTATAGGTCCCACTTCCCGGAATTGATATATTGGCCACACATATCAATATTTTTTCATGAAATTTAAAACAAACTGATTATGTAAACTTAAATTACTGTACCAAATTTCGTTTGAATCGGTCCACAGTTGACCATAGCTTCCATTTAAACTCTTCTTTAAAAAGCCCATCACTTGTAAATCTAAAGATAATGAACATTTTGAGTTTATTTTTTGCATACATAATTTTCGTAACAACTGTAATCAATTTGCCAAATTTCGAGATAATCGGTCCACTTTTGACCCTAGCTCTCATATAAGTCCAAATGACGGAAACATCTTAAATATATAAGTTTTAAGAAAATGTTTGTATGATGGCAAAATTTAGCAAATATTTGTCTTTATACATGGTCGGGCTAGACCGACTATAGCACTTTCTTACTTGTTATATCTACAATCATAAAGATTTGGAGGTACATTCAATATATTAAGATTGCACCTATTAAATTAGATAGGCATCAATCAATGTTCAGCCCAGACTTTATATATGATAAATGCATTAGGAACTTCTAACGAAATATATGGGCCTGCCGTATTACTATTAATGTGTTTATCCTAACTACATATTAAGCACAACGAAAAGTATTTAACAACTTATTAATGTAAAACTATATCCGGTTATGAGACCGAATTGTGATCAATGTAAATACTGGGGAAAAAACTAAAATATTTTTAAATGTTGAACTATAAAGCTACGGCAACCGAATTTAGTCCAAAGGTTTTACCAACAATAGCAATTAGCTTAGCGATTTTTTAGTTTTGGTCCAGATTTTGAATTAGCTGCACCCTGTTTCTGAATTTAACACAACTTAATGGTGGGTATATAAGATTCGGCACAGCCGAATATAACACTCTTAATTGTTATATCTACAATCAAAAAGATTTGGAGGTACATATTATGCATCTACGAAATTAGATAGCTATCAATCAATGTTAGGTCCAGATTTTATACACGGTAGATGCATTAGGAACTCCTAACAAAATATACGAACCTGTCGTGTTGCTATCAACATGTTTATGGCACAACGAAGCAGCTTCTTAATGTAAAACTATATTCGGTTATGGAACAGCATTTTGTCCAAGGTAAATACTTGGGAAACCACTTAGATACTTTTAAATGTTGAACTATAGTAACTATACCACTGCAACCGAATGTAGTCCAAATATATTTTCTACAATACCACATTTGGTCAACATTTTGAATTAGCTGCACTCTCGTACAACTTGATGGTGGGTATACAAGATTATAATATAACACTCTTAGTTGTTTTACTTTTTAAATAAAGGTGAAAGAGTTTTATCATTTGGCAGCCTCAAATTTGCCCACCCTATATGTTTCACACTTTTCAAGCTGTTTACATTAATACACGTAACACTGTCACTACCTTTATCGCCAGCTAAGAAAATTGTAAGGGAGTGTAAAACAAAATATTGAGCTCTAAATGGTACTTCGGGGACTAGCACTTTTTCCTCTGTATTTATATTTTTCTTAGCTGGTTTTTTTCTTTTATTTTCATTCGTTTTTGAAGGATTTTTTTATGTGTTTAATTTTTACAACTTTGTATTTTTTTATGCCATCTATATACTTTTTATAAATATTGATGTTCAGAAAAGTGAAAATAAATATTTATCATTCATTTTTTCCATATTTTTACTTGATTAAAAGGATACGAATGCTAGAAGGTTTTGTTATACAGGGTGGCTAGTGAAAACTGCTACAAAAAAAAGTTATAACTTTTTTTTTTTTCATTTTAAAGAGCATGGAACTGGTTATTTTATAGATTGGCTCTAAGATTTAAGTAAAATGAAGAATTAGGACAATAAAACATGAATTTGGTTAGCGCGAAGCTTTCACGCTTTAGAGTCCGTAATAATAACTTTTTAATAACATGTCGCACAAACATCGTTAAATCGACTCACGGAGTGATTCAGATATGCCCTTTCCCTTGGTTAAGGGTTTAAAAACAGAAGTAAGAGAGTATTATTGTCGATCAAGCCCGACCATATGCGGTTAGATGTTATTTTCTTATTCCATGGAAGGTACCAAAAATAGTGGACCTGTTTGGCTAGTTTCAATTGCGATGGTTCCAGTATGAGCTCTACTTTGATTCCAGGCAGCCGCCCAGACTGACGGAAGTTCATCGGTAAATATTAACATCGTTAAATAGATATTTCTTTGTGTTACATATATCATCACAAACTTATTATACCCTTCCCACCTTTAGTGGGCTTGAGTATAAAAATTACTCTGCCACAGATATCCATGTGTAAACCATATAAAATTCCTTTAACCAATATTTTTTAATTATAACCATTTTATAATCACACAGCTTAGAGTAATATTATTTTTTTTTGTATATATAAAGGGTCTTTCGTTAGCCGCTATCCATCTTCATATTTTAACAAACAAAATATGTTATCAAAATTTAATTGCTCTTACTTACATAAGTGGCCCTTTATAGCAACCTTTGCGGGTCATTGACCGTGCTAAGAATAGTGTTCCAAACGCCTCGTTTTCTTGCCAAACCAATTTTTGCTGACTCTGAAAGATCCTTTCCAATTTTTATTGATGATTTCGTATCAGTAATCAAGGCATTTTTAGCAAAATTTGTCTTGAACAGTGATAAAACTTTGGAATATCCCTATGGTATTGCAAAAAATTTCCGTTTTTCCCTACGAGAAAAAAATGTTTCCCTGCAATTTTCCCTACATCACAAAAAGTAATTAAATCTAACTTAAGTGTATTCAATTTTTATACCCAAAAAGAATGGGGGGTATATTAAGATTGTCATTCCGTATATAATTTCCTCAATATTGGGTCACAAAATAAAAGGAATTTATATTCTTAATCGTTATGAAATTCTAAGACGATTTAGCGATGTCCGTCTGTCTATCCTATCCGCCTAAAAGAAAGGAGCTAGGTCACTGAAACTTGGCAAAGACATGTTATTGAAAGGAAGTTTTATGTCGATGACAGCCAGTGTGCAAAATTTGGTCACAATCTGTCACCATATTTGACCATAGCTCCCATTTAAAAAACGTACGGAAACACAAAATACCAAAAAGAAAATTGGTTTCTTTCCGTCAAATGAAAGCGCGGTAGGGCCTTAATACAAGAGCTAGAAAATTTTACAAAAGTATTTTCGATATATTATAGAAGTTGTGTAATGAAATGAACGAAATCAGGTCACATTCTCTTTTTATATCGACAATAAAAAAGATTTGGAGGTACATTTAATATATCAATGTATATGTATTTATAAATGTATGTATGTGTAAATATTTTACTAACAATATCACACTTGGTCCACATTTTAAATAAGCCGCACCCTCGTAGATATATAAGTTACGTTTCTGAATTTAACACAACTTGATGGTGGGTATATAAGATTCGGCACAGTCGAATATAACAATCTTACTTGTTTATACAACAAAAAATGACAAATTTAAAAAAATGAAAAAAAATTTTGTAAATTTTGTAAATTCCGTACATTTTGCCATAAATCAAAAATCTGTCCTTTTTTCCCTACGACCAAAATTTTTAAAGAAAATTCTCTATAAATTTATTTTATTGCTTATGTAAAACAATATAAAAAATCTTAAAAAAAGAAATCTAATTGACCTTTTTTTTGCAATTAAAATTTTGGTATATAGAAATTTGCCATTTAGAAATTTGCCATTTATTTTATAAAATTCGATTTTCTGGATTCGTTTGTAAATTAGCGGCATTTTTTATTTTTGAAACCTAAGGAAAATATATGGGACTATATAACTGCATTTCAGAAAGTTTTAAAATCGGCTTGACTTTTTCGTTATATGTTCGAAAACACAAAAATTTTCTTAAAAATTAGGCAAATTTCGTTCCATACTGTTCGTAAACGGAATGTTGCACTGACTTGAACTTTGGACTAAAATCATCTTAGAACCACGTTCTCAAATATATATTAAAACATTAACTTTCGATAAAAAGCTTCTTCGTAAAAAATAAAAAATCGATACCATCTTTTTGAGAAAAATTCACATTTTTTGATCAGCAAAAAATTTTAAATTTGTAAAACCCTTTTTAAAAAATATTTGTTTTTGAAAATTTCTGAACATTTAACGGTTCAAGAAATTTAAAAACATTTTTCACTATTTGGTTTCCTGAACTGTTGGCTGTATGCCAGTATTTTTTAAAGAAATTATGTGTTTAATATCGAAAGCATAAAGGGTCAAAAACTAACCAAGTAAGAGTATTATATTCGGCTGTGCCGAATCTTATATACGCACCATCAAGTTGTGTTAACTTCAGAAACCGGGTGCAGCTAATCCAAAATCTGGACCAAAACTGAAAAAATCGCTAAGCTAATTGGTATAGTTGGTAAAACCTTTGGACTAAATTCGGTTGCCGTAGCTTTATAGTTCAACATTTAAAAATATTTTAGTGGTTTCCCCAGTATTTACTTTGATCAAAATTCGGCCTCATAACCGGGTATAGTTTTGCATTAATAAGTTGTTAAATACTTTTCGTTGTGCTTAATATGTAGTTGGGCTAAACATGTTAATAGTAATATGGCAGGTCCATATATATCGTTAGGAGTTCCTAATGCATTCATCATATATAAAGTCTGGGCTGAACATTGATTGATGCCTATCTAATTTTATAGGTGCAATCTAAATATAATGAATGTACCTCCAAATCTTTTTGATTGTAGATATAAAAAAGGGGATTTATAGCCAAATGTTGACCGATTGTAACAAAATTTTACGCACTGGCTGGTATATATATAGAGCTTATTCTTGCAAAATTTAGTGGCCATAGCTATCATAGTTTCTAATTTAATAGCTTTTAACTGGCCTTTGCTAAAATTTTTGGTTTCAGTGAGTGTTTTTTATATGAAAGCTAAAGTCAAATATGGACTGATCCCTATAAAATTTGATAAACTGATCAAAAATTGCATAAAACTTGCCTATTTTAAATTTAATCGTCATAGCTATTACAATTGTATTCAATTTATCAGCATTAATGTGTTTCCCGGGGCGGGGTTATATTAAATTTAGTTAGAGCTCCCTAACTAAATTTGAACCGATTTCAACACACATCTTTTTCAAGATATCCAAAATACTTTTGTAAAATTTTGTCCCTCTAGCTCTTTTTGCTAAGGCGCTATCGTGCTTTTATCTGACGGACAGACGGACATAAACAACCTTTTCTTTATGTATTTTTGTGTTTCCATAAGTTTTTTATATGGGAGCTATGGTGAAATGGTGACCGATTGTGACAAAATTTTGCGCACTGGCTGACATTTTTATAAGACTTCCTTGTGCTTAAATTAGTCTTACTAGCTTTTGTAGTTATGTAGCTATCACGATTTTATCTGACGGACAGACGGACATAAATCCCCTTTTCTTTTTGAATTTATGTGTTTTCGTAAGTTTTTTATATGGGAGCTAGGTCAAATGGTGACCGATTGCGATAAAATTTTGTGCACTGGCTGGCATTTCTTGTGCCAAATTAAGTGGTTATATTTGTTATAATTTCAGATTTATTAGCATTTAAGTGTATTTTAGGTGAAATTTAGGATGTTTTCGTAAGTTTTTTGTATGGGAGCTATGGCCAAATGTGAACCGATTTTGATGAAATTTTACACGCTGCCTAGGGCTAATGAAAAACTTCTATATATCAAAATTTAACCAGAGCTGCTATAATTTGTCATTTATTAACAAATAAGCGATTAACCAAGACGAGGTTATACGGGAGCTATGGTCAAATGTAAACCGATTTTGCCCAATTTAATGCCAAAATTTTCTCAGAGATGAAGAATATTTTTACTAAGTTTCAGTGAGCTAGCTCCTTTCGTTTAGGCGTTATCGTGATTTTAACAGACAGACAGACAGACAGACAGACGGACGGACGGACAGACAGACGGACATCGCTCAATCGTCTTAGAATTTCATAAGGATTCAGAATTATATCGTTTTTGGTTTTTAAGCCAATATTAAGGAAATTACAAACGAAATGACAATCTCAATATACCCCCTATTCTTTTTGATGGTGGGTATAAAAATCAACCATAAATATTGTACAATAATTGAAAGATCTACACATTTCAAAAACTTTTTTACTTCTGAGGTAGTTTACTTTGACGCCATTCACACTTTGTAGACACAATGTAACCATAAATTAAACCATAACAATTTTCTCATACATACTGATGCAATCAGACTTACAGTTTAGAAGATACAGAATTATTACCATTTTTATTTTTTGGGTTTAACACGTTCACGCCGGCGTGTACCACCGGTGGCTCGCACATGTCTGCCTGATCGGGAGGCGCGTACCACCGGTGGCTCGCACAGAATTGTCTCATCGGGCGGCGCGTACCACCGGTGGCTCGCATATGATTGTACTACCAATCAGTGTGCATCACCAAATAACATAACCAATAACATAACCACAATAGCATCGAAAGAAAAATGCAGACCCATGGAGACCGTTTTCCTGTGCGATAATCTTTCGTTGAAACATTTAGTTCGGCCCCATCCGATGGAACAAAAAGCTTTCAGCGCAACCGCCTATGGGCGCGAAACATGAATTGCAGTGCCGTCGTGAACGTGTTAAACCACATTAAGCAGCTTTATTGTTTTTGAACCGGAATAAAGCTACTAGAACCCCTTCTTGGCTGAGGGGCTGCATTTTACACCACCATCATTAATTGGAATGGTGGTTTCTTCATTGCCGATATCATCGGATACCAACATTCTGCAGACATGTTCCCTTCTAGATTCTAACCTATCTTAAGAGATGATGTTGTATTTTTAAGTGTCATCCTGCACAACTTTATTAGCTTCGTAGGGATGCCATACTCAGACATTGCTTTAAACACCTTCTTCCGTATCGGGCTGTCAAAAGCTGCTTTGTAGTAAACAAATAAATGATACGTATCAATTTGTTTGTCTTGGGATTTCTTCAGGATTAGACGTAGAGTAAAGATCTGGTCAGTGGCTGATTTACCTAGTCTAAAGCCATATTGGTACGTCCCAAATATTTTGTTAACTTTGAGCCTTTCTAATCTTAAACATCTCAATCTCCTCAAACACACGTCTCTACATATCTTTCTTTTTACTGCGGAAGAGTCGTTTTTATTCCCTCTTTTTCTCTCGATATCTTTCTAAAGATCCACGAGTAGCTGCAGACTGCAGAGTTGCCCTGTAGGCCGCATTTTTCTCAGCAGTGGCGTTGTAGCACTCCTCGCCGTACCAAGAGTTTTTAGGATGAGGGATTTGATACCTTATTATAGATTTTGGAACAGAGTTCATGAGACATTATTGTTTAGTTAAGGAGACGATGTGACCCTTATGAACTATCAAAGTTCGAAAGTTCCTGTTGGAAAATCCTTTATGTAATTCTTTTAATTTTCCAATTATGAAACATATATTTTTACAAATTCTCTCCTGTGTGGAATTTTTCAATCATAAATCCTTATTTGTATTACTATACCCTTCACCAGCAGAGATGGAAGGGTATTATAAGTTTGTACTGATGTATATAACGCATAGAAATATTTGTCTCAGACACACCTTTTAGTTAATAGGTTTAGAATCACTTTTTGAGTCGATTTAGCGATGTCAGTCAGTCCGTCCGTAGTCTGCCTGGACCCCCATGTAAACCATGTAATCAAAGTATAGGTCGCAATTCTAAAGATAACACAGGTCAACAGCAAAAATGTGCTCGAGTTACCACTATATACATTTGATGTATCATGGCTACCTTAGTACAAAAATGGTAAAATTTTTAAATTATATGGCAAGATTTTTTTTTTTAATTTTTTTTTTAAATTGCAATTTTTTTTAGACCTTTCTTCAAATAATTAATGATAACTCAAAAACTACTAGTCCGATATTATTAAAATAAGGACCAGGATCCACTTTTTTGCAAAAGGGGTAACAAATAGCTTTGATTTTGCAAAAACTGAAAATTTGTCAATTTTTTTCGATTTAAAAGCTATTTTTCAGATTTGGGGCCTATGCGCTACGTGTTAACGTTGTTCAATTCGACTAAAATTTTGTGGGTGGAAGTTTCTCACCAAATCTCACAATAATCCGACATGCACCCCTTGAAATTGGAAAATTTATTTTTTCATATATTTGAAAACATGCTATAATGCGTATATCAAGCAAAAAACTAAAATTTTGTGAAAATGAGCGAATTCACTAAATTGTGAATAAATTCGAAAAAATCAATCGATTTTTGTTTTTTTCATTTTGTTGCTATTATATCGTCGTGCGGGAGTTTATGTGCTCTATCCGCCATTTTACACATTTTGAGTTAATAATGCCACTTTAGGTTTTCGACCCTAAATTTTTCAAATCTGCAATCCGTTTTCGGCTATCTCGTCTAGTTTTTGAGATACATAGTGTCTGTTTTGTTCTATATGCTTCAATACTGATTTTTTGTGATATTTTGCTCTATACGCCAAATATATGGTATCAAAATCTCAAAAAATTTTTTAGAAAAATTTAGGTAAAACTTCAAGATCGATTTTCTCAAAATGCATTTTTGGCGTATAGAGCACATAAACTCCCGCACGACGATATGTCGCTATGCGATAAAATAATAAATCTGGAAGTTTTTTGCCGTTTTCGATTTTTCATGATTTTTTTTAAAACGAAAATTTTTGCAATTTTTATGAAAAAAATAATTTTTTTTCTTAAATTTTTTATTATAACTCCGATACTATTGATCCGATTGAAACGCGATATATAAACGAATTAAAGGCTATGTAAATCTTAATTTTTTTGATTTTATTTTAATAATATCGGACTAGTAGTTTTTGAGTTATCATTAATTATTTGAAGAAACGCCTAAAAAAATTGCAATTTAAAAAAAAAAAATTTTTTTAAATCTTGCCATAGAATTTAAAAATTTTACCATTTTTGTACAAAGGATACATCAAAATTGTATAGTGGTTTTAAGAGCACATGAATTTTTTTTTATTTTGTTGTGCTGTGTAATTTGATGAAATTTGGCACAGATCATTTTTTTATTGAAATTGAAATTCGTCAAAATCGGTCCATTATTTATGGTACCTCCCGTAGGTCAAAACGCACCAAATGAGACAAAAATCACTAAAACGCTCGTAAATCTGAAGATAATATGAATTTTGAGTTGTTTTTCGAATACGTAATTTTTGTAAAAATGACAAAAAATAGCTTTAATATATAAGTTTTGAGAAAATGTTTGTATGATGGGAAAATTTTGCAAATATTTGTCTTTATACAGTTAAAAGAACACCTTTGACAATAGTGGTGAAGAGCATCCCATGGTCGGGCTTGACCGACCATAGCACTTTCTTACTTGTTTTGTTTTTGCTAAATATCTTTTGTATTATTCAATACAAAATGTTTTTCATTTAAATATTCAAATTAATTTGATTCAATTTGTTGCTTTAAAAAAAACTTTTTTTGTTTATCTTCGAATAATTGATGTAGTCTATTTAGCTTAGGTTTAAGTCCCTAAATTAAGACAAACATTTCAAATATTCAATAATGAAATTTATTTAATTATGTAGAAATATTTTCTCTTTAAATTAATTTATTCATTTATTTTTCATTAGACATTGGCTTTTGTTATTCATTAGGATCCTTTTGATGTTTAATTAAATTTTTTGTTTGTTTGTGAATATAGTGAGAGCATTTGTGTTAGTAAATCTAAATTAATTTAAATATGTACTTTTACTAAGTAAAAAGCACATGTATACCCTACACCATCATAGGCGGGAGAAGGGTATATTTGATTTTTGGTGATATATGACACTCACCTACAGCTTAAGCCATCGAATCTTTATTGCATTCTGACTTTATTTAAAGATTTACGCCCGATATTCTGGCTGTCTTCTCACCAAAAGTTTGTGTGCAAAGGAGAGGTCATAATACAGGGGTTGCCTTATGTTAATATTGGGTGCTTTTTTAAATTTCTTTTGGACAACACTATTTTTGACATTATGTAACATGTTACCGTCAAAGGTGTACAGTTTGGTTAACAATTATTATTTATGTAAATTTGTTTTATCCCATTACTTTTACTCTAACAAATTGAAACACCCCTAATAAACTTAAGCAAATACATTTGAATATAATACAATTTTCGATTTTCCCTTTTTTGTATTATTCGACTTGAGTGTAGGTACTTGAGCAAATATTTCAATGTAATCTCAAATATTTGTTTGTTATATAATCGAATTTTATGAAAATTTGCATATAAATGCCATACAATAATACACCCACTCTGGCGAAATCTAGATTGAAATTTGAGTTCAAAATAATGAAAACAAGGATGGAAAAATCAATATTAACTCTACCTACATCTAATTTTCAATTAAATGTAGAAATATTTAAGGATACTTAAATTAACTTCGTTATGTAAGCAACAAAGAATTCATATAATTGACTAAGTTACCAGGCATTAGCTTAAAAGTACCAGTATCTAAATAATTCTAAAAAGTACCGAAATACTTGTCATTTGGACATTAACTTCGTCTGTCTGTGTGTCTGTCTGTCTGTGCGTCTGTCTGTGCGTCTGTCTGTCTGTCTGTCTGTCTGTCTGTCTGTCTGTCTGTCTGTCTGCCTGTCCGTCCGTCTGTCGGTATGTCTGTTTATTGTTGGCACGATAAAACCTTAACGACAGGATATAGGTCACTGAAATTTGGCAGAAATATTCTTTATTTCAGAGAAAATTTTGGTATTGAAATCGGGAAAAATCGGTTCAAATTTGACTATAGCTCCTGTATAACCTTGTCTGTCTGTTTTTCTGTCTGTCTGTCGGTATGTCTGTCTGTCTGTCGGTATGTCTGTCTGTCTGTCTGTCTGTCTGTCTGTCTGTCTGTCTGTCTGTCTGCCTCTCCGTCCGTCTGTCGGTATGTCTGTTTATTGTTGGCACGATAAAACCTTAACGACAGGATATAGGTCACTGAAATTTGACAGAAATATTCTTTATTTCAGAGAAAATTTTGGTATTGAAATCGGGAAAAATCGGTTCACATTTGTCATATAGCTTCCGTATAACCTCGCCAAGGCTAATCGCTTATTTGCTAATAAATGACAATTAACGATGGTATATAAAAGTTTTACATAAGTACTAGGCAGCATAAAAAATTTCATCGAAATCGGTTCACATTTACCCATAGCTCCCATACAAAACATTTATGAAAATGGCCTTAATATACCTAAAATACACTTAAAGGCCAATTAATTTAAAACTGTAACAGATATAATCACTAAATTGCGCAAAAAGGAGTCTTATGTCAATGCCAACTAGCGTGCCAATTTTTGTCACAATCGGTCACCATTTGACCATAGCTCCCATATAAAAAAAAAAATACAAAAAGAAAATGGGCCTTAAGTCCGTCTGTCCGTCAGAGAAAAGCGCGATAGCGCCTTAACGAAAAAAGCGAGAGAAACAAAATTTTACAAAAGTATTTTGGATATCTTGAAAAAGTTGTGTAGTGAAAATGAACAAAATCGGTTCACATTTAGTAAGAGCTCCCATATAAACCTGATCCGGAAAACACATTAATGCTGATAAATTCAATACAATTGTAATAGCTATGACGACTAAATTTAGAACATAGAAGTTTTATGCAACTATTGTTTAGTATATCAAATTTTATAGGAATCGGTCCATATTTGACTATAGCTTTCATATAAAAAACCCTCCCGGAAATCAAAAAAAAAATGTAGCAAAAGCCAGTTAAAAGCTTTTAATGTTTCAAGAATAAGATCTACATAAAAACCAGCCAGTGTGTAAAATTTTGTTACAATCGGTTTACATTTGGCTATAATTCTTATATATATTTATATATATATATATATATATATATATATATATGTATATATATATATATATATATATATATATATATACATATATATATATATATATATATAACATCCCCTTTTTATATCTACAATTAACAAGATTCGGAGGTAGAAGCAGCATATTAAGATTGCACCAATGTCCAGAAACTCCTAATAAAATACATGGACCTGCCGTATTACTATCAACATGTTTATCTTAACTAAATTTTAAGCTAAACTAAAAGTATTTAACAGATTGTTAATGATAAATTATACCCAGTTATGAGATTTAATTTTGTGCAATAAAATACTAGGGAAACCACATAGATTGTAATGCAGTTTTATTTTCCACTTGAGGTAATGCCTAGTCTGTCCAGGTTCATCAAAGGTCTGCTTCCTTTAATATATTGTGCTTCCACAGGGCGGATTGTTATCTTCGTGAGTCGTTGGCTATGCTTATTTGGGTTAAATAATAAGAGGCTTCTAAGTTTATTCAATACGACTTTTGATTTTACGATCCGCACTACACAATGGTATGTTTACCAAATTTTTTTGGAACTTCGGCTCGGTGTAAAGTACAAATGTTTCTTAATAACAAACTACGGTGTGTTATGGAATATCGATTGGGATTAATTATGAGGTTTTAGCTATCTACGAAATATAGTGATTCGACTGGCTAGCTATGAAGTTATAATCCCACAAGATAAATGCTTCAGCTCTCGGTTGGCTAACTTCGTTTCTATGATAAGTACTTCGTCTACTATTGATAAGATCGGCTATCTACGGAATTTAATTCGACGAGACATATACTTCGGCTCTCGGTCGGTTATTTACAAGGATAATAATACACGGATGAGATAAAAACTTCGGCTCTCAATCGGCTAACTACAGTATTCAATCCGACGTGATAAATACTTCGGCTCTCGGTGGACTAATTACAAAGCAAATAATACTCCCATGAGATAAAAACTTCGGCTATCAATCGGCTAACTACAGCATTAAATCCGATGACATAAATACTTTGGTTCTCGGTCGGCTAATTACAAAAGCAAATAATACTCCGATGGGATTAAACGTCGGCTCTCGATCGACTTACTACGGTATTCAATCCGACGAGATAAATACTTCGTCTCTCGGTGGACTAATTACAAAAGCAAATAATACTCCGATGAGATAAAAACTTCGGCTCTCGATCGGCTAACTAAAAAGCAAAGAACTCTCCGATGAGATAAAAGCTTCGGCTCTTATTCGGCTAACTACGGTGTTATAATATAACAATCAGATCAACTAACTACGATGTTAACTACTAGGAGGAACTCTAAGTTCAGCCTCCCACTGTGTTTGATTTGATTTGATATTTATTCCAGATATTTATATTGATACATTGTTTGTTAAACATCAAATTAAAACTAGTTTTCCTTAACGATCTACATAACTAACCCCCCTCTGTGTTAAAAACAAGAATACTTATGCTGGTATGGTTTTCAACTAAATGAGAATTATGTTTAGGTTCTGGTTTTTATTTATTAATATATATTTAGATATATTAAGGAGGTAGCAAAAATGAAAAATAGGGTGTTCAAAAGAGTGCAATAGATAGATGAACGTAGTAGAACTTAATATAATATTTGTAACGGCACATTACAAGATACTTTTAAATGTTGAACTATAAAGCTCCTGCAACCGAATTTAGTCCAAATATTTTACTAACAATACCAACTAGTGTAACAAATTTTGTTCGAATGGTCCACATTTTGCATTAGCTGCACCCTCGTAGATATATGAGATATGTTTCTAAATTTAACACAACTTGATGGTCGGTGTATAAGATTCGGCATAGCTGAATATAACACTCTTACTTGTTATACCCACCATCAAAAAGAAGGGGGGGTATATTGAGATTGTCATTCCGTTTGTAATTTCCTTAATATTGGCCCAAAAATCAAAAACTATATATATTCTGAATCCTTATGAAATTCTAAGCGATGTCCGTCTGTCTGTCCGTCCGTCTGTCTGTCTGTATGTCTATTAAAATCACGATAACGCCCAAACGAAAGGAGCTAGCTCACTGAAACTTAGCAAAAACATTTTTCATCTCTGAGAAAATTTTGGTATTGAAATTGGAGAAAATCGGTTAACATTTGACCATAGCTCCCGTATAACCTCGCCTAAGCTAATCGCTTATTTGCTAATAAATAGCAAACTATAATAGCTATATGATAAAATTTGGTTTTGCATAAGCTATAGGCAGCATATAAAATTTCATCAAAATCGTTTCACATTTAGTCATAGCTCCCATACAAAAAACTTACGGAAACATCCAAAATTTCACCTAAAATACATTTAAATGCCAATAAATCTAAAACTTTAACAGATACAACCACTAAATTTAGCACGTATGTCAATGCCAACCAGTGTGCAAAATTTTGTCACAATCGGTCACCATTTGACCATAGCTCCCATATAAAAAACTTATGGAAACATAAAAATACATAAAGAAAAGGTTGTTTATGTCCGTCTGTCCGTCAGATAAAAGCACGATAGCGCCTTAACAAAAAGAACTAGAGGGACAAAATTTTACAAAAGTATTTTGGATGTCTTGAAAAAGATGTGTTTTGAAAATGGACAAAATCGGTTCAAATTTCGTTAGAGCTCCCATATAACCCCGCCCCGGAAAACACATTAATGCTAATAAATTGAATACAATTGTAATAGCTATGACGATTAAATTTAAAATAGAGAAGTTTTATGCAACTTTTTATCAGTTTATCAAATTTTATAGGAATTAGTCCATATTTGAAGCACTCACTGAAACCAAAAATTTTAGCAAAGGCCAGTTAAAAGCTATTAAATTAGAAACTATGATAGCTATGGCCACTAAAGCAGGAATAAGCAGGAATAAGCGCCAGCCAGTGTGTAAAATTTTGTTACAATCGGCCAACATTTGGCTATAATTCTTATATATAAAACATCACCCTTTTTATATCTGCAATCAAGAAGATTTGGAGATACATTTATTATATTAAGATTGCACCTATGAAATTAGATAGGCATCAATCAATGTTCAGCCCAGACTTTATATATGATGAATGCATTAGGATCTCCTAACGAAATATATGGACCTGCCGTATTACTATTAACGTAATACGTTATTGCCGTATTACTATTAACTATATATTAACGAAAAGTATTTAACAACTTATTAATGAGACCGAATTTTGATCAAAGTAAATACTGGGGAAACCACTAAAATATTTTTAAATGTTGAACTATTTATAAAGCTACGGCAACTGAATTTAGTCCAAAGGTTTATACCAACAATACCAATTAGCTTAGCGATATTTTCAGTTTTGGTCCAGATTTTGAATTAGCTGCACCCTTGTAGATATATGAGATATGTTTCTAAATTTAACACAACTTGATGGTGGGTATATAAGATTCGGCACAGCCGAATATAACACTCTTACTTGTTTTTTAATATTATATCTTTTATTATTTTAAATTCTTTCCCAGTATTGCTTAATTTGTTAATTTTTTTTAAACTTCATAAAATAGGATACATTAATTTTCCTTAATTTTCTTAATTAGCAATGAATATCATCACATTTTGAACTGGCTAGTGTATTTGCCAATTCAAATTGCGATATTTGTACATTTATATCATCAATATTAATTACGTTGAAATATTTAATAGTAAAATACCAAAATATAATTTAACAATTTCCATTACGAGTTTCAGTTTAATAATAACTCATTTCATTGTGTTTCCTGGCAACATGAAGGATGATATTTTATCATTTGTAGTCATTGCATCGACATCAAATAAAACTGCACACTTACTTTCCTACTTCTTTACTTCTTTCCGATTCGAGTAGTGAGAGTAGCAAAGATTTACAAGAATAATTCATATACTTAATGTAGAAATATAATCCATGGCAACTTAAGAGTTTGTGTAATACATACAAACATGTTTGTACTAGATATTAAAACCCGGCGATCTCCGTATTTTCTAACGATTCAAGTTATTATGTAAGACTTTTGGCATACACCGATCCAGCTGATTAAAATACTTAATGCTCTATTGAAAATGATTCCTTTGCTTTACCAATTTGCAAATGATACGATGTTTTACTATTTGCAATTGTTTGTGAATTTCATTTTTTTTAAATAGCTTTCGTGCTATTTAAGTGATATCTGGATAGAACTTTTATCTAAAATTCGCTACTGAATGCTAAGAAAATCAATCCAGAGTGGTTACTACCTTTTTTCTCAGGAACAATCTGAATATATTGAATGTACCTCTAAATCTTTTTCATTGCAGATACCTAAGGTTGAGTGCAAAATTTATAATAACTCTTATTATGCGAACCCTGTGGAAGCTCGGTATAAATCGAGAGTAGATACTACTGATTTAAAAAGCAAAAAGTTTTGAAAGGGTAGAAAATATCTAAAACCATTGCTTTTCTTTTGCCAAAACGAAGGACTAGTAGGTCTCCCGTAGAGGCTCGTATATGAATATCCTTCAGGTCGCTTGGTAATTGCTTTGTCTCCAGATAGCACACAATTTGGTAATATTCCATGGCATTATAAAGTTCGGAAATTATTGCTTTAGAACTGTTGCATACAACTTCTCTACTCTAAATTTAGTCGTCATAGCTATTACAATTGTATTCAATTTATCAGCATTAATGTGTTTCCCGGGGCGGGGTTATATGGGAGCTCTAACTAATTTGGAACCGATTTTGTCTATTTTCAACACACATCTTTTTCGAGATATCCAAAATACTTTTGTAAAATTTTGTCCCTCTAGCTCTATTCGTTAAGGCGCTATCGTGCTTTTATCTGACGGACAGACGGACATAAACAACCTTTTGTTTATGTATTTTTGTGTTTCCATAAGTTTTTTATATGGGAGCTATGGTCAAATGGTGACCGCTTGTGACAAAATTTTGCACACTGGCTGGCATTGACATAAGACTTTCTTGTGCTTAATTTAGTCTTACTAGCTCTTGTAGTTAAGCAGCTATCACGATTTTGTCTGACGGACACAAATCCCCGTTTCTTTTTGAATTTTTGTGTTTTTTTTTGGGAGCTAGGCCAACTGGTCACCGATTGCGACAAAATTTTGCACACTGGCTGGCATTGACATAAGACTTTCTTGAGGCAAATTTAGTGGTTATATCTGTTATACTTTTAGATTTATTAGCATTTAAGTGTATTTTAGGTGAAATTTAGGCTGTTTTCGTAAGTTTTTTGTATGGTAGCGTGAAATTTTACACGCTACCTAGGGCTAATGTAAAACTTCTATATACCAAATTTTATCATCATAGCTGCTATAATTTGTCATTAATTAACAAATAAGCGATTAGCCTAGACGAGGTTATACGGGAGCTATGGTCATATGTAAACCGATTTTGCCCAATTTCAATACCAAAATTTTCTTGGAGATGAAGATTATTTTTACTAAGTTTCAGTGAGCTAGCTCCTTTCGTGCAAGTACATTTGTAAATTACTAGCCATTTGGACCCGGCGCTGCCCGGGTTGGTTGCCTTTGTTTCCCTATAACTCTGAAGTAATCATTTTAGTCACCGATATTTGATTGGTTACTATGTTCTTGACAGTGTCAAAATACAAGTCATTTTTTAAAGCTTGGACATTGTTTACATGACCATCTATATCTACCAAATTAAGACCTTTCACTTTATGAAATTTTAAACCCCTAAATCTTAGTTTCTTACCGATATTAAATTTTTCAACAAGTAAGAGTGTTATATTCGGCTTTGCCGAATCTTATATACCCACCATCAAGTTGTGTTAAATATAGAAACATATCTCATATATCACCAAGGATGCAGCTAATTCAAAATCTGGACCAAAACTGAAAAAATCGCTAAGCTAATTGGTATTGTTGGTAAAACCTTTGGACTAAATTCGGTTGCGGTTGCTTTATAGTTCAACATTTAAAAATATTTTAGTGGTTTCCCCAGTATTTACTTTGATCAAAATTCGGTCTCATAACCGAGTATAGTTTTACATTAATAAGTTGTTAAATTCTTTTCGTTGTGCTTTATATGTAGTTAGGCTAAACTCGTTAATAGTATTACGGCAGGTCCATATATTTCGTTAGGAGTTCCTAATGTATTCATCATATATAAAGTCAGGGCTGAACATTGATTGATGCCTATCTAATTTCATAGGTGCAATCTTAATATAATGAATGTACCTCCAAATCTTTTTGATTGTAGATATAAAAAGGGGATGTTATATATATAAGAGTTATAGGCAAATGTTGACCGATTGTAACAAAATTTTACACACTGGCTGGTATATATATATATATAGCTTATTCTTGCAGTTTATTTAGTGGCCATAGCTATCATAGTTTCTAATTTAATAGCTTTCAGCTGAACTTTGCTAAAATTTTTGGTTTCCGTGAGTGTTTTTTATATGAAAGCTAAAGTCAAATATGGAATGATTCCTATTAAAATTTGATAAACTGATCAAAAATTGCATAAAACTTCCCTATTTTAAATTTAATCGTCATAGCTATTACAATTGTATTCAATTTATCAGCATTAATGTGTTTCCCGGGGCGGGGTTTTGTCCATTTTCAACACACATCAAGATATCCTTTTCGTTAAGACGCTATCTTGCTTTTATCTGACGGACAGACGGACATAGACAACCTTTTCTTTATGTATTTTTGTGTTTCCATAAGTTTTTTATATGGGAGCTATGGTCAAATGGTGACCGCTTGTTGTCATGTCCCCCTGAACGGGTTAAGTGTTTTAGATAAAAAGAAGAAGAATCGAGTTTTAAATTTTGTTTTTTTATGGAACACTTGTTCAAGGGGGCAACAATCGAAACAAGAGGAATTGAAAAAAAAGATGAAAAAAAAGATGTCTGCCAGAATAAAAAAAGGCGGGAGGAACGGGAGAGAGAAATGTAAGCTAGAGGAAGAACGAGTGAAAAAGGACCACTCCTGGATTGAATGTTAAAAGAGATCGTCTTTTTTTTTGTAATAAGAAAATAAATGGTGCTTTAGTTTTTTTATTCAAAATAATAAAACTTTATTTAAAAATTAAAAAGAAAGAATAATAAAATATAAAAAAAACATACACACATTAAAAGAACGAATATAAATACATACCAAAATAAATAAAGATAAAAAAATATATAAACAAAATTATACACTCAAGTTATACATGAAACATCCACAAAATACACATAAAATACACAAAAAAAAATATCCACAAATACATAAAAATTATCCACAAAATACACAAAAATATCCACAAAATACACAAAAAAAAATATCCACAAAATACACAAAAAATATCCACAAAATACTCCTAAAATATACTTGAAATATCCGCAAAATACGCAGAGCCCAAAACAACTTCCGGACGGACAGAACGCTTACGACTAAGACCAAAGTACAAAAAAAAGAAGGAAAGGTTAGGTTTCTTTAAATAAGGCCGCTACGGGTTAGTATATTATAATATATGAGATTGTGGTAACGAAACGTATATCGGGTCCGATCTACGTTTTGGTTCTAGTGTTTTTTTATTAAACTGTAAAAAAAAAACGTTTAGCCGGCAACGAAACGGAATCCTTTTTTTTTGACCTCGGACTGAACTTGGACACAACCAACAACAACAACAAAAACATGGAAAGTGGCTCAACATAAATATTAATAACTAATAAAGGAAATATGGAGTAATAATAAAAAAGGTAAGTGAGTAGTATTTAAGCTGTAGGGGTATATGTTAGGGGCAGGTTCGATCATAGGCCAAGAACCTGCCATGGAAGAGGGTGGGCAGGCCATTGCAGCAGTCCATCAGCTGCAGGCCAAAGAAGTAGGAGGTCGCGATAGCTAGGGATTATAGAGAAAATGCCAAAATTAGTAAGAGTTGAGAAAAGGGAATTTTTGTACTTCCTTTTTTTTGATCAGCAACTTGTGGGTAGCTGGACTGGTGGACCTTACGCCCTCTACCGGCTTAGCCAGGCAGAATAACACCAAAATCCCCCGCACATCCAGATTTTCAGCGTTGCCAGTCCAGAGGTCCACAGAGCTCGCTCAAGAGTTGCTGACAAAAATGGCGCCCAACTAAGGGGGCCCGAAATTCGGGTTTCCAAATTCCATAGTTTTTTATTTACTTTTACCTTCTCACCCAATATGATTTCATCATCCAGCGTAAGTCATATTAAATATGATCAATAAAGGTCGTTTAGTATTTGCGACGCTGGAAGATGTGGTCCTATAGGGAGAGAATTTGAGAGGCTTGCTATTAGTCTTTTCTCAAGAACAGGTGTAAGTCACATTATCATTGAATTCGGATTCAGATAATGTTAGCTACAATGTTCTGGGGGAAAGAGTAACAAGCAGGAAATATATTAGTTAAAATCAAAAATAATAGCAAAAAGATGATACTTACAGGACTTGCATTTTCGATGGATAAGTCGTAGGATGTAACTTTGGGAAGTTTGTCCTATAGTCGATCCATTGGAAGTTTAAGTTCTGCAGAGGTCATCATCCAGTTTTTCGTCTCTATTCTCAACTTTTGTTCTGAAAAATATAAGTTTAAAACAAAAAGAATATATATTACCTAGATGTCGTCGATGATTTATTTCTTTGGCCACATTTATCCCTACAGCTTATAATTCTCACTACCCTATAATTAAATAAAGAAAAAAGATCAATAATTAAAATTTTATTTCAGAGTAATTTGTTTACTATAAATACCATTGGGTTTTAAGTTGATTCCTCACATTGAGAAGATCCTTTTTATTTTGATAAAAAGTAAAAGGATTATTAATATAATAGTTAGCATACATTAGAATGGTTGAAACTAGGGCAACAAGTAAGATGCAAGGTGATTCCGCTTCCTCTTCCTCTAGGCCCATTCTAGGAAGGGTTCCTCCAGCTACAACAACATCCGCAACGTCAACCTTAACAACCACCATTACAACTACAGCCAGAACAACTCCAATCGTGTCAAACCCAGTATACTTCCCAGCTGACATCCCACTAATAGAGTCGAGTATAACATCTCCCAGCTATAGCAGTCTAACGGCGCAAAATGTACGCCAAGAGTTTAGGAGTCAGAGCAATGCCTACGTACCGGTGACGCATCCAACAGCCGAGGAGAATATTCAAAATATTGTTGACTCAACAATAGGGATAAGGCAAGTAGAGATGTTGAGAACAATGGAGGAGCGACTACGAGATTTGGTACCGCAGATAGTGGCGGAAAGCATCCGGTCACTATCCAGAGTCTCAAGTAACCAAATGCCTCCACTATTTCCTGCACCTGAAGTCAATAGGTCGCAACAGCCGATGTTTCAAGCCATTAGGCCTCCACAACCCCAGTACATGCCGCAAGTTCCACCATCACAGGTGCCGCAGGATCAACCATCCAATATGTCACAAGCTCGACCATCTCGTATGCCGTCAGTACCACAACCACATATGCATAGCACAATACAGCACCCCAATATACATAATAGAGTGAATCACAACACCTCATACTTTCCTGGAAATGACAGTAGCACTTTGCACCATGATGTCAGACATCGTAAAATTGGCCTGGATAAATGGGGTGTGAACTTTGATGGCTCTTCGAAAGCAATGGGTGCCCAAGAGTTCGTGTTTAGAGTCGAAGAAATGCGCAAGGACTTTGGGAACAGCTGGTCGGAGGTGTTGTGCCAGTTCCATCAAATACTTTCTGGCGAGGCTCTAGAGTGGTACTGGATGCAAAGGCGGCATCAGCCAGCACATTCCTGGGAAGAGTTGAAGGAGGCGGTGATTAATCGATTCAGGCGTTTTAATAGTGACGTAGAAATTCAGCGCCAAATCATGGACCGTCGCCAACAGGGACAGGAAGCGTTTGAAGATTTTTATAATGCTGTATTAAGACTAAGGAGTCAACAAACAATCCCAATAGGAGAATCAGAATTAATCGATATTATGAAAACTAACCTTAAAAGCTCTATGGCGCAGCTAGTTTTTCCTATTCGGATGTTCGGCTTGAGCCATTTTCGCTCTGAGTGTAAGAAGGCCGAGTCGCTTCTTCAATCCCAGCGACAGGGGTACGGCCAGCGTTTTGCTCCCAGGGTAAATGAATTATACGACGAATATGACGAACAAATCCCAGCTGAGGTAGAAGCAATAAGTAATACCTCCAAATATACTTGCTGGAATTGCCGACAACTGGGCCATGGCTTCATGGAGTGCCCATCGTCATCGAGAAGGCTGTTTTGTTTCAAGTGCGGCATGGACAACACAGTGACCCCGAAATGCCCGCGTTGTTCGGGAAACCGGAGGTCGGACCCGTCTGCTGGGGAACCCCGTCCGAAACCGGCATCCCAGTAAGTAAACTGGATGATTTCAATGATCTAGAGGAAGAGAAGAATAAACGGGTCATCAAAATCTTAGTAAACAGTAAAGTTAGGATAAGTGAAAAGGCAGGAGAGTCTAGAGTTAGGGAAATTAAACCATTACATATAAGGATTAAAGAATATGAAGAAGCTAGGAAGAGAATTTTTGGAAAAAGTAGGATAGAGAAAACGCGAGAACGGTATAGGAAGAGAAAAGAACTTAGGCGTGAGATCGCCAACGTATCTTTATACGAAGGCGAAGATACACGTTTGTACACCCGTATCTCTATCAACGGGGTAGAGATTGAGGGTCTTCTAGACAGTGGCGCAACTGTAACGGTTCTCGGCGAAGGATGTGACGATGTCGTGAAGAAGACGGGAGCTATGGTAGTCAGTTTTCCAGCGACCGTGAAAACTGCAGACGGTAGGTCTCATAAAATTCAAGGTCGGTTCAAAGCAAAGATAAGGTACAACAGAGTAGAAAGGGAGATCACTTTCTACCTTGTTCCGACCTTGAAGAGAGCGCTTTTCCTGGGTGTCGATTTTATGAAAGCGTTTCGTTTGATTGTCAATTTAGATAGCTTGACCACAAATGATATGCTTTGGAGGGAGGAATCGGGCGAAAATCCGATGAATCCTTTAATGCATATACTTTGTGATCAGGACAGAAAGTTGTTGGAAGCTACTATCGCTAAGTTTCCTTCATTTGTGGAAAAAGGGCTTGGGAAGACGGAATTAGAGACACACCTAATAGATACGCAGGACGCAGCGCCTGTGAAGCAGAGACATTACCCAGTGTCTCCTGCTGTGCAAAAACTTATGTATGCTGAATTGGATAGGATGCTTGCTATGGGCGTTATTGAGACAAGTCAAAGCCCCTGGAATAATCCAGTGACACTAGTGCGCAAAGGCACCAAGAACAGGCTTTGTTTGGACGCGCGAAAGCTCAATGCGCTCACAGTCAAGGACGCTTATCCACTTCCGCATATAGAAGGATTGCTTAGCAGACTGGGTGACACGCACTATATATCTAGTGTGGATTTGAAAGATGCTTTCTGGCAAATCCCACTGGATATACAGAGTCGTGAGAAAACTGCTTTTACAGTGCCAGGGAGACCACTTTATCACTTCACTGTCATGCCTTTTGGGTTGTGTAATGCAGCCCAAAGATTATGTCGGTTAATGGATAAAGTGATCCCTTCCGACTTGCGAGATCGAGTATTTGTGTATCTAGACGATCTTCTCATTGTTACTCCTGATTACCACACCCACTTAAACATACTTCAGCGGGTGGCGGAGCTGCTTTCTAAGGCTAAATTGACAATTAACGTTGAAAAATCCAAATTTTGTTTTAAGGAGCTTCGATATCTAGGATATATTGTTGGCGGAGGTATGCTAAAACCTGACCCGGACAAGATATCCTCGATATTGGAGTTTCCTTATCCCAAGACACCCAGGCAAGTGCGCGGATTTATGGGGACTACCGGCTGGTATCGCCGATTTATAAAAGATTACGCGACCATAGCCAACCCAGTTTTCGAAACGTTGAAGAAATCGCGCGTGTTTAACTTTACGGAGGAAGCCAAAATCGCCTTTAATAAGTTAAAGGAAGCTCTTACCTCGAGTCCGGTACTGCGTCATCCAGACTTCTCAAAGCACTTCTTTGTTCAGTGTGACGCGTCGGATATCGGTATTGGTGCGGTACTTTTTCAAAAAGATGAGGTAGAGGGAGAACACCCGATCGCGTTTATGTCGCAAAAGTTGACTAGTGCTCAACGTAATTACTCTGTGACGGAGCGAGAGTGTCTGGCAGTAGTTATGGCCATCAAAAAATTCCGTGCGTATATAGAATTGATGCCATTCACTATTATAACTGACCACTCGAGTCTCAAGTGGCTTATGTCCAACAAAGAGCTCAGTGGAAGGTTAGCACGATGGAGCCTGCTACTTCAATCCTATACGTTCGACATCGAACATCGCCAAGGGAGCAAAAACATAGTACCAGACACTCTCTCTCGCTATAACATGGAGGAAATTGTGGTTGATGTCAAGCGACTCATTGATCTGGAATCGCCTGCTTTTTCTTCTGAGGAGTATCTGGAATTAATCAAAGAAATAAAGGATAAGGAAAATAATGTACCAGATATTAAAGTTGCGGATAATTATATATATAAACGTACCGTTCACTATGCTGGCGACGAATGCTCTGAAGAGTTTTCATGGAAGCTCTGGGTTCCTTCAGCATTAAAAGAAGAGCTCATTACAAAAGCTCATGATCCACCATCGTCCGGTCATGGAGGTTTTCATAAAACATTAAAACGGTTACGTGAGTATTTTTTCTGGCCAAATATGACCAGACACGTTCAAGAATATGTGAAGAGATGTGAAGTTTGTAAAGAGAGCAAAAGCTCTAACCAAGTCCTTCGACCGCCAATGGCTGAGAATGTCGTCGACATTGTCAGGCCCTTCCAGAAAGTCTATATCGACTTCCTGGGACCGTACGTGCGCTCAAAATCTGGAAATTGTTTTATTTTTATTGTTCTTGACCATTTCTCTAAATTTGTGTTACTAAAAGCGATGGCCAAGGCAAATAACAAAAATGTGGTACGATTTCTGGTGACGGAAGTTTTTCACAAATTTGGAGTGCCAGAAATAATTCTCTCCGATAATGGCAGCCAATTTGTGTCAAAAGAATTTGGAGAAATGATTGAGAGTTTTGGAGTAAAGCATATAAAAACGGCAATCTATTCGCCCCAAGCAAATGCGTCGGAGAGAGTCAATCAATCGATCCTAGCAGCAATTAGGTCTTATTTGAAGGATGACCAGAGAGATTGGGATAACCATCTCTCAGAGATTGAGTGTGCTCTTAGGTCATCAGTGCACACATCGATTGGTATGACTCCTTACTTCGCGTTGTTTGGGTCGAATATGATCACTCATGGGAGCGTATATAAATTGGCAAGAAAACTACAGCTTATGGAAGACACTGAGGCGAATTTCATACCGAAATCTATAAAGAACGATCTTATTCGTAATAAAATCCGGGAAAATTTATCTAAAAGCTATGCTCTTAGAGCAAAGCAATATAATAAACGGGCACGCAAAGTTCAATTCAAACCGGGTCAAGAAGTGTATAGGCGCAATTTCGCTCTCAGTGACTCCAGTAAACTGTATAACGCAAAAATGGGGAAGAAGTTTTTGAAATGTCGTATCGTTCGTCCGGTCGGGAATTGCTACTACGAGCTAGAAGATCTGCAGGGGAAGACAATCGGTGTGTACCACGCAAAAGACATCAAACAATAAGTACTTTCCTTTTCTCTATGCCTTACCAAGTTTTCTTCGACTATTATTATTTTTTTTTAAGTTTAGTTCCTAGACCTCTCTTCATATTCAAAATATCCGGTGTAATGGGTATTTTTCTAATTGTATGCTTATACTCCCTGTAGTCACTCCCTACGACATAATTTTTTTGTAATTAGTATTATTTTTTTTCTTTTTAGTTCTTTTCTTTTAGATTAGTTTTTTTTGGGCGTAAATAGAGAAATGAATTTTAGGGACTTTAATTTTTAAAAACGCTTGAAGTACAAAGTTTTTAGATCATTTTTATTTTAAATATAGTTAATTTAAATACTAGTAAATACTTAAAATAAAATATAGTTTAAGAAACACCTTTGTTAGGTTTAGATTTTATTTTAGATTCGAAATATGAATTAATTTAAACTGAATTACTTTCGAGTCTAAAAAGTTAAAGTGCTACTTCGTTAAGTCTTTATTTTTATCTATAGTCAAATGTATCTATGTTTCAAATGTTCTTTTTGGTAAATCAAAATGTTTTTTTTAAACCATTTATTATTAAGATTTGCAAATGAACTTAGGATCGGTTTGGTTTTCGGCACCTTTTTAACCAGAAGTACATTATTTTACACAACCATAGTGCTTACATTTCTAGCTGGTTACGTTTTGTAACCGTTGTCATACCATTGATGCAGTAACTTTATAACGCTCTAGCGGAACTATGCCATTAAGAAGCTGGGAACTGTTAGTCATCTGGCAGACAACATGAATCTGAGTCTGATCTTACAGCAAGTCTAAGTAAATTTAATGTAATTGCATCTAGTATTTCACTCAGAAGTATTTAGATGTCTGATTAAAAGATATACCAAAAAAAAAAAACAAACCGATTTTGGGCACTTGCACAAACCTTATTAAACCAGTACCAGAAAGAAACAAAGCAAGATTTGAAATTTAAATTTTAAATATTATTTTTTTTTATGCGGTTCGGTTTATTTGAAATTTATAATTAAAGGCTTACGACTAAGAATTTATTTTATTCGTTGGTGATCTAATTTTAAATCTTAATTAACCGAATATAACTAAATAACAATATAATTAAATAAATCTAAAAAAAATTATGGTTTAGTTACTTACCTTATTAATCTACTAAAATGTCTTCGATGGGAAAGCACGAGCATGAGGAAGAGCATCAGATGTTCGATTGAAGTAAGGGATGGCCTGAAAAAGGAACATAAATTATAAGCTATTGAAAAACATAGAATTCAAAATTTCGTTTAATAAATCCTATAGAAAGTTCTATAAAATAACCATTAAACTTACCTTCAACTCCCGACAGCAGAACAGTCTTGAAAAGAATGAGGAGAATCTTGGCTATAAAAGCCTTACGATCACTACTGAAAAAAAAAAGGGAAAGCATAGAATTAGTCTTTGAAAACAAAGTATTGTTCCATTTTTGTTTTTTTAATCAAATCTAAAAAAAATTTAACTCAAAAACGTGTTGGTTAACAAAAAAAAAAAACCTATCATCACTTGAATGCTTAATGATAGTATTCTATGTACATGATGAAGTTGATCTCACCGATGTCGTTCTACGCAACCAAGTGGCAAACACATTGTTCATTTGTCTACCAAAAATGGTTACAGTTTTATGCCAAATATCCGCAATCTTCCTAGCCTCACTATTTCGTTCAGTGCTACATCCTTCCAAAGTAGCTTCATCAGTGCGTCATATTGTAGCATTAACAATTGGTTTAGTGTTCGGCTATTTCTGTTTCGGACCACAAGCCATTCATATTGCCGGTCTTCCAGCTGCATGTTATGTAGTAATACGCACACAAAGTCCAAAAGTTGTACAAAGAGGTGTAATGATTGTGGCCATGGCTTATTTGCTTACAATACATTTATTAAGACAAATCTATGATGATGGTTCACATGCTTTGGATATAACTGGTCCATTAATGATAATAACACAAAAAGTTACTAGTTTGGCCTTCAGCATACACGATGGTTTTGTAAGACAAACAAAGGATCTTACCAATGCCCAACAATATCATGCTGTTAGTAAAATACCCTCAGCTCTGGAATACTTTTCATATGCTTTATATTTTCAAGGCCTAATGGCTGGTCCATTAGTATTTTACAGAGATTATATAGATTTTGTTGAGGGTTACAATTTACTTAAACCTACAAATGTAAATGGAAGTGTGGACGATGGTAAATCGGAATTGGTGTTAGAATCATCGCCAGTGAAAACAGTGGTAAAAAAGGTTATCGGCAGTTTTATTTGCGCCTTTATTTTTATGAAATTCGCAAAAATGTATCCTATTAAAAATATGAAAGAGGCTGACTTTATCAATAACACCAGCATTGTATATAAAATATGGTTCGCCATGATGGCAACCACCTGCACACGTTTTAAGTATTATCATGCCTGGTTATTGGCAGATGCTATATGCAATAACTCAGGCTAAGGGTTTACGGGTTACGATAAAGATGGCAATGCCAACTGGGATCTCATTTCTAATATTAATGTTTTAGGTTTTGAATTTGCTACAAATATACGTGATGCTATTAACAATTGGAACTGTGGCACAAATCGTTGGTTACGTACCATCGTTTATGAACGTGTCCCCAAACAGTATGGCACCTTTTTAACTTTCGCCTTAAGTGCTGTTTGGCATGGGTTTTATCCTGGTTATTATCTAACATTTGCAACAGGTGCTTTGATGGTAACCTCTGCTCGTTTGGCTCGTCGTATGTTCCGTCATCGCTTCCAACAAACACGCATGACACGTATGCTTTATGATATTTTGACATGCCTGACAACTCGCGTTGTTATGGGTTACGCTACATTCCCATTTGTTCTGCTTGAAGTCATGGGCAGCATTAGATTGTACCTGAAATTTTATTTGTGCCTTCACATTGTTGCACTCATTACTATTTATGTTTTACCCAAATTTATACGAGGCGAAAGACGTCCATCTTCACACCAAATAATCAGCAACAGCTACAATTTATCTGCAAAGAAAAAATTTAGAAAGTAATTAAAATTTTTATTAAACAATAAATATAGTTTCACTTACCTTTATGAAACCACGCTGCTTTTTTTATTACTTCTCCCACACGTTGTTTTTGACATTCCTCCTCCTCCCGTTCGGGACAATGATGGCAATCTAGCGTTTTTTGTTACAAGCGACTTTTTTACAGAGTTGTATTTACGGCCAGTATTACCGTGAAGGTTTTGTTACGTTTACTAGGGGTTTTCACTTATAGTTTCCCTCCCATCCAGAATCAACGGATTGAATTCCGGAGTGGTTGGGTTTGTCATGTCCCCCTGAACGGGTTAAGTGTTTTAGATAAAAAGAAGAAGAATCGAGTTTTAAATTTTGTTTTTTTATGGAACACTTGTTCAAGGGGGCAACAATCGAAACAAGAGGAATTGAAAAAAAAGATGAAAAAAAAGATGTCTGCCAGAATAAAAAAAGGCGGGAGGAACGGGAGAGAGAAATGTAAGCTAGAGGAAGAACGAGTGAAAAAGGACCACTCCTGGATTGAATGTTAAAAGAGATCGTCTTTTTTTTTGTAATAAGAAAATAAATGGTGCTTTAGTTTTTTTATTCAAAATAATAAAACTTTATTTAAAAATTAAAAAGAAAGAATAATAAAATATAAAAAAAACATACACACATTAAAAGAACGAATATAAATACATACCAAAATAAATAAAGATAAAAAAATATATAAACAAAATTATACACTCAAGTTATACATGAAACATCCACAAAATACACATAAAATACACAAAAAAAAATATCCACAAATACATAAAAATTATCCACAAAATACACAAAAATATCCACAAAATACACAAAAAAAAATATCCACAAAATACACAAAAAATATCCACAAAATACTCCTAAAATATACTTGAAATATCCGCAAAATACGCAGAGCCCAAAACAACTTCCGGACGGACAGAACGCTTACGACTAAGACCAAAGTACAAAAAAAAGAAGGAAAGGTTAGGTTTCTTTAAATAAGGCCGCTACGGGTTAGTATATTATAATATATGAGATTGTGGTAACGAAACGTATATCGGGTCCGATCTACGTTTTGGTTCTAGTGTTTTTTTATTAAACTGTAAAAAAAAAACGTTTAGCCGGCAACGAAACGGAATCCTTTTTTTTTGACCTCGGACTGAACTTGGACACAACCAACAACAACAACAAAAACATGGAAAGTGGCTCAACATAAATATTAATAACTAATAAAGGAAATATGGAGTAATAATAAAAAAGGTAAGTGAGTAGTATTTAAGCTGTAGGGGTATATGTTAGGGGCAGGTTCGATCATAGGCCAAGAACCTGCCATGGAAGAGGGTGGGCAGGCCATTGCAGCAGTCCATCAGCTGCAGGCCAAAGAAGTAGGAGGTCGCGATAGCTAGGGATTATAGAGAAAATGCCAAAATTAGTAAGAGTTGAGAAAAGGGAATTTTTGTACTTCCTTTTTTTTGATCAGCAACTTGTGGGTAGCTGGACTGGTGGACCTTACGCCCTCTACCGGCTTAGCCAGGCAGAATAACACCAAAATCCCCCGCACATCCAGATTTTCAGCGTTGCCAGTCCAGAGGTCCACAGAGCTCGCTCAAGAGTTGCTGACATTGTGACAAAATTTTGCACACTGGCTGGCATCGACATAAGACTTTCTTGTGCTTAATTTAGTCTTACTAGCTCTTGTAGTTAAGGAGCTATCACGATTTTGTCTGACGGACAGACGGACACAAATCCCCGTTTCTTTTTGAATTTTTGTGTTTTTTTTTTTTTGGGAGCTAGGCCAACTGGTCACCGATTGCGACAAAATTTTGCACACTGGCTGGCATTTAAGTGTATTTTAGGTGAAATTTAGGCTGTTTTCGTAAGTTTTTTGTATGGGAGCTATGGCTAAATGTGAACCGATTTTGATGAAATTTTACACGCTGCCTAGGGCTAATGAAAAACTTCTATATATCAAATTTTGTAACCAGAGCTGCTATAATTTGTCATTTATTAACAAATAAGCGATTAGCCTAGACGAGGTTATACGGGAGCTATGGTCAAATGTAAACCGATTTTGCCCAATTTCAATACCAAAATTTTCTCAGAGATGAAGATTATTTTTACTAAGTTTCAGTGAGCTAGCTCCTTTCGTTTAGGCGTTATCGTGATTTCAACAGACAGACGGACAGACAGACGGACAGACAGACGGACAGACAGACGGACAGACAGAGAGACTGACAGGCTGACTGACAGACAGACGGACATCGCTCCATCGTCTTAGAATTTCATAAGGACTCAGAATATATATAGTTTTTGTTTTTTGAGCCAATATTAAGGAAGTTACAAACGGAATGACAATCTCAATATACCCCCCATTCTTTCTGATGGTGGGTATAAAAACTAAAACTCTGCTATTGTAAGGATATACCAATAAAATCTGTTCAGACGATTTGATTTTATGAGACTGTGTTCTAGAAACATGCTTCCACATTTGTGGTATACAAAGCGTTCCTTATATGGGGGTTGTCACGCCCACTTGAGGTTCCAAAAAACAGCCTATTTTAACCTTAGAATATCCCTTAAAAATAGGTCTTCAGATTTAGGCGTTCATAAGTAATAAATATACAAACGGACCCAAACTCAATTTTATATATAAGAAAGATTTTTATATACATGGCTCTTAGGCTCTTTTTTGCTCCATTTTGCAATATGTATTATAGGTATGTATTCTACTTACTTATGTATTTCTAAAACCACCTGTACATTTTAAGAAATTACTTTTCGAATTTAAAATAACATTGCATTTGATAAATTAATGTTGTATGCGTAAATATTAGCTCTGCCCAAAAAATTATAATACTTTAATGGTCCCCTGAAGATGGATTTTAAAACTCATGTAAATTTCTCCTATTAAAATAATTTTAGACTTGATTTAGTTAAAATTTAATTTTTTATAAAGTATTTTTTTTTTCGATCTCCCTAATGCGAATTTAACTCCTTCTCTGTTATGTTCATATTGAATGTACATATTCTCATACCTCCGGAATTCCTTTCCTGTTCTATGTAGGTTCCCTTGGTTACCTGGTACTTTATGTGTGTATGTGAGTAATGGAAGGAGTCTTCTCTCCAGTTGTTACTACTGACAACACAAAAATATTAAATTCTATTTATTGTAATAAAGAGAAGGATTATATTTATTTTTCAAGAGAATATAAATTGATGCTGAATATTTTGTAATTTATTATTGAACTTTAATATTTAGTTTTAAATTTAAGTCGCAAAATAACTTAAATATTTATATGTATAAAAATGCCAAAAAAGGAAATGCAATTGAAATTATATTTTTAGAACATAAAAATAGCAAATATGTATTACTAATAAAACAAAACTAAATATGCAAACAATTATTCGATAAACTATTTTTTCTAGAAAATTTTTTGTTTTTTTTTTTTTTAATCCAAAATGGAAGGACACTAGGGTGACAATTTATTGTATGAAGGAAAATGGTTTTTCGAATTTTATAATTTTTTCTACGGAATATTGTGACACTAGATCTAAAAGTCTAGATCTGAAAATTTGAGCCAAATCTGAGAACGTTCTACGCGCATCGGGTCTAAAGTTTAAGAGCCCATTTGTATGGTTATTTTTGGTTTTTCCAAAATTTAGACCAAAAATAAATAATTTGTACAAGAACAAATAATAGAATATTAAAGAGAACCAACTCAGCTTTATTTCAAATCATGGAAGACGAAAATCCATGAGGTAGTTTAAATGTTATTGCAGTTTTCCCCCGAAAATTCAAGTCCTTGAAAACGCTCCTAGGGATATGCACCAAAAATTGTATGTTGTAAATAAAGAAATTCCAAAGTTAGACATGATTTATCATTTAATGGCTAGTTACTAGTAAATAGTTCAGTTTTGTTTAAATATAATCAAATTTACTTAGTTTTTTTCATATTGGAAAATGGTACATTTTTCTCATGTCGGTTTCAAAAATCATTTTTTAATTTTTTGCAAATTTTGTTCAACAAATATTACAAATCTAGAATTTGCTCTCCAGTGTGTTAAAACAAATGGGAGATCAAAACCCAAAAAAAAGTCGATATCTTGAACTGTTTCGCGGAACTTGAGATTTCAAATTATAGAATTTCGCGAAAATGAAAATTTTTGGGCCAAATTCTAGTAGGTACTCGGTAAATTTTACTTGTATTAAATTTTAACAAAAAAAGTTTTTGTTATTGCTTAAGCTACGGTCACATTGATTAAACATTTAATCGAAATTATCAAATATTTGATCCTCGTAGTCTGACCACAAAATATTTTTAAGGTTCAAACAAGAAACATGTTGATTGGAACAAAACAAAATCATTTGCCAGCAAATAAAAATTTTCCTAATGTGACCACGCAAGAGCAAATATTTTATTAAATTTTGATCAAATAATTATTTAATCTTACAAAATTTTTGTAACATCAAACAGGGGCAAATAACAGCTGTGCATTTGTATTGTTTACTATTCAAACAGAAACAAAACATCAAATTTGAGAAACAACAACATCAATTTTGAGAAACAACAACATCAAATTTGAGAAACAACAACTCAAATATGAGAAACAAATTGCCAGATACACAATTTTGTTTTGAAAAAATTTGATCAAATATTTTTTGGGAAAATATTTAATCTTCAGTGTGACCATAAATAAAACCTGTTTTTTTTTTTGTTTATACTTTGAACATATTTTTTCTGTATTTTATCAAATAAAAATCGTCAAATAAATGTGCAAGTGTGACCATTATATTATATTGTTTTGACAATATTTTACTCAAAATATTTGATTTAAATGTTTAATGAGTCTGACCGTACCTTTAGTTTATGAAAAACCTATGCTGAAAGGTTTTTAATATTGGACGAGATTAACCCTTTCTTCACCGGGGTCATATGTCAAAATTTGGATTTCCATAAGATTTTCATAGCGAGATTACGAAATATTAAGTAATAATCAGCGAGTTTTAATAAAAAAGCATTAAAATAAATAAAATTAAAAAATGAATTTTGAAACCGACCTGAGAAAAATGTGCCATTTTCTAACATGAAAAAAACTAAGTAAATTTTGTTATATTTAAACAAAACTAAACTATTTACTAGTAACAAGCCATTAAATGATAAATCATGTCTAACTTTGGAATTTCTTTACTTACAACATACAATTTTTGGTGCATATCCTTAGGCGCGTTTTCAAGGACATGAATTTTCGGGGTAAAACTGCAATTACATTTAAACTACCTCATGGATTTTCGTCTTTCACGATTTGAAATAAAGCTGTGTTAGTTCTTTTTAATATTCTATTTTTTTTTTTTTTTTGTAAAAATTATTTATTTTGGGTCTAAATTTCGCAAAAACAAAAAAATAACCCATTTTCCCCTTACAAATGGGCTCTTAAACTTTGGACCCGATGCACGCCCCTAGAACGTTGTCTGATTTGGCTCAAATTTTCAATTCTAAACTTTCAGATCTAGTGTCACAATATTCCGTAGAAAAACATTTGAAATCAAAGAAAAAAGTTTTTCTTGTCACCCTAATGGACACTTAAGTCGCATAATCCTTATATGCTGGTACAGCAAGGCTTGTGTGAAACAGTTCAAATTTCGATATCAAAATTTCTTAGTCAAAATAATAAAATTTCATTAAAAAGCTTTAAAATTTTTCGATATAAAAATTTTTGTATATAAAATTATTCCATATAAAAAATTGTATATAGAAAGTTTTTCGATAAAAAAAAAGATGAAATGAAATTTAGTAAAATTTTTTCGATGTTAAAATTTCTATAGAAAACTTTTCGATAAAAAAATCTTTCTATTGAAAATTTTTTTATCGACATTTTTTTGACATTACAATTTTTCTATAGAATATTAAAGATAAAAGGAATGTAATATTTCATAAAAGATAACATTCATTTAAAATTACGAAAGGAATGAATACAAATATATTTCTACATCAATTTATCATATTTTTTATGAAAGTTTTTAAGACATAAATCAACTTTTATGATAATATAACAACTTATGTTATCTACAATTACAAACAAGCGTGAAATTAATAAGACGAATGAACAATTTCAAAAGTAATTTATACCTTAAAGTGTTGGCATACTTTTAGGAGGGAGGACTTTAATAAATCTTACAACTTTATTAGCGACAGCTTATTAAGGGATTTTCATTTTTCATAAAAATTGTTTTTTTGTTTTTTATTACAAAACAAAAAATTGTGTTTAAAACAAGTAAGAAAGCGCTATAGTCGGCCAAGCCGACCATACGATACCCTTCACCACTAAGGTCAAAAGTGTTATTTTTCCTGTATAAAGACAAATATTTGCTAAATTTTGCCATCATACAAACATTTTCTCAAAACCTATATATTCAACCTGTTTCCGTCATTTGGACTTATATGAGAGCTAGGGTCAAATGTGGACCGATTATCTCGAAATTTGGCAAATTGATTACAGTTGTTACAAAAATTATGTGTGCAAAAATCAAACTCAAAATTTTCATTATCTTTAGATTTACTAGCGTTTTAGTGATTTTTTGTCTCATTTAGTGCGTTTTTGAAGAAGAGTTTGTATGAGAGCTATGGTCAAATGTGGACCGATTTCAACGAAATTTGGTACAGTGATTTAAGTTTACATAAGCAGTATCTGTTTTAAATTTCATGAACAAATATTGATATTTGTGGCCAATATAGCAATTCCGGGAAGTGGGACCTATGGGAGGTACCATAAATAATGGACCGATTTTGACCAATTTCAATAGCCATGTTTATCTTTAGAATTGCGACCTGTAGTTTGATTACAAGGTTTACATGGGGGTCCAGCAAGCCGTCCAGCCAGCCAGCCAGACGGACGGACATCGCTAAATCGACTCAGAAAGTGATTTTAAGTCTATTGGTATACTAAAAGGTGGGTCTAAGACAAATATTTCTATGCGTTACAAACATCAGCACAAACTTATAATACCCTTTCCACCTATGGTGGTGAAGGGTATAATTATACCGTTAGGTATTTACTTTGCAATTAGATATTTTTACATGTATGTGTGTTGGTATATGAAACACTGTGCTACGCAACTGTGGCACATGAAGTTGATCAAGGTCTTTCATATGATACAAACGGCCCAATGGATTCCACCATTTATCAAGAAATTATTTGTTTTTATTTCTTTTTTCATTCATTATTTCCCCTATATCACAGTGTAAACTTTGCTTCATTTCATCATATTTGCGACAATAAAAATTATTACATTTTTTCATAAATTTTTATGATTTCGACAACCTCAAAAAATACAATAAATGCTCGTAAGAATAAAGACAAATGACAACAGAAAAAATATACTTATAACAATTGAAATGCGTAGTTAATTCTGCCTTAATATCCTGGATTTAAGTCCTGCATACGATTATAATCAAAACAGGTTTTTTCCATTTTATTCCTTATTATTAAAAATAAAAATAACAGCAGCAGCAAAAACATTAATGACAGCAGTAAAAAAAATTGTAATAAAAAATCCAACAACAAATGTCCATCATCTGAAATACAAAAAAACAAAAAACAAGTAAGAAAGCGCTATAGTCGGTCAAGCCGACCATACTATACCCTTCACCACTAAGGTCAAAGGTGTTATTTTTCCTGTGTAAAGACAAATATTTGCTAAATTTTGTCATCATACAAACATTTTCTCAAAACTTATATATTCTACCTGTTTCCGTCATTTGGGCTTATATGAGAGCTAAGGTCAAATGTGGACCGATTATCTCGAAATTTGGCAGATTGATTACAGTTGTTACAAAAATTATGTATGCAAAAAATAGACTCAAAATTAATTATCTTTAGATTTACGAGCGTTTTAGTGATTTTTTGTCTCATTTAGTGCGTTTTTAAAGAAGAGTTTGTATGGGAGCTATGGTCAAATGTGGACCGATTTCATCAAAATTTGGTACAGTGATTTTAGTTGATATAAGCAGTATTTGTTTTAAATTTCATGAACAAATATTGATATTCGTGGCCAATATAGCAATTCCGGGAAGTGGGACCTATGGGAGGTACCATAAATAATGGACCGATTTTGACCAATTTCAATAGCCATGGTCCCATTGTCAAAAAAATGATCTGTGCCAAATTTCATCAAATTATCTTTAGAATTGCGACCTGTAGTTTGATTACAAGGTTTACATGGGGGTCCAGCCAGCCAGCCAGCCGGCCAGCCAGCCGTCCAGCCAGCCAGACGGACGGACATCGCTAAATCGACTCAGAAAGTCATTCTAAGCCTATTGGTATACTAAAAGGTGGGTCTAAGACAAATATTTCTATGCGTTACAAACATCAGCACAAACTTATAATACCCTTTCCACCTATGGTGGTGAAGGGTATAAAAAAGTTTATTTTGCAGTCGCTAAAGCAAATTTTGTGTTTATGACTGAAGTGTCTGTCTGTTGGCTTGACTGAAATGGAAAAATGCGTAAAATACTCGTACACAGGGGATGAATCCATTAAAGATCACCCATCGTCCATAATAAAATCGTAAAATCGTTCATTCACAATTCATCTGAAAGGAATAAAGTCACTGAAACAGCAACAACAACAATAAAAGAAAACTTTTTGGAATGCAAATTTTCTGTGTAGTACTGTATTAGTTGGTACACGGGAAGAAATTTAGGTGTAAATCTATCAAATGTATGAGACTGTTTTCAATTCAAGCACATAGAAAACAAGAGTGGCTGTCTCGAATCTTATATACCCACCATTATATATATATATAATTCTCCGACAACATTCCAATTGGAACAAGGGGTACTTCTCTCAGACAATGAGCTGCATCCGATTCTATTTTAGACTAATTGAAATGGACCTACGTTTTAATGCCGGCTCCGAACGGCAAATGCATTTGTTAGAGAAGTTTTACATAGCCTAATACTCAATAACCAGTGGCTAGCTGAGTTATGAGGTGAACCGCCGCTTTTTTGAAAATTTATTTTTTATTTATTATTTTTTTATTTATTATTTATTATATTATTTATCTGGCCAGGGATCGAACTTGGGCCTCTGGTATGCTAGGCGGATGACTAACCTGCTATACCACGGCGGTTCACTACCCACCATTAATTGTACTAAATTTATAAGCATATCCCATATATCTACGGGGGAGCAGCTAATTCAAAAAAAGTAGACCAAACTCGAAAGAATTTCGTATTGTTGGTAAAATATTTGGACTAAATTCGGTTGCAGTAGCTTTATAGTTGAACATTTAAAAAATATCTAAGTGGTTTCCCTAGTATTTATTTATTTTTATTTATTTATTTAAAGTCTGGACTTAACATTAATTGATAGATGTCTAATTTCGTAGGTGCAACCTTGCTATACTGAATGTACCACCAAATCTTTTCGATTGTAGATATAGAAAGGGGGTTACGAACTATAGACAAATGTTGACCGATTGTCACAAAATTTTATACACTGGCTGGTATTTATAGATATAAAGCTAATTTTTGCAAAAAATTGTACCTGTCATAGTTTCAATGAGTCTAAAAATAGAATCGGATTCAGCTCATTGTCTGAGAGAAGTAATACTTGTTCCAATTGGAATGTTACCGGGAAATTATATATATATATATATATATATATATAATTTATATGTATACCTGTCATAGTTTATAATTTAATAGCTTTTAATTGACATTTGTGGCATTTTGATGTTTTTAGGGAGTGGTTTTTATATGAAAGCTATTGTCAAATATGGACCGATTCAAATAAAATTTGATATCTGACCAATAGTTGCGTAAAATTTCTCTGGTCTAAATTAAGTTTTCATATCCATTACAATTGTATTAAATACATGAGCATTAATGTGATTCACGGGCTAGGGTTATATAAGAGCTTTAACTAAATGTCTACCGATTTTTCCAATTTTCAATACACAACTTCTTTATTATTTTGGAAATACTTTTGCAAGATTTTGTCTCTCTAGCTCTAAGAATTTCATAAGGAGTCAGAATATATATTTTTGGTTTTTGAGCCAATATTAAGGAAAATTACAAATGGAATGACAATCTAAATATACCCCTTCGTAATGGTGGGTATAAAAACTTAGTGCTGTTTCACATAATAGGTTTACCTGATCAGTTTTCCTTTACATTTTTTACCTGAATTCGCGTTCACACAAGAACATTTTCTTCGTTAGTTTTCATTTTTTTTCTTTAAATTTTATAAAAATTTTCAAAATGTTTGTAAACCTGGTAGTACGGTCGGTTTTTATCAATTTCAATTCTGTAAACTGTTTCTTATACAAACCTAAGATTTGATGAGCCAAACCTGACATATTAGTTTTACCAAAATAGAAACCTTCGTCGGTTTAGGCCCAACAACTCAGATCATAGCATGATCAAATACACAGTTTACAGTTTGAGTAATTTTCTGTGGCACTTCTTCTTCTGTTATCCTTGACTCCCAGTGGATCATAGGGCCACAACCATCCTTTTATATCGGATTCTATTGCGAGATGTTAGGCATGCATCATTCCATGTAAAGTTTGCTGCTTGTAACTCCGCATCAATTGACCTTTTCCACGTTCTAGCAGGTGCACCAACACGGCGGGCGCTTCCTTGTGGATTCCAACGAAGCGCTTGTCGAGCAATGTTGGTTTTGGCCTTCGAAGTGTGCGGCCTATCGATCCCCATTTCTGTTGACATACGTCTGTGGAAGCAAAGATTTGGTTTGGTTTGGATTTAAATAGATCTTCATTTCTTATGCGATTCGGCCACCATATATTAAGTATTTGCCTTAAGCATTTGTTTGTAAAGATTTTCAGTTGTTTATCGATGGCATTTGTGCGTTTCCATGTTTCGCAGCCGTAATATAGGATAGACTTGACATTCGAGTTGTATATTCGTTACTAAGTTGTTGTTTTAATCTGCCTAGATTTCCAAATAGTCGAAGAATGCCGAATGCAGATTGTGCCTTAGTAATACGCGATTTAATATCCTCGTCTGCGCCTTTTGTAGTTACTAAGCTTCCCGGGTAATTAAAGGCATCTAGACATCCAGTAACCTAGAGCTGCAAAACTATCGATAGTCGGCACCATCGATAGTTTCGATAGTATGAGTAAAAACTATCGATACTATCGGATCTTTTTAAGTGCTAATTCTGGCAGTCAAATAAGAACTTTAGCGAAATAGATTACAAAATATTTCGCTCATTGACTTAAATTGTGTAATAACTAGATTTAGATTTGAATTAAATAAAACATTTTGTTCCACTACTTATTTCAAATTGCAGCGTCACTTGTGAAGAGAACGAAGTCTATTTGGTTAAAGTCGACACATGGCCGCCGCCGCCGGCTTAATGTGAACAAACAAATAAAATTACATTAAACAATTTTTACAATAATTTACTTCTACGACACATTAAGCAAATACTAAAATACTTAACTTGTCTTGCTGAAATGCAAAATATAAAAATTTTAATTTGCAGTCGGCTAAAAACCTGCGTTAGATTTGTTGAAAATTTGATTTTGGCTACATTTAATCGACTTCGTATATTTGCCGATAGTATCGATAGTGAAAAAAAATATCGATAGTCAGTAAAAAATAAAACTATCGATACTATCGATAGTACTATCGATTGTTTAGCAGCTCTACAGTAACCTCGTTATTCACATTGATATGTGTCAACGGGTTTGCGCCATAGCCTCCGGGCTTAATCTTTGTCTTGGAAATATTAATTTCTAGACCAGCTATATGAGATTCAGCAGTGATAGCGTTAGTATCCTCTTGAATGTGGCCAGAGTTTTGGCTTAGAAGACATACGTCATTGTCGTGCACATTATGTTGTCGCTGACAAGGATAAAAAGTATAGGTGATAAGATACATCCTTGCATTATTCCAGTAGTAACATCGAACGTATCTGATAATTTACCCTTGTGTAGGACTCGACATTTAAAATCAACGCACATTGCCCGTATTAAGTTGAGAATTTTCATCGGCATGTTACGATTTTTTAAAATTCTACATAGATAGCTCCTATTGACACTATCGAAGGCCTTCATAAAGTCGATAAACGCTAGATAAATGGGAGTGCGGAATTCATTAAATTGCTCCAGTAATATTCTAATTGTGTGGATTAGATCAACACAAGAACCCAAACTGATTTTTGCCCACCACCTGTCGAAAGTTGGTCGTACCAATTTAGAAACTTTCGTCGGCTTATGCGCAATACGTTGATGAAGATCAAAGCATGATCAAATGCACAGTTTAAGATTTAATTCCTGTCGAAACTACCAACTTACAGCGTTTTCGTTTCTGCCAAAAATGTAACATAATTTTTACCCTTTACACTTTTTCGTGTTTTGTTGTAAAGAGTGTAACACTTAAAAAATATGTTTTTTTCTAAAAATATCGCACTAAAAAGTGTAAAATATGTAACGATTTTGAAACTCGATTTGTTTTAAGGGTAAGTGTACCACACATTTGTTTATATTGAAAATGAGTGTTGTTAAGACTGTTGCCCAAATAAGTATGTGATTGAAATAGGGTGACTCATGTAAAAATTGTGGAATATGTAAAAACTCCAAATGTACAAATGTTAGGGGTACAAAATTTCTTCTTTCTTATTGCTCTTTGTGAGTATTTGGGTAACATTGAAAAAGTAACATTTTCTGTCAGAAAAGAAAAGCTATAAGAAATATTCGTCAGTTCATGCGATACAACTTTTCTCAGTTCGTCAAACGATTTCATTTGTTAAAAACTGTGCTCCTCCAAGTTGTTTTTGGTCTACCACGTTCACTAGAGCCTTGTGGGTTCCACTTTCATTGTATGGCTTCCGAAGAGTGTGTCCGAGTCATTTTTATTTTCGTTTTTTGATTTGTAGATTGATATTTTCCTCGCCAGTAATTTAAAGTATGAAGTTGTTCGCTTGTGACTACTCTTGGTCACCATATTTTTAGGAGGCTTCAAAGGCATCTGTTAGTTAATGTTTGTATCTTTTGCTTTATGTTCTTATTGACGAGCCATGGCTCGGAACCGTATAGCAGAATTGCTTTTATTTAAGAGTTGTATTGGGTGTTTTTTTTAGAGGTATAGAACTTCGAATTGAAATAAAACACAAGAAAATCGTTTTAATGTCCATCAATTTGGCTTTATTGGAAGGATAATTTTATGCCATTAATGTTTAAATATGATTTCGGGCATGTGGCCGCCGCGGCTGGCTCGAATAAAGCCAATTCTACAGGTCCAATTTTCAACTACTTTTTCGAGCATATGGGGCCGTATGTTGGCAATAACGCCACGAATGTTGGCTTCCAAGTCCCCTAACGTTTCTGGTTTGTTGGCGTAGACGAACGACTTCACATATCCCCAAAGAAAATAATCCAGTGGTGTCAAATCGCACGATCTTGGTGGCCAATTGACAGGTCCATTCCGCGAAATTATGCGCTCATCGAATGTTTCTTTCAATAAATCAATTGTGACGTGCGCTGTGTGGCATGTAGCGCCGTCTTGTTGAAACCACAACTCATCCACATTCATGCCATCCAATTGGGGAACAAAATAGTCGGTTATCATGGCTCTATACCGGTCTCCATTTATGGTAACTGACTCTCCAGCATTATTTCGGAAGAAGTATGGCCCAATGACTCCACCAGCCCATAGAGCACACCAAACAGTCAGTTTTTGTGAATGTAATGGCGTCTCAAGGGTCTCATGTGGATTCTCTTCACTCCAAATGCGGCAATTTTGCTTGTTGACGTAGCCATTCAACCAAAAATGAGCCTCATCACTGAACAAAATTTTGCGATGAAAATCAGCATCGAGATCAATCTCATTTTCGGCCCATACACCAAAATCACGACGCATTGCATGGTCTCGCGGCTTTAATTCTTGCACAAGCTGGATGTTGTAAGGTCGCAAGCCAAGATCTTTGCGCAAAATCTTCCATAAAGTTGATGGACAAAGCTCCAATTGCTGTGCACGGTGGCGAATCGATTCATTCGGGTCCTCTTCAACACTTTGCTCTACAGCGGCAATTGTTTCTTCGGTGCGCACTGTTCGACGTCGCTGCGGATGCGTATTATCACATAGAGTCAACGTAGTGCGAAAACGATCCATGGTTAACCGAATTAATTGCTCTGATGGACGATTATGTCGACCATAAAATGGACGGAGCTTGCGGTAAACTTCGCGAACTGAACCATTATTTTCGAAATAAATTTGCACGATTTGCAAGCGTTGTTCTTTTGTCAACCTGTTCATGATGAAATGGCAAACCAAACTAAATATTAATCACTTGACAGCTGACAAAATGGCCGCCAGTTAAAAAAGTGATGCCAACTTAAAGTTCTATACCTCAATAAAAAACACCCGATATATATGGATTTTTATTTTGGGAGAGTTATTATAAGAGTTCCATATATTTTGAAGACTGTAGTAAACCGATTTAGGTTTTTGAATGCAAAAATCTACATCATATGTTGAGCCGGCGTCGATTGATATTATACTTCCTAAATAGCAGAAATTGTCAACATTTTGAATTAAATATTGGCGTTTGAGAAGAATCAATCATGCCTTTGGTTTTGAGTGCATTGATATGAAGTCTATATTTTATCGTTGTTGAGGTTAACCTATTTAGTTTCTTTTCTTATCTTTGGTTGTCGCTAGTAGATCTATGTTATCAGCATAATCTAGATCTTCGAGTTGCTGATTTACCCTCTACTGTGTAAGCTTTCAACAGCAGCTGTAAGTATTATATCGTCGAAAACAGTTACAAACAGAATTGTTTCACTTCGCTTAATGTTGTAAACGGTTCGCTGGCAATAGCTCAGTGTAACACCCCCAGCTTTGTTTTCAAGAGATTTTGTTTCGATCAATGGCGCCAAATGCTTTTTCGAAATCAATGAAGTTAAGGTAGAGTGTTGAGTTGTTCAATTATAAGGCAAAGTCTATTAATTTGATCAACACATGAGCGATTTGGGCGGAAGGTTATCCATTCCTGCAGCTTTGTTGTTTTGAGGTTGATTTACAGCAGTTATCTGACGGTCCAACATTGATTTGAGCTGTTGGATATGTTGAGAGCAGTGATGGTTGGTTTACTTTAGTGGAATGTGTTCGGTGGTTTAAGATTTCCTAAAAGTGCTCTATCCATCCATTAAGTTGTTCGTCGACTGTTCTGATAATTTTTTTCCCTAGAAAGTTTTCTAATTGTATAGGAGCTATGGTCAAATATGGAGCGATTTCAACATAATTTTTTTCAGTGATTTCTATTTGTTTAAGCAAATCAGCAAATTTTTCGATTTTTTTTTTTATAGGCCGGTTCACATATATGTAAAACGTAAGAGTTACGGACAGATTCCTAGTCGACCAGCCCAAACGGCATAAGCTAGATAGCTAAAATTTGGACAGCGGATACACTAAGTTTTGAAAATTAGCCGTTTAGTGAATAAAAAGGGGTATAACGGCAAAAAATCAGTAAATCTATATCTCCAAAATTAAAAGTAACAGGAACAAAATAAAAATTGGTTTTGGATAGGTTTAGCATTTTTTTTTCGAAAATGGGACACATACGGAGTAAACGTTTAAAAACAAGGTCTTGATACTTTTATTCACTCATGAAAAAATTTCAAATACGAGTTTGATAGTTTTTCTATTTAGGGGGGAAAAGGTGTAAAAATGGAAAAAAGATTTTAAGTGTCGATTTTTTGTTTCTTATTCTTTGTATATCAATAAAATAAATTTATAGCGCAGGCGATTGACAGAAACATAATATCAAACTAATGTTTAGTACTTTTTTCAATTTAGGGGATAGAAAATTTAAAAAGGGGTAATGTTACCCTGACCAAAGGGGATAGAAATAATAAAATTGAGTCTAGATCAGCCTATTCGGTACATTTTTATAAAATTCGACGGTTTAAGGGAAAAAGGATGGACAAAGGAAAAATTATCAAATGGGGTCATTAGGGGAAATAGGGTCATTAGAAATAAAAAATGGTAAATAATAATTTTTGGTACTTATGTAAACCCATATGAATCTTAAGGGTCAATATATATGAAATAAAATGTATACCAGAAACGATAAACATTAAAAAATATCAAACAGGTTTTCCGTGCTTTTTCGGATTAAGGGTTAGAAAAAGGGTATAAGCGGGGAAAATATAAGGTAATGAATTGTGTTTTTAATATTTGAGTATGAACCAATAACACGTTTTGGGTTCTTTTTTTTAATTAAGGGTTTCCCCAAAGCAAGAATAAAATCGTGTTTAAATTAGTTGTACCGTTTTCGGCAAGATATATGTACAGGGTAGTTCCATTGTCACTTTTAAATTTAAAAATCACTATCTAACATATATAAGGATTATGACATTTGTGAAAAAATAAAGCTACCATATATGTTTGGATTTGTTTTCAATTTTGTAAATATTGAATATTTTTGAAGCATATTAATTTTTTCATTGAAATTATTTTTCTTCAATATAAATATCAAAAAACAATATTAAATATTGAATTTAAGAGAGCCTGGATCATAGAAGAATACTTCTGGACAACCATTATAACAATTACAATGTCAAAAATGTGTTTATAATGATAATGAAGAAAGCTGTGTTTTTAAAAAGTGGCAATATTTTTTCAAATGTAAATATAAAAATGAAACTTCAAAAATCTTTATTAAAAATTTAGTAAGACTATTGGAACTACCTTGTACTTGTATCATGGTTTTCGGTACTCTGAAAATTAAGTTGAATAAGGGGCAAAGCCAAAGTTTGAGAAAATGTTCGAACATTTATTCATACTCCAAAAAAAAATAATCAGTTTAACATAAAAACAATTATATTTTTTGAATCTATCAATTTTTATCGGTGTACAACTGAAATACTTTGTGCATCAAATAAGCAAATTTCAAATTAGATTTTTTTTAATTTTTTTTTCTATTTAAAATCAGAAATAAAAACCAAAATTTTTGCTCATGTTTATGAAAGACTTCTGCTTCATAGGTCCATTGTTTGCCGACAGAATGAACAAACAAAAATAAAAGAAAATTTAATAATAACAAAAAAATCGATGGCGTAAAAAAGGGCAGCTGGGCTTTAGGCAAACACAAAGGACACGCACTAAACGCGTGCTATTGTGTGCGTCGGTATCTCTTCCTTTTAAAGTTTTTCAAATTTTCTGTTGTTTTTTTTTTTACGTTTTGTTCTTTGTTTGGTTATTTTGTCTGTAAAACTCGAAATTGTCGAGAGAATTGGTTGGGAGTAATTCGAGGTCCAAACATCGATAGACCATTAGTCATTTGTGCATTTATTAACATTTTTGATGAAGCAATTCTCCATCCGGTTCTCTTTTCATATCCATAGCAAATGAAGAAAAGACCTTTATTTGATTTTTTTTTTTTCGGCCAGAGGAAAGCTAAAAAAAACTGGCATATGATGATACAAAAAATGTGTGTACAAAAAATTGAATGTGAGTTTTTTTTTGTGTCCTTTGCTCCCCCTATTTGTATAAATATCCTTCGTTAGCTATGTCGGTCTGTCTCTGCTTTAAGTAATTTTTGTTGGTTTTGTCAAATTTGCATTTATTATTTAAATGCATAAACAGATATAGAAGAGCCAACATCATCAATAATCAAAACAGACAAACTCACAAAGGAATGATTATTTATGTCAACATTTCGATTTGATTATTCAAATGTAAATAAATGAAGGAGACCAGATATCGAAAAGAAAACTCATCATAAGTTTGTTCATTTATTTATTCAACTGGGAAAATTAAATTTATGCAGATTCTCGTACATTTTGCAAAAATAAAAAGAAATATTTTTTCTTTTGCTTTTTGGTAGATTTCTTCGTTTTTGTTAAAAGAAATGTAGGGAACATTTTAATTTGTATTTTTAAGGTTTTGCTTTGTTCTACCAAGTACCATTTTGCCTGTATTATCCAGATTTTCCTTTTGTGATCTTTAAGTCCTAGGGTTTGTTGACCAACTTCATTGTATGTTAGTGTGACACACCTGAAAATTCCATTAATACTGGCAAGTTGTTGTTTATTACATCTGGAAGCCGATTCCTTATGGAAGTAATAAAGGCACTCCGATGACTTTCTGATTCCAGTTTCCAAATATCTATTTTCCGATCTGCTTTCGCCGTATCAGACTTCAGAGCCGCAACCTTTAGTCAAATTTTACATATTACTAATTGATGGTCGCTATTTATATCTGCACCGCGCCTCGGGCGTACATCAAGTAAAGATGATCGCCACTTTGAGTTTATTAAAATATGGTCGATTTGATTCTTGGTGATGTCATTCGGCGAAATCCAGGTTATTTTATGCTGTAATTTATGAGGGAAAATAGTGCCACCCACAACAAGCAAAGAAACACAGTATTTTCATTCCGTATCTCCCCTTGCCCTGTCCATCTTGCTTATTGCACCGCCAACAAATCAATTTTATAACGCAACATTTCTCGTCTGCGCACGTTCCATGTCGCAAACTTTAAACTTTCTTTCATGTCTATATTAGGTTTTATAGTCCGATTTCTTCGAATAGAATTAGTTTCATTCATCAGCATGTTTTTGCATAGATTAGGCACCTCCAAAGTCCTTGTGCCAGCTGCCGTAGCAGGGGATTTCTCGCATGATTACCCCTTGGAGTAGTATATTCTGTAATGTTGTTTCTTTCCATGCTTAAAACCAGGGACCGTAACTGTTATAACTTTTATCGTAAAAGTCAGAAAATAAAAGTTATTTTTTGACTTTTATTTTTCGATAAAAAATAACAGTTATTTTTGACTTTTATTTTTTCAAGCAAAAATAAAACTTATTTTTTAACTTTTATTTTTTCGAGCAAAAATAACAGTTATTTTTTACTTTTATTTTTTCCAGCAAGAATAAAAGTTATTTTTCGATTTTTATTTTTTCGAGCAGAAATAAAAGTTATTTTTTGACTTTTATTTTTTCGAGCAGAAATAAACGTTATTTTTGTTTGAATTTATGATAAATTCATTGAAACAATTTTTCAAACAAAGATAACACAGGTCAACAGCAAAAATGTGCTCGAGTAACCACTATATACATTTGATGTATCATGGCTATCTTAGTACAAAAATGGTAAAATTTTTAAATTCTATGGTAAGATTTTTTTTTTTTAAATTGCAATTTTTTTTATACGTTTCTTCAAATAATTAACGATAACTCAAAAACTACTAGTTCGATATTATTAAAATAAAATCAGAAAAATTAGGATTTACATAGCCTTTAATTCGTCTATATATTGCGTTTCAATCGGATCAATAGTATCGGAGTTATAATAAAAAACTTAAGAAAAATATATATTTTTTATGTAAAAATGGCAAAAATTTTCGTTTTAAAAAAAATCATGAAAAATCGAAAACGGCAAAAAACTTCCAGATTTATTATTTTATCGCATAGCGACATATAATAGCAACAAAATGAGATATCGACCATAAAAATCGATGGATTTTTTTCGAATTTATTCATAATTTAGTGAATTCGCTCTTTTTCAAAAAATTTTAGTTTTTTGCTTGATATACGCATTATAGCGGGTTTTCAAATGTATGAAAAAAATAAATTTTCTAATTTCAAGGGGTGCATGTCGGATTATTGTGAGATTTGGTGAGAAACTTCCACCCACAAAATTTTAGTCGAATTGGACAACGTTAACACGTAGCGCATAGGCCCCAAATCTGAAAAATAACGTTTAAATCGAAAAAATGGTCAAATTTTCAGTTTTTGCAAAATTAAAGCTATTTATTCCCCCTTTTGCAAAAAAGTGGATTCTAGTTCTTAGTGCAAAGGCAATGATTTTTCCAATGAGCTACATGCCTTTAAAATTGGTTAGTATGTAGGGGATGTTGAATACCTAGCAGTGATTCTAATAGGTTTTAACTTTACAAGCCTAGATTTATCAGAGTTATCCTTCATCTCAACTATGGATACTGACATCCTCGTTGTATTACCCTGGAAACTACGTTAACACCAGTTAATGTAGTGAATAAGAACGATAAAAATAAATGTTAGGACGTCGGGCTAGTTACCCACTCCTGGAAAAAACAATAACTATGAAAATGTAGAACTTTTATGTACCAAATTTTATCATCATAGCTATTATAATTTGTCATTTATTAGAAAATAAGCGATTAGCCTAGACGAGGTTATACGTGAGCTATATATCGGATTTCGCCCGATTTCAATACCAAAATTTTCCAAGAAATGAAGAATATTTGTGCCAAATTTCAGTGACCTATATCCTTTCGTTAAGGTTTTATCGTGCCGACAGCAGTCAGATAGACGGACAGACAGATGGACTTCACTCAATCGTCTTAGAATTTCATAAGCATTCAGAGTATATATCGTTTTGGAGCCAATATTAAGGAAATTACAAACGTAATGACAATCTCAATATACCCCCCATTCTTTTGATAGTGGGTATAAAAATGGAAAGACTTTCCAGAAACTTTCCACCTTTCGTTGAAAAAGAATTCTTAGATATTTTTACTGTGGAAACTGAAAACATATCATCCAAAAATATAAGCAAAAGCTTAGAGTTAATGGTACACATCCCGTTTATATCAAAAACTATCGAATACCTCATTTACAGAAAGAAAAAATAAATAAGGCTAGAAAATTGATTAGGGATGATATCATTGAACTTCAGATCACAACAGTCCTATACTCTTGGTACCCAAAAAATCTTTACCTGGTACCACCCAAAAAAGATAGAGACTGGTAGTGGATTACAGAGCGGTCAATAAAAAGTTATATATATATATATATATATATATATAATTCCCCGACAACATTCCAATTGGAACAAGGGGTACTTTTCTCAGACAATGAGCTGCATCCGATTCTATTTTTAGACTCATTGAAAGGGACCTACGTTTTAACGCCGGCTCCGAACGGCAAATGCATTAGTTAGAGAAGTTTTATATAGCCTAATACTCGATAACCAGTGGCTAGCTGAGTTATGAGGTGAACCGCCGCTTTTTTGAAAATTTATTTTTTCAAGTGAGTCTGGCCAGGGATCGAACTTGGGCCTCTGGTATGCTAGGCGGATGACTAACCTGCTATACCACGGTTCCAATAAAAAGTTAATATCTGATAAATTCCTGATACCGCGCAATTAGGCAGAGCTAAATTCTTCTCGTTCCTTGTTTTTATGTCAGGTTTTCACCAAATAGAAATTGAAGAAGAGTCTAGGGATATTACATCCTTCTCTACTGATAACGGATCTTTTCGATTTAAAAGTTTGTCTAAGAATAGCCCCAATTTCCTTCCAACGAATGATATAGTTAGCTTTTTCAGGTCAATCTCCAACACAAGCCTTCGTGTACATGGATGACCTTGTAGTGATTGGCTATTCAAAAAATCATATGTTACAAAATTAAGAAAATGTGTTTGATTCAAAATATACATACATCAATAATTTTGTTTTTTTAGCCAATATTAAGAAAGTTACAAACGGAATGACAATCTCAATATACCCCCCTTCTTTCTGATGGTGGGTATACGAAAGTACATTTGCTATCTAACCTCCAAATTGCCCACCCTTTACATACATATATTATGTTTTAATTAAAAATTCCCCCGAGATTTAAAAATACTAAAAAAAACTTTATTTAGATATAAATATTAACATTTATCTCCTATAAATTTCAATTTTAAGCTCCATCATAATTTTTCTTTTAATTTTTCTTTTCGTTTTTGTGTTAATTATTTTTTCTCTGTGGCATCTTTTTTAATGGCAAATATTTTCATTATGTCAAAATTAAAATTAATCCCTGAAAAAATATGTTTAATTTGAAAGGAAATACTTTTCATATAAGTACCATTCTCGTACATAAATTTTCTACCCAAAACTTTTTTCACCAATAAAAAGTGAAATTTAATTAAAATGAAATTTTTCTGTAAAGTAAGCAAAAAATATGTAAAATGGAAAAATGAAAAGAAAAACAAATTAAATCTAAAGTTGGTTACGTAAATTTATTACAAAAATTTAAATAAACCAACCACCCATCGTCACATTCTTGTGCAATAAAATTTATGATGAAAAAATACCTAAGTACAAAAGTATATATAGAAAAAAGAATACCCATCCATAAATACTTTGAAAAGTTTTCATACTACCAGACATTGAGACACCCATTTCTGATAGTATACCTGCTACACGAAAACATGTACTCTAGTTGGTCAAGATCGACTATTTGAAACCCTTCACCACTGAGATAAATTTTAATATACTTTTAACAGTTTCAGTAGGGCTAAATGTGGGTCGACTGTAACAAATAACCATTTACATTTTATTTACATTTATTTTAAATTTCTCGATTTTAAAAACCAATATTTGCTTTATTTGTTGTGATGAAAGAAAGCCGGGTTTGTTATTATTGATTTCAAATCAAACAAAATGTTCGAATCAATTGTTTATATATTGTTCCCGTACTCTAACGAAACTACCCAAAACAGTCCGAAGTTGTCAGAAATTACTCAAAAAACAACAATTTGTACTGAAAATTTTGTACGGGAACACGTTTGAGTAAGTTTGGGTAGTTTCGTGCAAGTACAGGAAAAAATTAATTTAAATTTTTTAATTAATTTGTATATATCTTATCTTATAGGGCTCCAATTTTCTCTAACTCACGTTTTTGGATTAGCTCTAGTTTTCGAGATATACAGGGGTGTCATAGAAACCAATTTCATTGGTATTGGTTTTAAAAATGACAAAAAAATTAAACTGGTGACATGAATTCCAATATTAATGTTCGAACTACATTTTCTATTGATTTTATGTGTCACAGAAAATATTATTATTGGTTAAGTATTGGAAATAAACCAAGCAACTTACAGTTAACAGATTTCATTTCAAAATTGGTATATCTATTTAAAACAAAGGCGTTACTGGCCAGCTGGTGCCTTTTTCGATTTAAAGATCCACTAAGAACGGATTTTTGATAATTCGGACTTGTGGGGGATAAAAAGGGTAAATTCAGTAACGATATGATTCCCAAACTAAAAACAATAGAACTAAAATTTAAATCGAGTTTGGATCAGCTACAAAAATAACAGTACAAATGGTAAGTAATTTTCGAAAAAAATGGAAGAAAAAGTGAAAAGTTATTTTTGGTACTTTTCAGCTTTAACTTTCAAATAAAAAGAGATGGGTGAGAAGTTTACATAGAATTTTTTATCATGTAATAAGATAAAAGCAAGTTTTGGTACCTTATCGACAAACATAAAAAATTTCAAAAATGGGGAAAATTGTAAGGCTAGAATATTCTTTGTGTAAAGGTACTGGCGAAGCAAATGCATATCAATTTAACGGATATCCCATGTAAGTGACAATCGTCCTTTGATTGGCTGTGATTTGTTTTTTGGTATAGCTAGATTAAATTTTTTTCAGTCCGCAATTCGGTCATTCCATTATGTTGGCGTATACAAGGAGCGTTTTTTTATACCTATACCACAAACATCGCAAAAAACTGAAAAGTTTTCTTCAAATTATTTTTTAATAATTTTTATTTTATTTTTTATTTGATTTTTGATGTTTCACAAAAAATTCAAATGAAATAATAAACAATCGATTCAAACATTTTGTTTGATTTCAAACCAATAATAACAAAATCGACTTGGTTTCATAACACCAAATAATACCAGTATTGGTTTTCAAAACCGAAAAATTTAAAAACCGACTTGGTTTCTATGACACCCCTGATTAAACGGAATGTCATTTACGATTTTTTAAATCTAAGGGCTCGATATACAAAAGATAAAAGACAAAAGCATTAATGGTTTTCCAAATGTACCTACTAATGAGTTCCACTGTGTCTTCCGGAGAAAAGAAAATAGACTACGTGTGGACCGATAGCGGTTGTATAACATTGCTAGAGTGAACAAGTAAGAAAGTGCTATAGTCGGTCAAGACCGACCATACGATACCCTTCACCACTAAGGTCAAAGGTGTGCTTTTTCCTGTATAAAGAAAAATATTTGCTAAATTTTTCCATCATACAAACATTTTCTCAAAACTTATACAGGGTGGTGCAAAAGTCGCGAAGGTATTTGAAAAATGAATAACTTCTCTAATTTAATTATTATTATTTTTCTTTTAAGGACTTGTAAAATAAATCTGGGAGATTAATTATGAAAGGTTACCACGTTATCCAGCAAACCAAAATCATAGAACTTTATTTTGAACATCATCAACGATCAATAATTCAAACTCAACGAGCTTATCGTCGTCATTTTAATGTGCGGAATTCACCATCCGAATCAATGATTCGACGCTTAGTGACACGTTTTCAGGAACAAGGCTCAGTGAGGAATCTTCCACAAATATTCAAGGCGTTCTGGAGAGTGTTGAGGAGAATAATGAAACATCAACTCGAAGGCGCTCTGCTGAGCTCGGCGGTCTTTACACAGAATATTAAAGGGAAATTTACATCTTTTCCCATACAAGGTGCAGCTAGTGCAAGAACTAAAGCCATTAGATTCCCAAGAACGATTAATTTATGCAGTTTGCTCCACCCCCTTCGGTCTTTTTTGGGCCGCCCTGTATTTAAGCTGTTTTCGCCATTTGGACTTATATGAGAGCAAGGGTCAAATGTGGACCGTTGTTACAAAATTTATGTATGCAAAAAATAAACACAAAATTCTCATTATCTTCAGATTTACGAGCGTTTTAGTGATTTTTGTCTCATTTTGTGCGTTCTGACAGAAGAGTTTGTATGGGAGCTATGGTCAAATGTGGACCGATTTTAACAAAATTTGGTACAGTGATTTATATTTGCATAAACAGTATTTGTTTTAAATAAGAGATATTGATATTTGTGTCCAATACATCAATTCCGAGAGGTGAGACCTATGGGAGGTACCATAAATAATAAACCGATAAGTCATGGTCGCATTGTCCAAAAAATGATCTGTGCCAAATTTTATCAAACTATCTTTAGAATTGCAACCTGTAGTTTGATTACAAGATTTACATGGGGGTCCAGCCAGACAGACGGATGGACGGACATCGCTAAATCGACTCAGAAAGTGATTCTAAGCCTATTGGTATACTAAAAGGTGGGTCTAAGACAAATACTGAGTTGTGTTTTGTGAATATTATGGAGGATAACTTTAGGCTGCGGAAAATTAGATATTTGGAAATTATTTAGATGGGAGGTACCATAGATAATGGGCCATAGCAAAAAATACATACATATGTGCCAAATTTTATTGATTTGTCTTCAAGTTTCAATCATAATAATATGGGTAGGGTTTTATGTGACGTTGAAGGATCGGCGAGAATGTGGCACCCATTTGTACGTAAAATATGGGAGGAGAAAGCTCTGCCAGCCTCCTGGAATGAAGGTATACTAGTCAAAATACCAAAAAAAGGTGACTCCAAAGACTGCAATAACTACAGGGGAATAACACTTCTTCCAATACCGAGCAAAATACTAAGTCGAGTAATTTTGAATAGAACGTCTGACGCAGTTTCTAAAACACACCGCGAAAATCAGTTTGGGTTCCGAGAGAATAAATCTTGTGTTGATCTAATCAACACAGTAAGAATAGTACTGGAACAATGTAATGAATTCCGTACCCCCATTTACCTAGCGTTTATCGAATTTATGAAGGCCTTCGACAGTGTCAATAGGAGCTATCTATGGAGAATTTTAGAAAACCGTAACATGCCAACGAAAATTCTGAACTTAATTCAGGCAATGTACGTGGACTTTAAATGTCGGGTTCTACATAAAGGTAAATTGTCTAATCCGTTCGAAGTTACTACTGGAGTAAGACAAGAATGTATCTTATGACCCCTTCCTTTTTATGATGATGACGTATGTCTTCTAAGCCAAAGCTCAGGCCACCTTCAAGAAAACACTAGCGCTATTACTGTTGAATCTCGGGCAGCTGGGCTGGAAATCAATATTTCTAAGACAAAGACTATGGCGCAAAACCGTCGCCACACATCAATGTGGATAACGAGGTTATTGGTTGTGTAGGTACCTTTAATTATCTTGGTAGTTTGGTATCTACAAAAGGTGGCGCCGACGAGGATATTGAATAGCGTATTAATAAGGCAAAATCTCTGCATTCGGCATTCTCCGAGCTATTTGGAAATCTCGGCAAATATCAACAACAACTAAGTTACGAATATATTACTCGAATGTCAAGTCCATCTTGTATTATGGCTGCGAAACTTGGAAACGCACAAATGTCATCGATAAGCGCCTACTAACCTTTGCAAACAAATGCTTGCGGCAAATCCTTAATATGTGGGGGCCAAATCGCACAAGAAATGAAGATCTACTAAACGCTACAAACCAAATCTCTTCTTCTATAGAGGTATGTCAACGGAAATGGCGGTGGATAGGCCACACACTACGAAGGCCAAATACCAACTTTGCTCGACAAGCGCGACCAGCTAGAACGTGGAGAAAGTCAATTGATGCGGAGTTACAAGCAGCAAACTATTCATGGAATGATGTATGCCTAACATCTCGCAATAGAGTTCGATATAAAAGGATGGTTGAGGCCCTATGCTTCACTCGGAGTCAAGGATAACAGAAGAAGAAGGGTTTCCCCAACAAAAATATCAATATATTCCTTAATCAGTCAGAATTTTGGTTGATAGATATGTCTTTCAAACACTGCCTGGACACATGACCATCTACATGCGATTTCTGTAAGAAGATCTTCCTTTACGAATATTCAAATAAACTAGAGCTTAAAACTGAATAAAAACTATTTCTTCTATAAGCTTAAGTTAGTTTTTGTCTAAAGGGAATTAAGGATTCCTTCCTTTACTCAACTTGAACCATTTCAAAATTAATTGCTTGCAAATATTGAAATTGTGGTATGTCACAAAAGAGTAAAAATTTTTGATTATTGGTTCATACGAGTAGTTATGTCCTTTAGAAAAAAGAAATGTGCAAAAATTAGAAAAAAGGACAAAACATAGAAAAATTCAAGAGAAAAAGTAATAGAAATAGTAAATATGTATGTATGTATGTATGTATGTATGTATGTATGTATGTATGTATGTATGTATGTATGTATGTATGTATGTATGTATGTATGTATGTATGTATGTATGTATGTATGTATGTATGTATGTATGTATGTATGTATGTATGTATGTATGTATGTATGTATGTATGTATGTATGTATGTATGTATGTATGTATGTATGTATGTATGTATGTATGTATGTATGTATGTATGTATGTATGTATGTATGTATGTATGTATGTATGTATGTATGTATGTATGTATGTATGTATGTATGTATGTATGTATGTATGTATGTATGTATGTATGTATGTATGTATGTATGTATGTATGTCTGTATGTATGTATGTATGTATGTATGTATGTATGTATGTATGTATGTATGTATGTATGGATGTATGTATGTATGTATGTATGTATGTATGTATGTATGTATGTATGTATGTATGTATGTATGTATGTATGTATGTATGTATGTATATATGTATGTATGTATGTATGTATGTATGTATGTATGTATGTATGTATGTATGTATGTATGTATGTATGTATGTATGTATGTATGTATGTATGTATGTATGTATGTATGTATGTATGTATGTATGTATGTATGTATGTATGTATGTATGTATGTATGCATGTATGTATGTATGTATGTATGTATGTATGTATGTATGTATGTATGTATGTATGTATGTATGCATGTATGTATGTATGTATGTATGTATGTATGTATGTATGTATGTATGTATGTGTTTATTTGAAGAGTGAATTTGGAAATCTTTCAGAGCTCAATGGAAATAAATAAACAAAAATAAATAAATTATTTTGTTTATTCCAATAATGTAGAATAAGACCTCGGTAGGAAATATGAAATCAGAAATAAAACACAGTGTTAGGATTTGGATTAAAAATTGGAGTATGGATTATTTATTTGTTACCTTTCTGGTCGCCTGTTGTAAAGAGAAGAAAGAAAATATTTTAGGGGAAACCGGAAGCACTATTTTGGACAACTTTGACGTTTAACAAAACTTAGTTTAGGCCTTATGCGCAAAAGAGATAGCATCATTTTCGTAACATTCAGCTTTTATATACATTAGGATTCAAGGGCTCAACTATAATATTAATGCCAAAGACCACAGATGGCGTTTTGGTATTAACATTAGCGCCCCCCTTGCAGTATTATGCAAAGAAAAGGGAATCAATATGAAGTCCAAAATACTGCTTCTAGAAAAGGGGAATAAAAGAATTAATTTTCTTATTTAATATTTAAATAATTGAAATTCACATGTTCATTTGAAAAAAAAATATATATGTAGATACAATTCAAAATAAATTCAGTGTATGACTATTTATAACTTATAAAATAAGGAATTGGAATCAATACGTTTTGGTATTGCTTGGTTTTTGTTTTTAAGTGCATTTTTAAGTAAGATTATGAAGAGCATGGACCATAGACAGTCCATCCGAAAATAGTGCTTTGCGCAGTGGGAAAACCTGTCCTAGCGAAGATACCCTGACAAACAACCTTTGGGAGTAAATCCGCACCAATTGTGATGTCTATGGGTGCAGATTCATAGAACTTTAAATCCGCCAAAAATATATCTCGAAAATTCTTTTTTGCTGTTTCGGGAAGCGATTCAGTAGGAGTCCGAAGTGCTATTCGATTGTTTACCCTAAAGGTACCTTCAATCTTTGAAGAGGAGTCAAACCTAGACTTCAAAACTATAGGGCAAACAGTTTCATCTTGCAAAGTGTATGTTGTTAAGTCCAGTTTCTCAACAAACTTCTTCGACACACGGCTGAGTGGTGTTCCAGAGTCCAACAGGCACCGAGCATGCGATCGTGTTGAGCCAAGTCTTACGAGTACGGTCGGAAGCAGTATGGTCGTATTTTGTTGGAACAATGAAGAGAAGGAAACTGACTTTGTTATTGCTGTCGACGAAGATTGTGTCGAAGATAGTGCATTTGCTTTTTGAGTCTTGGTTTGAGCTGTCTGGCGACTCCTAGATGAAGTAGATGATTGAGGCGTTGGAGATCGTGAAGGTAGAAGGTCATTGACTAGCCGAGGGTTCACATGTAGCAACGTATGATGGGATTTGTGGCAATGCTTGCAGCCGTGCTTAGAGAAGCACGTACCCTGGGAATGGTCGTGAGCTAAACAGTTGATGCAGTATTTGTTTTCTCTCACTGCACGGAGGCGTTGAGACATGTTCATTGCCAAAAATTTTCTACATGTTCGGAGAGGATGAGGGCGCTTGCAAAGACGACAATTAAAAGAATTATAGTTGCCTGGAAGTCCTTTGGTGGAAGTTGCAGCGTTGGATGAAATTTTGGGCATTTTGATCTGAAAAGGAAATGGTTAATATGGAAAGTTAGAAGCGTCGCAAGCAAGGTTAGGAGTCAGTAGGTAATAGGATTAACTTGACTATAGGCCTTGTGATCGAGCCTCGCTGGGTAAGTACTTCTGCAACTCGAACTCGATCATCGGAGCCAGGAAACACCTTGGTAATTCTGCCTAATCGCCATGAATTCGGTGGGAGGTTTTCATCCTTTATAACCACCAACGCACCAACTGGAATATTAGCTTCGGGTCTGTGCCATTTGTTTCTTTTACTCATTTCATTCAAATATTCATGTTTCCATCGTTTGCAAAAGTTTTGATGGACTATTTTCAATCTTTGCCAACGATTGACGACAGATAGTGCCGAATCATTTACTTGCGGATCAACTGGAGCTAGGATCGGTGTTCCTATTAGAAAATGTCCTGGTGTCAAAGCACACAGGTCAGTTGGATTGGACGAAATGGACGAAATCGGTCGAGAATTGAGACATGACTCGATTTTGGATAACAAAGTTGACATTTCCTCGAACGTGTATTTAAAACATCCAGCAACTTTTCTGAAATGGATTTTAAAACTTTTCACCCCAGCTTCCCAGAGTCCTCCCATATGAGGGGCTCCCGCTGGAATGAAATGCCAGGATATATTTTGTTGCGCGTAGTCTGAAAGGACCCGTTGTTGAGACGTTTGAATAAACTCTCGCGCTAGAATTCTGGAAGCTCCAACGAAGGTGGTGCCATTGTCGGAATGTAAATGTAATGGACAACCTCGACGCGAGACAAAACGGCTAAAGGCAGCCAAAAATGTCTGAGTGGACAAATCGGAAGTGACTTCGAGGTGAACAGCCTTTGTGGTGAAACACACGAAGATACAAACGTAGCGTTTAGAAATGCGGCAAGCTCGGCCGGAATAGCTTTTTATATCAAATGGTCCCGCGAAGTCCAGGCCCGTATGTGTAAATGGACGATTGAACTCGCATCTTTCAGGCGGTAAAGCTGCCATTAACTGACGTTGGCATCGTTTTTTGTAAATGACGCAAATTTTGCATTTATTGATTGTGGTTTTAACTAGGTTCTTAGCTTTAGGTATCCAGTATTGGGATCTGATGAGCCGTAGAACTAATTGGTTCCCTCCATGAAGACTGATATCATGTATAAATTTAACAAGTAGTCGAGAAAATTGGGATTGATAGGGAATGATAATTGGATGTTTCTCATTATAAGATAGTCCCGGTGAGGATTCCAACCGACCACATGACCGAATGACTCCGTCAGGGTCAAGAAAAGGATTCAAACTGCGGATTTGACTGTTTTTAGAAATATCTTGTCTTGCTGATAGAGCTTTATACTCATTAGGATATGCCACCTTTTGACAAACCCGAATAAGCTGATCTCGCACAAATACGATCTCAAAGCTGGAAATAGTAATAGAGTCTTTAAAGAAACTGGATCTATATCTTGGATGTGTTCGATAGAAAAAACGGTAAACGTATGCTAAAACTCGCATTGCCCTGTTAAAAGAAGAAAATCGTTCCATTATGTCTTCAAAATTGGTGAAAAAGGAAAAATGAACTTTGATTGCCTTCAGCTCCACTTCAGTGTTAGGATAAGTAGAGGGATCAGTTTTGGGCCATTCAGATATTGATCTTTCAAGCCACGCGGGACCATACCACCAAAGGTCATGGTTCAACAATTCCTGCGGAGAGCAACCCCGGCTGGCTAAGTCAGCTGGATTAGATTCTGAGTTAACGTGATTCCATTGTGGAAAACTAAGGACTTGACTAATCTTTGAGACTCTATTGGCTACGAAAGTTAGCCAAGAACAAGCAGGTTTGGCGAGCCAAGATAGGACGATTGTGGAATCGGTCCAACAAAACACGGAGTATTTCTCTATATCCAAGTGTGGAAGCATGTTTTCAACCATTTCAGCTAATAAAACTGCACCGCAGAGCTCAAGCCTTGGGATTGATAATGTCTTTATTGGTGCTACTTTAGTCTTGGACGAAATGAGAAAAGTCGAAATAGAATTGGAAACGGAAATGCGAATATATAATGCTGCTGCGTACGCTTTTTCGGACGCGTCGCAAAATCCATGAAATTGGACTTCAGCATTAGGACAATACTTAATCCAACGTGGAATTCGAATAGCATTTATGGCGATGTAATTGGACTGAAATGTTTTCCATTGATTTAGAGTTTCGGGACAAAGGATTTCATCCCATCCAGTACCGTCTATCCATATTTTTTGCATCAGGATTTTAGCTTGGACAATGCATGGAGCTAGCCATCCTGCTGGATCGAATAACTTGGCAATCTGGGATAGTACTTCTCGCTTTGTAAAGCTCGAAGATTCCGGAAATGGTGTTACAGCAAAATAGAAATGGTCCAGACAAGCGTTCCATCTAATTCCTAAGGTCTTAGCAGAACTACTGTCTTCAAACTTTAAAAGGTCTTCGTGCAAAAGATGTTCAGATGGAATTCCCGTTAACACATCTCTGGAATTGGACGTCCATTTCCTCAAAGAAAACCCGGCGCTGGCCAAAGCTTGGATAATCTCATCTCTTGCCTTAATGGAATCACGTCGCGTATGAGATCCTGCAAGTACGTCGTCTACGTACATTGAGTTCCGGAGAATTTTGCTGGCAAGTGGAAAACTAGTCTTAACATCGTCGGATAGTTGGTGTAAAGTTCGGATGGCAAGATAGGGTGCGGAATTGACCCCAAAGGTTACAGTTTTAAGTTCGTAATCTTGAATGCTTTCTTTTGGATTACTTCGAAATAATATCCTTTGAAATTGTGCGTGCTCTGGAGTGACCAATATCTGCCGATACATTTTCTCGATGTCGGCATTGAATACGTATCGGAAAACACGCCATTTTAATATTAATAATGTTAAATCATTTTGTAATATAGGACCTATATGTAGTAAAGAATTTAAACTTTCACCATTTGATGATGGAGCGGACGCATTAAATACTACCCGAACCTTTGTAGTAACACTATCAGGTTTAATGACAGCGTGGTGTGGTAGATAATAGCCATTAAAATTATCGGAAGGTAAAGGATCAACTTTAGTCATGTGATCTAGTTCTTCATATTCATGAACAACTTTGTCATAATTGGCTTTTAAATCTGGATTCCGAATCAGTCTGGATTCATTTCGAAAATATTGGGCCATTGCACTTAATCTTGATTGGCCTAAGTTTAGGGAACTAGGAAATTCTTTCTTAAAAGGCAGTGATACAATATATCTACCTTCTGGAGTTCGTTTTGTAGTCCGAACGAAAAGATCCTCACAAAATTTATCGGATGGGGACATTTCGTTCTTCCGAGGAAGATTTTCTACCTCCCAAAAACGCGAAATTTCCTTGTCCAAGGAAATTTCACAGAAATTTGAAGAAATTGTGGGGCCAGGATTTGAATGACGAGAAATTGGACCAGTTAAAATCCACCCAAAGATGGTTTCTTGGGCAATTAAAGAATTGCAAACATTATGTTTGATTCCTGAACAAATTATGGAAGGAAAAATGTCACCTCCAATTAGCAGATCTACTTTCGAACTGGAATAAAACTTTGGATCAGCTAGTTGTATATTAGGAAGATTGGGAAATTTGGACTTAGAAATAGTGTTTGAAGGGAGATTATTTGAAAGATGAGGAACAACGAGTGCTGTGACTGGAATCTTAACATCACTGTTTAACTGTGTTCCTATAACTATAGAACATTGGTATTGAACATTAGCGGAAACACAATTATTAAGTCCGGAGATTTGGGCATTAATAGATTTGAATGGAAGATTTAAAAGATTGAAAACCCGCTCTGAGATGAAAGTGCCCTCAGAGCCGGAATCTATTAATGCACGTACCTTGTGTCTGGAATCTAAATAGCAAATGTCAACCCAAGCAGTTCCCAAAAGAACACCCTTAGACGACGTAGAAAAACAACTTTGTACACCGCCAACATTCGATTTACTAGTGGACTGTATATGAGCTGAGTTTGGGTGTGAAAATGGAGCTGAATTCGGATTGAGAGCACTATTTCCAGAACTGGTTGATGGCTGAGATGGGCTAGGATTTTCGACTTCTCTGTGAAGAAGAGTATTGTGCTTCTTTTGACATTTAAAACAACTGTGTTTGCTCGTACAATTTCGCACACTATGGGTCCTGGAGAAACAATTAACACACAAGCTTTCTTTTCTTATTTCATCAAGCCGCTGTTGCTGATTTAATTTTAGGAATTTAGGACATTTTCGTATAATATGACTCTCTTTGGGGCACAGCTGACATTTTGGATTGGAAACGTTATTTTGAAAACTGTGGAATTTCTTATTAGGATTAGAGTTTGCAAAATTTTTGGATTTGGTTTCTTGAACCTTAGGACTTATTGCGCTCCGAATTTCAGAAACCGATTCTAAAGTTCGGTAGCGATTCGTAAGGAAATCATTTAGTTCCAACCACTTTGGAATAGTGGTTTTATCCCTTAAGCCTTGCTCCCAGAGAGTCAATGTGCTTTCAGGAATCTTACTGGTGCAAATATACACAAAAATAGGATCCCAACTTGTAACATCGATATTATACAGCCGTAATATGGAAATGCAAGAGTTTATATCGCGTTGCAATTGTTTTAATGCTTTTCCCGATTCTGTATAGATGTTTTGGAGGCTGAAAAGTATTTTCAGCTGACCATTTACTAAAATTCTACGATTTTCGAAACGTGAGCATAAGTTTAACCATGCCATATCAAAACCTTGATTGGTCAAAGGGCATTTTTGTACGATTTCTCTGGCTTCTCCTTTTGTTTTCTGTGTCAAGAAGAACAACTTTTCAATATTACTTGCTTTGGAGTTGGAAACAACAGCAGAAAACAGATCGCGAAATGTGGGCCAGGATGAATAATCGCCATGAAAAATTTCTATGTCTATCGGAGGCAAATGCAAACTGTGTAAAGCAGAAGAAGTAGGATTAGGAGTTGTGACCTCTTTAGAACCACTAGGAAGATCAGAAAGATCGGGTTGTGGTATGACTACAACCGGGTTTGACGCTACTGGATTGTGTAGAGTGGCTGAGATCTCAGATAATTTTATTAAACAATTGCAGTATGTTGTGTATGTACTTTTATACTTTTGTTTAAAGGATTCGACGTCAATTGGATCATCATTATCAGTCTCGTTCTCAATGTCGATTAGGAACTTGTCGTAGGCTTCTCTAATACGATTCCAGTTTGATTTTAGTTCATTCTGATGAACTTCTAAGGCTCGCAATGAAGATAGGGGATACTGGTTATCGTTTAGATCGGCCTCAAATTCGACCAGACTGTCGGCTAATCTTATGAATTGATCCAATGACATTTTCAAAATTTTGAACACAACAACTTACGGAGGTCGAACACAGAAGCCACGTACTCCAAATCAAAGGATTTGGACCAGAATATAAATAAATTATTAAAGTAACCGATTTAGGAGCCAAATTTAAATTCGGATAAAAAAAAGATTTATTTTTTATGAAATAAAAAAAAAGTATATTTTCAAGAAAATAATGATTATTCATGGAAATTATAAAATTTTATATTATTTTATCAATTTAGATTCAATCAAATATCAAATTTTATTCAGACATATAAAAATTGAAAAGCCTAATGTTTTTATTATTTAAGGGCTCTGGACACTAAAAATCAGCTGTCTCAAGTACGTTTCCAGTACATAAGCAAGGTCGTTAACCTTTTATTTATGGGAAATTGTATGGGCTTTCCAGATTTTTCCCAACAATCGTACTGTTCCCGACAATGTGAGAAAAAAATGAAAAGTGGAAAACAAAAAGTATAAATGATGGTGGTACAAAATATAATCTAATGTATGACTATTAGATTATACCTACGAAAAATCGGAATTTGGTATGAACTATGAAGGTTAAAGGAAAATATAAAGAAATGTTAAAGAAATTTAATTAAATTGAATCAAATTCCTTTTTAAATAAGTATAATTTTAAACAGAAATATAAATATTTAAGTTTAATTTGCAAAATATTGAAAATTTTATAAAAATGATAATAAATATAAAATTACATTTTTTTATCATCAATAGTGCAGGAAACGACTATTATTGCATTGGAATATACTCAAATACTTCCAATAAGACCAGGAATATATATGTGAGTAGGTATGTAGGATAATAAAGGAAACAGTATTGCCGTAGGGAATTTAGGGTTTATAAACAAATTTTCGTTTTTGAAATATTAAGACTATTACTAATAAGTGGAATTATTTGAAAGGTGGACTAATAAATTCTGAAAAACTTTGACAAATATTTTGGTAATTTAGAACATTTTAAAAATAAAATTTAGCAAATGTTCATTAAACAAGTTCTTTTTATTATTATTTGGATGTGGAGAAATTTTTAGTATTTAAAAAAAATGTATTTTTACAATAAGATCGATTAAAGGTTTAATTGATCTTGTTGAATTTATGAAAAATTTGAGAAATTATTTTAAATTGGAACTTGAAAAACTAAACGATTAGTATTAGGCAAAACAGAAAACTTTATGACCTTTTATTCAATAAAAATGTCGATTAATTAAAAATATTTTCAATTTATTTTCTGTCTTTTTGAATTACAAAGAATTAAAACTCACTGGTAACACTTTTTATTATTGGTAAATAAATGTAAACAGATGTTTAAAACTCTTCACTGCTAAACCACTCTCAGTGGAACGGATCACAATGTAAGAGTTTAGTTGGGATTCGCTCTATACAGAGATAAGTATGTTGTGATAATGCTCTTGAAAATGCAAGAGTTTCTCACGTTAACAGCAATGTTAGGTTGCTAATCTCTTAATACTGTTTAGTAAAGAGGAATTAGATGTTAAAATATGGGAAATCGTAAATATTAGTTTTAAGGGACAAAGGAGTTAACAGTGGGATATTACAAAGAGAAATTATATGGAGAAATGTTTGCAAGGAGATCAAAAAATAACCTAGAGAATGTAAATTATTTTCTCAGCTGCAAAAGAAAACAGAAGGAGAAAATATTTGTCCAGACTATAATAACATCTGGTCAAAAAACGCGGGAATTGAAAAAATGAAGGAGTGAGGAGAAAATAGGTACCCTAAACCAAGATCACAATTTTCTTTAATAAAAATTAGCAAATTTTAATGATTTGCTTAATTAGTTTTTGTAACTTTAAAAAAAAAAGTAAATAAATTTCCGCATTAGCACTTACGTGGTGGTATTGATGAAAACCTTCCACTAAATCAATTTTTGGCAATTTTCTTCTTTTGTTTGTAATTTTTCCTTTATCTTCGATTTTCCTTTTTCCTTCTTCCTTACTTTTTTTCTTTTAAGCCTCCCACGTTGATTAAAATTTCCTTTTTTTTTTGTTTTATTATATTTTTAGTTTCGAATCGAATTTTATTTTTTCTTTTCTTTATATAAGAATTTAATTTTGCATTTTGAATTAATTTGTGTAAATTTTAAAATCTTCGTTAGACTTTTTAATTTAAAATTTTTCGAAAAATCACTAAAACACTATGTCTTTTTCAATTGCACTTTTTTACTAACATGTCAAACCAAGTCAATAACAAAACGTACCTTTGAAATATTTATGTAAATAATAAGTTGTGAAGATGAGCGAAATCGTCTATTCCAGCATAGAAATCTCTGAGAGTTGTAGTAATGACTGGCTTCCAATCCGGTGAGACTTAGGACCAAATGTTTATTTGAAGAGTGAATTTGGAAATCTTTCAGAGCTCAATGGAAATAAATAAACAAAAATAAATAAATTATTTTGTTTATTCCAATAATGTAGAATAAGACCTCGGTAGGAAATATGAAATCAGAAATAAAACACAGTGTTAGGATTTGGATTAAAAATTGGAGTATGGATTATTTATTTGTTACCTTTCTGGTCGCCTGTTGTAAAGAGAAGAAAGAAAATATTTTAGGGGAAACCGGAAGCACTATTTTGGACAACTTTGACGTTTAACAAAACTTAGTTTAGGCCTTATGCGCAAAAGAGATAGCATCATTTTCGTAACATTCAGCTTTTATATACATTAGGATTCAAGGGCTCAACTATAATATTATGTATGTATGTATGTATGTATGTATGTATGTATGTATGTATGTATGTATGTATGTATGTATGTATGTATGTATGTATGTATGCATGTATGTATGTATGTTTGTATGTATGTATGTATGTATGTATGTATGTATGTATGTATGTATTTATGTATGTATGTATGTATGTATGTATGTATGTATGTATGTATGTATGTATGTATGTATGTATGTATGTATGTATGTATGTATGTATGTATGTATGTATGTATGTATGTATGTATGTATGTATGTATGTATGTATGTATGTATGTATGTATGTATGTATGTATGTATGTATGTATGTATGTATGTATGTATGTATGTATGTATGTATGTATGTATGTATGCATGCATGCATGTATGTATGTATGTATGTATGTATGTATGTATGTATGTATGTATGTATGTATGAATGTATGTATGTATGTACGTATGTATGTATGTATGTATGTATGTATGTATGTATGTATGTATGTATGTACGTATGTATGTATGTATGCATGCATGCATGTATGTATGTATGTATGTATGTATGTATGTATGTATGTATGTATGTATGTATGTATGTATGTATGTATGTATGTATGTATGTATGTATGTATGTATGTATGTATGTATGTATGTATGTATGTTTGTATGTATGTATGTATGTATGTATGTATGTATGTATGTATGCATGTATGTATGTATGTATGTATGTATGTATGTATGCATGTATGCATTTATGTATGTATGTATGTATGTATGCTTGTATGTATGTATGTATGTATGTATGTATGTATGTATGTATGTATGTATGTATGTATGTATGTATGTATGTATGTATGTATGTATGTATGTATGTATGTATGTATGTATGTATGTATGTATGTATGTATGCATGTATGTATGTATGTATGTATGTATGTATGTATGTATGTATAAAGAATTTAATTTTCCTAATGGATACAAAAAAAATTCTATATATTTTACAAATAAATTTAGTAACAAGATAAAAACAAAAACATTAAAAAATACATTGAACTAAATATTTAATAACTCAGTTGACATAATAAGGCAGTGCCCCTGATAATCCAGTGCGATGTTTCTGTCTTTGGATTACACTGCAGCAGCATAGCTACAACAAAATTTGTACTATGACCCGTGGTCGAAAGTACACCACGTCTTTCCGCGGTCTTGTACAGAGGACATATATAATTATGACTGGGCTTAAGATCGGACTTCTTAACCGGTTTCATCCATATCAAGGGCATACGATCGTAGAGTTCTCGTGGATATGATTCAGCTAAACAATTTTCATCGCGATCCCATCTCGCTCCCTCAAGGAATATGCCATAAACATAAACACCATCTTCGGGAGAGCTAACATTAGCCGCTTGATCTTCTTCAATATGTAAAACTTCATAGTCGAAAACAAGTAAATCGATGGGTATAACATATTTTCGGGCAAAATTTTGTTGAGCTCCGGTTAAAAAGGCTTGGGTAAAGAAGAAGCCTGAAAGCCAAAAGGTGGTAGGTGGTCCTTCTTCGTACCATTTCTAAAATAAAAAGAAGAAATTAGAAATCAATCAAATAATTTATATATTTTTATACAAAATTTATTTATTGAAAAATTTACGATAAAAATTTTTTTGATAAAAAAAATTTCGATAAAAAAAATTTTCTATAGAAAAATTTTCAATAAAAAATTTTTTTCTATAGAAAAATTTTCGATCAAAAAATTTTTTTAAAGAAAAATTTTCGATAAAAAAATTTTTTTTAAGAAAAATTTTCGATAAAAAATTTTTCTTAAGAAAAATTTTCGATAAAAAATTTTTCTAAAGAAAAATTTTCGATAAAAAAATTTTTCTAAAGAAAAATTTAAAAAAAAAAAATTTTCTAAAGAAAAATTTTCAAAAAAAAAAATTTTCTAAAGAAAAATTTTCAAAAAAAAAATTTTTCTAAAGAAAAATTTTCGATAAAAAAATTTTCTATAGAAAAATTTTCCATAAAAAAATTTTCTATAGAAAAATTTTCCATAAAAAAATTTTTTCTATAGAAAAATTTTCGATCAAAAAATTTTTTTTAAAGAAAAATTTCCGACAAAAAAGTTTTTCTTAAGAAAAATTTTCGATAAAAAAATTTTTCTGAAGAAAAATTTTCGATAAAAAATTTTTCTAAAGAAAAATTTTCGATAAAAAAATTTTTCTATAGAAAAATTTTCCATGAAAAAGTTTTTCTATAGAAAAATTTTCCATAAAAAAGTTTTTCTATAGAAAAATTTTCTATAGGAAAATTTTCAATAAAAAAAAATTTTCTATAGAAAAATTTTCAATAAAAAAAATTTTTCTATAGAAAAATTTTCAATAAAAAAATTTTTTCTATAGAAAAATTTTCAATAAAAAAAATTTTTCTATAGAAAAATTTTCAAAAAAAAAAAATTTTTCTATAGAAAAATTTTCAATAAAAAAAATTTTTCTATAGAAAAATTTTCAATAAAAAAAATTTTTCTATAGAAAAATTTTCAATAAAAAAAATTTTTCTATAGAAAAATTTTCAATACAATAAATTTTTCTATAGAAAAATTTTCAATAAAAAAAATTTTTCTATAGAAAAATTTTCAATAAAAAAAATTTTTCTATAGAAAAATTTTCAATAAAAAAAATTTTTCTATAGAAAAATTTTCAATAAAAAATATTTTTCTATAGAAAAATTTTCAAAAAAAAATATTTTTATAGAAAAAATTTCAATAAAAAAAATATTTCTATAGAAAAATGTTCGATAGAAAAATTTTCAATAAAAAAATTTTTCTATAGAAAAATTTTCAATAAAAAAATTTTTCTATAGAAAAATTTTCAATAAAAAAATTTTTCTATAGAAAAATTTTCAATAAAAAAATTTTTCTATAGAAAAATTTTCAATAAAAAAATTTTTCTATAGAAAAATTTCAATAAAAAAATTTTTCTATAGAAAAATTTTCAATAAAAAAATTTTTCTATAGAAAAATTTTCAATAAAAAAATTTTTCTATAGAAAAATTTTCAATAAAAAAATTTTTCTATAGAAAAATTTTCAATAAAAACATTTTTCTATAGAAAAATTTTCAATAAAAAAATTTTTGATAAAAAAAATGTTCGATAAAAAAATTTTTCGATAAAAAAATTTTCAATAAAACAAATAATTTTCGATAAAAAATTTTTTCTATAGAAAAATTTTCAATTAAAAAAATTTTTCTATACAAAAATTTTCAATAAAAAAATTTTTCTATAGAAAAATTTTCAATAAAAAAAATTTTTCTAAAGAAAAATTTTCAATAAAAAAAGTTTTTCTATAGAAAAATTTTCAATAAAAAAAATATTTCTATAGAAAAATTTTCGATAAAAAAATATTTTTCTATAGAAAAATTTTCGATAAAAAAATATTTTTCTATAGAAAAATTTTCGATAAAAAAATATTTTTCTATAGAAAAATTTTCGATAAAAAAATTTTCTATAGAAAAATTTTCGATAAAAAAATTTTTCTATAGAAAAATTTTCGATAAAAAAATGTTTCTATAGAAAACTTTGCGATAAAAAAATTTTTCTATAGAAAAATTTACGATAAAAGAATTTTTCTATAGAAAGATTTGCGATAAAAAAATTCTTCTATAGAAAAATTTGCGATAAAAAAATTTTTCTATAGAAAAATTTTTGATTAAAAATATTTAAATATTATTGAAAACTTTTCGATAAAGAAAAAATAGAAAAATTTACTATAAAATAATTGAAACATTTTGAATTAAAAATTTGTTTGATATAATTCGAAAAAAATTAGGAGGTATATAATGAAAATAGCAAATTTTTTCGGGACTATGTATCTTGGCGTAATCTTTAATTCAATCGCTCTTTTATTTCTAACATTTTCTTCATTAACTTTTAGTATTTTTATTTTACATTCAAGTTTTTTGATTACCTAAATATTTTCTGTTATAAGAAAGGTCATGTATCCTAATGACTTGGAATAAATATAATACACCCTATTCTAACCCACTTTCTAAATAAAATGTTGCCTAGCAGCCAGCAAAAAAAAATTAAGGTATATCCCTTTGCTAATCTAAATGTAGCAAAAATATTAACTTACCTCTAAAAATGCCAAACGTCTCAGGAAATCAGTGATGTAAGCACCTAAAGGCTTTAGACTGGGATAAGATTTGCCAGCCCACATAGCGGGAATTTTACTGATTAAAATCGATTTGTAAACAGCCTCAAAAGGAGCAGACATTACAACCAAACCTATGGAAAAAAAGGAAAAAATTAAAATAAATATTCACGATAAAAAGAAGGAAAAAGGATTTATAAATGAACAAAATCCTAAAAGTGAATTCATGATAGTGAGCAAAAACAGTCGGAAAGTTAAACAGAATTTCGAAAAAAATGTCATTAAAATAAATTGAAAATTAAATATTTATATTCTGCTGTAAATTCGAAAATCACTTTTAAATAAACTCATAACTTAACAAAAAAATCTAATAAAGAGCAATAATAGAAAACTACCAGATTAAGGTCATTCGCTTAAAGAACCGAGAGAAAAAGGAAATCGGAAAGCTTATCAAAGAAAACGGACAAGAATTCAATAAAAATCATGACTTTAGACAATGAAATAAAAAGCCCAAAGAATAAATTAGGAAATCTTAATTATTCAGGAACTTCCCAAAAGCCAACACATACTGGAAACTCTTCACCTAAATCGGAAAATTTTCATGTCAAATTTAAAAATCGTTCCCTAAAAGACCAACCAACTGCGTTATATTGTCCAGATGAAGATGGTCCAAGTCTGAATCTAAATATAAACACAAACGAAGATTCTTGTAGTCAAAGAAGATTGTATGGAGGTAAGGTTTTCAATAAATAACCAAGGAATCAGATAGAACAAAACTAGAACAGAACTAGAACAGAACTAGAACAGAACTAGAACAGAACTAGAACAGAACTAGAACAGAACTAGAACAGAACTAGAACAGAACTAGAACAGAACTAGAACAGAAATAAATAACCAAGGAATCAGATAGAACAAAACTAGAACAGAACTAGAACAGAACTAGAACAGAACTAGAACAGAACTAGAACAGAAGTAGAACAGAACTAGAACTAGAACAGAACTAGAATAGAACTAGAACAGAACTAGAACAGAACTAGAACAGAACTAGAACAGAACTAGAACAGAACTAGAACAGAACTAGAACAGAACTAGAACAGAACTAGAACAGAACTAGAACAGAACTAGAACAGAACAGAACAGAACTAGAACAGAACTAGAACAGAACTAGAACAGAACTAGAACAGAACTAGAACAGAACTAGAACAGAACTAGAACAGAACTAGAACAGAACTAGAACAGAACTAGAACAGAACTAGAACAGAACTAGAACAGAACAGAACTAGAACAGAACAGAACTAGAACAGAACTAGAACAGAACTAGAACAGAACTAGAACAGAACTAGAACAGAACTAGAACAGAACTAGAACAGAACTAGAACAGAACTAGAACAGAACTAGAACAGAACTAGAACAGAACTAGAACAGAACTAGAACAGAACTAGAACAGAACTAGAACAGAACTAGAACAGAACTAGAACAGAACTAGAACAGAACTAGAACAGAACTAGAACAGAACTAGAACAGAACTAGAACAGAACTAGAACAGAACTAGAACAGAACTAGAACAGAACTAGAACAGAACTAGAACAGAACTAGAACAGAACTAGAACAGAACTAGAACAGAACTAGAACAGAACTAGAACAGAACTAGAACAGAACTAGAACAGAACTAGAACAGAACTAGAACAGAACTAGAACAGAACTAGAACAGAACTAGAACAGAACTAGAACAGAACTAGAACAGAACTAGAACAGAACTAGAACAGAACTAGAACAGAACAGAACTAGAACAGAACTAGAACAGAACTAGAACAGAACTAGAACAGAACTAGAACAGAACTAGAACAGAACTAGAACAGAACTAGAACAGAACTAGAACAGAACTAGAACAGAACTAGAACAGAACTAGAACAGAACTAGAACAGAACTAGAACAGAACTAGAACAGAACTAGAACAGAACTAGAACAGAACTAGAACAGAACTAGAACAGAACTAGAACAGAACTAGAACAGAACTAGAACAGAACTAGAACAGAACTAGAACAGAACTAGAACAGAACTAGAACAGAACTAGAACAGAACTAGAACAGAACTAGAACAGAACAGAACTAGAACAGAACTAGAACAGAACTAGAACAGAACTAGAACAGAACTAGAACAGAACTAGAACAGAACTAGAACAGAACTAGAACAGAACTAGAACAGAACTAGAACAGAACTAGAACAGAACTAGAACAGACCTATAACAGAACTATAACAGAACTAGAACAGAACTAGAACAGAACTATAACAGAACTAGAACAGAACTAGAACAGAACTAGAACAGAACTAGAACAGAACTAGAACAGAACTAGAACAGAACTAGAACAGAACTAGAACAGAACTAGAACAGAACTAGAACAGAACTAGAACAGAACTAGAACAGAACTAGAACAGAACTAGAACAGAACTAGAACAGAACTAGAACAGAACTAGAACAGAACTAGAACAGAACTAGAACAGAACTAGAACAGAACTAGAACAGAACTAGAACAGAACTAGAACAGAACTAGAACAGAACTAGAACAGAACTAGAACAGAACTAGAACAGAACTAGAACAGAACTAGAACAGAACTAGAACAGAACTAGAACAGAACTAGAACAGGACTAGAACAGAACTAGAACAGAACTAGAACAGAACTAGAACAGAACTAGAAAAGAACTAGAACAGAACTAGAACAGAACTAGAACAAAACTAGAACAGAACTAGAACAGAACTAGAACAGAACTAGAACAGAACTAGAACAGAACTAGAACAGAACTAGAACAGAACTAGAACAGAACTAGAACAGAACTAGAACAGAACTAGAACAGAACTAGAACAGAACTAGAACAGAACTAGAACAGAACTAGAACAGAACTAGAACAGAACTAGAACAGAACTAGAACAGAACTAGAACAGAACTAGAACAGAACTAGAACAGAACTAGAACAGAACTAGAACAGAACTAGAACAGAACTAGAACAGAACTAGAACAGAACTAGAACAGAACTAGAACAGAACTAGAACAGAACTAGAACAGAACTAGAACAGAACTAGAACAGAACTAGAACAGAACTAGAACAGAACTAGAACAGAACTAGAACAGAACTAGAACAGAACTAGAACAGAACTAGAACAGAACTAGAACAGGACTAGAACAGAACTAGAACAGAACTAGAACAGAACTAGAACAGAACTAGAACAGAACTAGAACAGAACTAGAACAGGACTAGAACAGAACTAGAACAGAACTAGAACAGAACTAGAAAAGAACTAGAACAGAACTAGAACAGAACTAGAACAGAACTAGAACAGAACTAGAACGGAACTAGAACAGAACTAGAACAGAACAGAACTAGAACAGAACTACAAACAGAACAAGAACAGAACTAAAAAATAATAATTTCAACAAATTTTAATTTACTTTTATAAAACAGGTTACAAGCGTCCCAAAGATAGATTTATTCCATCAGTCAGTCAATGTAAACTGCATCCCCTTGGCTATGAATACTTTGATCCCAAAAAAGATCTTAATGTCATTCATTTGCAACTGAACCCCGACAGGCAAATGGATGCAAATAAGAATTGTGCGATGTTGCTGCCACAGCAAAGCAAAATTAAAAAGAGAACACGTGGCATGCAGACACTCTATCGGTGAGTTTATCAAACAAATAAAAGTTTAGAAACAAAAAATGAAAAACTAAAGACTTTGTTGGCACACGCTTAGGGAAAGATGGAGAAGATGTATGATTTATTACACTTACATGTTTTTAATGCTTTTATAAACATAAAACATTTAATCTGCCGATGAAAGATATACAACACGTAATTATATATGTATTTCTATATCCTACAAATATCGTAACAATACATCTAAGTAAATAAAGGGCAGAAGAAATGTTGGCTAAATGCCAAATAAATAATATTTTTTGTTTTGATAAAAATTATTATGGATGAAAGTGGAAATTTGTATTATTCCAGGTTCAGATACTAGCTCAGTTTTCGTTTAGTTCTAGTTCAGTTCTAGTTCAGTTCTAGTTCAGTTCTAGTTCAGTTCTAGTTCAATTCTAGTTCAGTTCTAGTTCGGTTCTAGTTCGGTTCTAGTTCAGTTCTAGTTCAGTTCTAGTTCAGTTCTAGTTCAGTTCTAGTTCAGTTCTAGTTCAGTTCTAATTCAGTTCTAGTTCAGTTCTAGTTCAGTTCTAGTTCAGTTCTAGTTCAGTTCTAGTTCAGTTCTAGTTCAGTTCTAGTTCAGTTCTAGTTCAGTTCTAGTTCAGTTCTAGTTCAGTTCTAGTTCAGTTCTAGTTCAGTTCTAGTTCAGTTCTAGTTCAGTTCTAGTTCAGTTCTAGTTCAGTTCTAGTTCAGTTCTAATTCAGTTCTAGTTCAGTTCTAGTTCAGTTCTAGTTCAGTTCTAGTTCAGTTCTAGTTCAGTTCTAGTTCAGTTCTAGTTCAGTTCTAGTTCAGTTCTAGTTCAGTTCTAGTTCAGTTCTAGTTCAGTTGCGAAACGAATCGGACGTGTTTTTTTTGAAGTGCTCATAAACAATCGTTAAAAAATAATTTAAAGTGCCGCTATATTAATTATTTTAATCACAATATATGCAAAAAGTGATATAAAACTTTATAGTGATATAAAAAGTGTAAAACTGGAATAATTTTTGTTTAATTATATTAAAACATTTTGAAAAAATCTTTTAAAAATTTTGCTTTTTTTGAAAAGAATAAAACATCAAAACAAAAATAAAAATGATCTCTTTGCCTGTAAACATTCTCTCCTGTAAACAATGCTCGGAATTTTTACCCAGCTATCATGTTAAATGCCATAATTGCAACAACAACTTTCATTTCAATCCGTGTTGTAATCTCTCTGAGTCTTCTTATAAGACGATGACTATTGAAAAAAAAGCGAATTGGAAATGTCACCTATGCAAACCTCGAACTAAATCAAGCAGTACCAACAATGCTTACGAAGTTGTGCTCTACGAGGATAAGTCTAATCAAAAACAACAGAGAGACAAAGAAAATGAGGAAAGCGAGTATAGAAAGAGATTCAAAGACTCTATTTCTTTAAATGAGCTCCAGTCAAACATTTGTACTGTGAAATCTGACTTAACAGACGTTAAGTCTGATGTATGCGATGTAAAAAATAATATTAATGAGCTTAAAGCATCAATAGAGCAATTATCTGTTAATGTAACAAAATCAGATATCTCATTTAAAGAAGAGATGAAAAACGCTCTCTCGCAAATCACCGCCACTCTATCCAATCTAGCTGCTCAAGTAGGTGAAATGAGGAACGAAAACAAAGAAAATAAACAAGAAATGAAGAATATGGATAGCAAAATAAACATGATGGAACAACAGCTAATAAGTAAAAAAATTGAAATAAAAAATATACAAAACAAAGATATGAGTGCTTACGATGTTGTCAAAAATATAGGATCATCAATTAATGTTGAAATAAATGTTTATGACATTAGTGATGCATATCGTTTAAAAAACATAAACGATAAGATAATTGTTGAATTTACCTCACAAATGAAAAAAAGGGATTTCATGAGAAACATCAAACGCCATAGGATTGATTCTAGTATTATAAATAACGAAAACAACAACAACAACTTCATATATATCAATGACTGCCTCACTGCTCATAACAGGAAACTTCTTTGGCTAACCAAAACTAAAGCTAAAGAAAACAATTGGAGATTTGTATGGACTAGAAATGGATCCATATTTGCAAGGAAATCTGAAAACACTCAAGCAACTCTTATCAAAAACTCAGCAGATATTGAACTAATTGCCTAATTATTTTTTTTTATCCACAAACTTTAAAACGTTATAAGATATAAGCCACGCTTAAAATCTCAAAATGAATTACAAACAAGAAAAATTAAACAGCTTTAATCAGGTTGAAAATAAATATTTAAGTTATCCCATTAATGTATTGCACATGAACATTCGCTCTATCCGTAAAAATTTTAATACTTTTCTCGCCACTATTCACAATATATTAAACAGAATAAAAATAATTGTACTTGTCGAAACCAACATAAATGACAATGAAACAAACTTCTACAATATCACTGGCTTTAACTCTCTCTTTCTTAATAGAGACAGTAAAGGAGGTGGTATTGCAATATACATAAGAGACAATATTACATTTTCAAATAACAGCGTTAAAACCAGTTCATTTGAACTATTAAAAATTGATGTGCAAATAAACAAAAAATCCCTTTCACTTCTTTCTGTTTACCGTCCCCCATCATCAAATGTTAATATTTTCGTCAACGAGCTCGAAAACATAATAAGTGCAATAAATAGAAAGCAAGAAATAATTATTATAGGAGATATTAACATCGACATTCTCAAAAACAATTTAACAACAAAAAAATATCTTGATATGATGATGTCTAATGGTTTGGAGAGTGTAATTAATGAGAGCACGCGTGTGGATGTTCAAGCAGACACACAAACTTGTATTGATCACTGTTTTGTAAAAACAAACAGATCAACTGGCTACTCAGCAGTCATTACAACAACAATAGCAGATCATTACTGCTTATTGTTTTGTATAGAAAATGACCAAAGCGAAAGAGGAAAAAATATAAACAACCAGTGTTCGCCAAACAATGAAAATCTCCAGGGATCGCCAAACGTTATTAAAAAATATAATAATAATAAAATAGACAAATTAATAAATGAAACTAATTGGCATAATTTAACATACAGCTGTGATAATGTAAATGTTTTTTGTGATAAATTTAACCAAATATTCTGTGATATATATAAACAATCTGTGATATTAAATATACAAAAAAAACCGAGAAAATCAAATATGTGGATAAACAATGAAATGATATTGTTATGTGAAAAACGGGATAAACTTTATAAAAAATGGATGAATAATAAAAATAACAAAATAAAGGAAAAAGAATATAAACAATTTAGAAACTTTTTAAATAAAAAAATAAATTACACTAAAAATAATTACTACAGAAAAAAATTTATTGAAAATAGAAGTGATATGAGAATAACTTGGAAACTTATAAATGAAATTAACGGTAAAAAAAATTCTAATCTGGATGAAATAATATTAAATAATTTTAAAAATGAAAGCAAATCTATGATTTTAAACAATTTTGCATCAAACTTGCAACAAAATGTGGAAAAAATTGTACACTCGTGTAACAAACAAACACTTGCCTACCCTAAAAAAACACTCACAAACTCATTCTTTCTAGAATATTCCAATGAATTAGAAATATATAATATACTAAACACACAGAATACAAATAAAAGTGCGGGGATCGATTGTATAAGATCACGTGATTTGAAAAATAATTCATTAACACTAACACCAATAATAACGTATCTTATAAACTCAATTTTACATGAAGCTACTGTGCCAGAACTTTTCAAAACATCGATTGTACGTCCGATTTATAAAAATGGTGTAAAGAACGATTACAATAACTACAGACCTATCTCTATATTACCTGTATTAGAAAAAATCATGGAGGAAGTAATGGTAAGAAGACTGAATGATTTTCTTGATCGTTTCAAAATATTAAACCAAAACCAATACGGATTCCAAAAGAACAAAAATATCAATAAACTACTAGGGCATTTTGCGAATCATATTAATTCTCACCTTAGTGAAAACCATCACTGCCTAGTCTTGTTCATCGATTTCAGTAAGGCGTTTGATACACTTTGCCACAAAAAACTACTAAATAAGCTTGAAAGAATAGGTATTCGAGGTGAAAGCTTGAGGTTTTTCGTAAGCTACCTTCAGTATAGAAAATTTAGGGTTAAAATTGGAAACGATCTAAGCGAAGAAAAATCTTTAAACTACGGTGTTCCCCAGGGTTCAAAATTGGGACCTATACTTTACCTCATCTACGCCAATGATTTGGTCAGTGTTTTAAAAAATAGCACTTCTTTTGCTTATGCTGATGACACAGCTGTTATTGTCTGCAACAAAAACGTAAATATTGCTACAAAATTAATGCAAACTGAACTTGATACTGCTACAAAATGGTGCCATGACAATGGCCTAATCATAAATGCAAACAAAACGAAGCTAATGCACATTAAACCACATCACATTAGATATACAAAAATTAACCTTAAATTTCACAATATCGATTGCATTCATAACAATAACAACATAAACGATACATGCAATACTAAAATTGATTTAGTAAACACATACAAATATCTAGGTGTACTCATCGATCATAACTTTAAATGGCGAGCTCATATTGAGGAAGTCCAAAAGCTTTTAAGAAAATCCGCTGTAATGCTATATCACTTAAGCAACTCAGCTACCTACAGTGTTCTAAGACAAGCGTACTTTTCACTAACCGAGTCTTATATAAGACATGGCATTACTGCTTGGGGAAGCTCAACATATTGCTCTGTTTTGCAAAATACGCAAAACCGAGTTTTAAAAATTCTTTGGAAGAATTTTTGCAAAGCATTTACTGCTCAAGAGCAAAACTTTACAAATAACAACAACAACACGCCTCATATTACATACAACAACTATAATACAACTGATAACAACATAAACAATACAAACTACAGAAATATCAACATAAATAGTTCAAACAACACAACATTCAACACAACAACCAACAACATAAGCAGCGTCACTACAAACAATAATCACAACAGCATCACATCTTTAAGCAATAATTTCAGAGATCTCACCAATAACCGATATAATATAAGCAGCAATATATGTAACAACATAATAGAACAAAACAGCAACGGCAATAGCACAAACAACACAACAGAACTAAACAACAATAGCAACAATACAAACAACACAATAGAGCAAAACAACACAAATGAAATAATAGAACTAAACAACAACAGCAACAACATAATAGTGCAAAATAGCAACACAAACATCATAGAACAAAACAACAACACTAACAACATTATAGAACAAAATATAAATGAGCAAAATAATAACAGAATAAATACAAACAGCAGCAACAACGCAAATAATACAAACAACTCTTCCAGAAACAATAAACGCAGAAAACATTCTACTAAAAATTTACCAAATGAACTAAATATACTGAATGTACAAAGTATCTACAAAATCACTCTCATCTCTAACTTCGAAAATGATGAACGTTTTTTGAATAAAATTAATCACGCATACAGTACCCGGCTTCGCACAGAAGGACGCTACAAATACGATAAGTATAAAAATAACTATGGAAAGTCTAAAATAGATGTTCAATTGCCGATGATCTTAAATCAAGTTCCTATAAGTATACTAAATACCATAAGTAAATTCAAAAGAAAAAAAGAAATTAAAAAATTTTTCCTTAGTTCGCAATAAATTGTTAATTAATCAAAATATTATTAAGTTATATTAAAACACTGTATCTTTAATCATTATATTTTAAATTTTTTTTGACCTACAGACAAGCCAGCAAATGGCTTCGTGGGTCCTAATTTAATTTAAACACTAATGTAAAAATATAGAAATGAAATTTGTAAATAAAGAATTGAATTTAAAAAAAAAAAAAAAAAAAAAAAAAAAAAAAAAAAAAAAAAAAGTTCAGTTCTAGTTCAGTTCTAGTTCAGTTCTAGTTCAGTTCTAGTTCAGTTCTAGTTCAGTTCTAGTTCAGTTCTAGTTCAGTTCTAGTTCAGTTCTAGTTCAGTTCTAGTTCAGTTCTAGTTCAGTTCTAGTTCAGTTCTAGTTCAGTTCTAGTTCAGTTCTAGTTCAGTTCTAGTTCAGTTCTAGTTCAATTCTAGTTCAGTTCTAGTTCAGTTCTAGTTCAGTTCTAGTTCAGTTCTAGTTCAGTTCTAGTTCAGTTCTAGTTCAGTTCTAGTTCAGTTCTAGTTCAGTTCTAGTTCAGTTCTAGTTCAGTTCTAGTTCAGTTCTAGTTCAGTTCTAGTTCAGTTCTAGTTCAGTTCTAGTTCAGTTCAGTTCTAGTTCAGTTCTAGTTCAGTTCTAGTTCAGTTCTAGTTCAGTTCTAGTTCAGTTCTAGTTCAGTTCTAGTTCAGTTCTAGTTCAGTTCTAGTTCAGTTCTAGTTCAGTTCTAGTTCAGTTCTAGTTCAGTTCTAGTTCAGTTCTAGTTCAGTTCTAGTTCAGTTCTAGTTCAGTTCTAGTTCAGTTCTAGTTCAGTTCTAGTTCAGTTCTAGTTCAGTTCTAGTTCAGTTCTAGTTCAGTTCTAGTTCAGTTCTAGTTCAGTTCTAGTTCAGTTCTAGTTCAGTTCTAGTTCAGTTCTAGTTCAGTTCTAGTTCAGTTCTAGTTCAGTTCTAGTTCAGTTCTAGTTCAGTTCTAGTTCAGTTCTAGTTCAGTTCTAGTTCAGTTCTAGTTCAGTTCTAGTTCAGTTCTAGTTCAGTTCTAGTTCAGTTCTAGTTCAGTTCTAGTTCAGTTCTAGTTCAGTTCTAGTTCAGTTCTAGTTCAGTTCTAGTTCAGTTCTAGTTCAGTTCTAGTTCAGTTCTAGTTCAGTTCTAGTTCAGTTCTAGTTCAGTTCTAGTTCAGTTCTAGTTCAGTTCTAGTTCAGTTCTAGTTCAGTTCTAGTTCAGTTCTAGTTCAGTTCTAGTTCAGTTCTAGTTCAGTTCTAGTTCAGTTCTAGTTCAGTTCTAGTTCAGTTCTAGTTCAGTTCTAGTTCAGTTCTAGTTCAGTTCTAGTTCAGTTCTAGTTCAGTTCTAGTTCAGTTCTAGTTCAGTTCTAGTTCAGTTCTAGTTCAGTTCTAGTTCAGTTCTAGTTCAGTTCTAGTTCAGTTCTAGTTCAGTTCTAGTTCAGTTCTAGTTCAGTTCTAGTTCAGTTCTAGTTCAGTTCTAGTTCAGTTCTAGTTCAGTTCTAGTTCAGTTCTAGTTCAGTTCTAGTTCAGTTCTAGTTCAGTTCTAGTTCAGTTCTAGTTCAGTTCTAGTTCAGTTCTAGTTCAGTTCTAGTTCAGTTCTAGTTCAGTTCTAGTTCAGTTCTAGTTCAGTTCTAGTTCAGTTCTAGTTCAGTTCTAGTTCAGTTCTAGTTCAGTTCTAGTTCAGTTCTAGTTCAGTTCTAGTTCAGTTCTAGTTCAGTTCTAGTTCAGTTCTAGTTCAGTTCTAGTTCAGTTCTAGTTCAGTTCTAGTTCAGTTCTAGTTCAGTTCTAGTTCAGTTCTAGTTCAGTTCTAGTTCAGTTCTAGTTCAGTTCTAGTTCAGTTCTAGTTCAGTTCTAGTTCAGTTCTAGTTCAGTTCTAGTTCAGTTCTAGTTCAGTTCTAGTTCAGTTCTAGTTCAGTTCTAGTTCAGTTCTAGTTCAGTTCTAGTTCAGTTCTAGTTCAGTTCTAGTTCAGTTCTAGTTCAGTTCTAGTTCAGTTCTAGTTCAGTTCTAGTTCAGTTCTAGTTCAGTTCTAGTTCAGTTCTAGTTCAGTTCTAGTTCAGTTCTAGTTCAGTTCTAGTTCAGTTCTAGTTCAGTTCTAGTTCAGTTCTAGTTCAGTTCTAGTTCAGTTCTAGTTCAGTTCTAGTTCAGTTCTAGTTCAGTTCTAGTTCAGTTCTAGTTCAGTTCTAGTTCAGTTCTAGTTCAGTTCTAGTTCAGTTCTAGTTCAGTTCTAGTTCAGTTCTAGTTCAGTTCTAGTTCAGTTCTAGTTCAGTTCTAGTTCAGTTCTAGTTCAGTTCTAGTTCAGTTCTAGTTCAGTTCTAGTTCAGTTCTAGTTCAGTTCTAGTTCAGTTCTAGTTCAGTTCTAGTTCAGTTCTAGTTCAGTTCTAGTTCAGTTCTAGTTCAGTTCTAGTTCAGTTCTAGTTCAGTTCTAGTTCAGTTCTAGTTCAGTTCTAGTTCAGTTCTAGTTCAGTTCTAGTTCAGTTCTAGTTCAGTTCTAGTTCAGTTCTAGTACAGTTCTAGTACAGTTCTAGTTCAGTTCTAGTTCAGTTCTAGTTCAGTTCTAGTTCAGTTCTAGTTCAGTTCTAGTTCAGTTCTAGTTCAGTTCTAGTTCAGTTCTAGTTCAGTTCTAGTTCAGTTCTAGTTCAGTTCTAGTTCAGTTCTAGTTCAGTTCTAGTTCAGTTCTAGTTCAGTTCTAGTTCAGTTCTAGTTCAGTTCTAGTTCAGTTCTAGTTCAGTTCTAGTTCAGTTCTAGTTCAGTTCTAGTTCAGTTCTAGTTCAGTTCTAGTTCAGTTCTAGTTCAGTTCTAGTTCAGTTCTAGTTCAGTTCTAGTTCAGTTCTAGTTCAGTTCTAGTTCAGTTCTAGTTCAGTTCTAGTTCAGTTCTAGTTCAGTTCTAGTTCAGTTCTAGTTCAGTTCTAGTTCAGTTCTAGTTCAGTTCTAGTTCAGTTCTAGTTCAGTTCTAGTTCAGTTCTAGTTCAGTTCTAGTTCAGTTCTAGTTCAGTTCTAGTTCAGTTCTAGTTCAGTTCTAGTTCAGTTCTAGTTCAGTTCTAGTTCAGTTCTAGTTCAGTTCTAGTTCAGTTCTAGTTCAGTTCTAGTTCAGTTCTAGTTCAGTTCTAGTTCAGTTCTAGTTCAGTTCTAGTTCAGTTCTAGTTCAGTTCTAGTTCAGTTCTAGTTCAGTTCTAGTTCAGTTCTAGTTCAGTTCTAGTTCAGTTCTAGTTCAGTTCTAGTTCAGTTCTAGTTCAGTTCTAGTTCAGTTCTAGTTCAGTTCTAGTTCAGTTCTAGTTCAGTTCTAGTTCAGTTCTAGTTCAGTTCTAGTTCAGTTCTAGTTCAGTTCTAGTTCAGTTCTAGTTCAGTTCTAGTTCAGTTCTAGTTCAGGTTCTAGCCCAGTTCTAGTTCAGATTCTAGTTCAGTTCTAGTTCAAGTGCTAGTTTAGGTTCTAGTTCAGGTTCTAGCTTAGGTTCTAGTTCAGGTTCGAGTTCAGATTCTAGTTTTGTTTCTAGTTCAAGTGCCAGTTTAGGTTCTAGTTCAGATTCTAGTTCAGCTTTTAGTTCAGGTTCTAGCTCAGGTTCTAGTTCAGGTTATAGTTCAGGTTCTAGTTATGTTCTTGTTCAGTTCTAGTATTTTTACTGAAATCTAATGTGATCAAAAAAACAATTATTTGTTGATAAGTTTTCCAAAAATATTAAATGCCTTTTTTATTCTGAACACTTCCTATATTTAAAGGGCTTTAAAGTTACTCATTACCTTCATTAATATTGTCGTGAAAATTTCACTTTTTGAAAAATTGAATAAATTAAATAAATTGGCTTCAAGTCTACAAAATGAAGCCATTTACATTAATATTTTTCTTTTCGTAGAAAAAATTACTTAAATTTTAATTTTTGACACAAAATCTCGAGAAGGAAAAAAAAATAAATTTTGCATGCATGCATAAATCTGAACATGCATGTCTAATATTTAAATAAATTTTTTAACCAAAACGACTGCATTATTTGCCTTAACTATTTTATTTATATTTTCCATAAATTGTTTATTTTTAACAACTTATTTAATATATGACAAAATCGTGATAAACAATTCGTAAACTACAATTTTTGCTTGGTTACCTACGAGTCTTAAGAGTCTTTGGCTCCTTTGACTTGATATTTAACTTTAACTTAAGAAAATTTTGTTTGTTATTTATTTAACTTAACGTTAAGAATTCAAGGTCCTTTTGTGTTCAAAGTTTAACAATTTTTGTCGAAAATTTTTGGGGGTTTTGAACATAGAAAACCACCAAATCTTGAATATAAAATAAACTATATTTGAATTGGCAAAAAATGTTGTTATTGTCTTAAATATTTTTTTTTCAAAATAAATAATAAAAATATATAAAAAATGTATGTTTAAAAAATAAAGCGAATGATTTGCTTTGAAAAAATTAAGATAAGATTTGGGGCGACATTTAACAGCGACTTTGGTTTTAAGCCATTTTGGCAACCGCTTAAGGCAACAAATACAATTAGGCACACCCCTCTTTTTTCAACTTTATGCTGAAACTTATGCATATTTACTTAGTTTTTTTCATAGATTTTTTTTTGCTAGAATGTCATTTAGTTTTACTTTGGCATAATTTTGAAAAATACTTAAAAATCATGAAAAATCATTTTAAAATCGTTTTTTATTATATTTGAGGGAAAAATAGTTTAAAATTGTTTCCACATAAATTTGTTTATTGGAAAATGTTTATGCTGTTTGTTTTCCTAATAAATATAAAATTTGGTTTAACTCTTAGTTAAGGTCTGCTTTGGAGGTGTTTAAAACCTCTAAAGCAAACATCAGAAATGAACACGTTTTTTTTTGCTATGAAAAATGTTTTAGAAAAAATTTGGGTACACTCGAGGAAAATGATTTGAAAAAATTGTTAAATAGTGGCAACCCGCCGCATCTAACATTAGAAATTTAGCAAAGGACTCATTATAAGCTCTTATTGTATATCCATCTCCTAGTAAATAAGCTCGAATAAACAAAGATATATAACAAAGAAAACAATATTAAATGTTACAAACTATTAAATTTGAGTTAAAAGAATGCTTTTAAAATTGAAAAAAAAATGTTAAGTGGCAAACCGCTGCACTTCGAATTAAACATTTCGGAAACGGCTTTATATAAGCTTTCATTACATGTATATTTCTTGATGAGTTTATTCAAATGTACTGATACATAGAAAGAAGAAAATATAAAAAAATATCTTTTAATGTATAAAATGTAAAACTTATATCAAAAAATTCTTTAAATGGTGGCAACCCGCAGCACTTTACAATAAGAGTTTAGCAAAGGGCTCACTATGAGCTATCATTGCATATATCTCTTGTTGGATATGCTCGAATATACAGAGATATATAACCAGGGGTAGGCAGCCCATACCTGAGGCCCTATGCTCCACTGGGAGTCAAGGATAACAGAAGAAGAAGAAGGCACCCCATACCACCAGTAGCCGATATAGTTTTTTGTTAAAAAATTTTTCTAGAGATATACAATTTTTTGATATAAAATTTTCTATAGAAAAATTGTTGATAAAAAAAATTTTATATAGAAACAATTTTGCTACAAAATTTTCCATAGAAAAATTTTTGATAAAAAAATTGTCTATAGAAAAAATTTTTGATAAAAAAATTTTCTGTAGAAAAATTTATGATAAAAAAATTTTCTATAGAAAAAAATATAGACAAATTTTTGATGAAAAAATTTTCTGCGGAAAAATTTTCTATACAAAAAATTTTAATAAAAAGATTTTCTAGAGAAAAATTTTTGATAAAAAAAATTCTATAGAAAAAATTTTGATAAAAAAATTTTCTATTGAAAATTTTTTGATAGAAAATAATATAGAAAAATGTTCTATATAAAAATTTTTGATAAAAAGATTTTCTATCGAAAAATTTTTGATAAACAAATTTTCTATAGTAAAAGTTTTAATAAACAATTTTCTATAGAAAAATTTTTGATAAAAATTTTCTATAGAAAAATTTTTGATAAAAAATTTTCTATAGAAAAATATTTGATAAAAAAAATTTTCCATTGAAAAATTTTTGTAAGAAGATTTTCTATAAAAAAATTTTTGATAGAAAAAAATATAAACAAATTTTCTATAAAAAAATGTTTGATAAAAAATTTTCTGCGGAAAAATTTTCTATAGAAAAATTTTTGATAAAAAGATTTTCTATAGAAAAATTTTTGATAAAAAATTTTCTATAGAAAAATTTATAATAAAAAGATTTTCTATAGATAAATTTTTGATAAAAAATTTTCTATAGAAAAATTTTTGATAAAAAATTTCTGTAGAAAAATTTTTGATAAAGAATATAGAAAATTTTTGATAAAAAAATTTTCTATTGAAAAATTTTTGTAAGAAAATCTTCTATTGAAAAATTTTTGTAAGAAAATCTTCTATTACAAAATTTTTGTAATAAGATTTTTTATAGAAAAATTTTTTATAGAAAAATATAAAAAAACTTTCTGTAGAAAAATTTTTAAGAAAAAAATTTTCTATAGAAAAATTGTTGTTAAAAAAATTTTCTATAGAAAAATTTTTGATAAAAAAATTTTCTATAGAAAAATTTTTGATAAAAAAAATTTTCTATAGAAAAATTTTTGATAAAAAATTTTCTATAGAAAAATTTTTGATAAAAAATTTTCTATAGAAAAATTTTTCTATTGAAAAATTTTTGTAAGAAGATTTTCTATCAAAAAATTTTTGATAGAAAAAAATATAGACAAATTTTCTATAAAAAAATGTTTGATAATAAATTTTCTGCGGAAAAATTTTCTATAGAAAAATTTTTGATAAAAAGATTTTCTATAGAAAAATTTTTGATAAAAAAATTTTGTATTGAAAAATTTTTGTAAGAAAATCTTCTATTGAAAAATTTTTGTAAGAAAATCTTCTATTACAAAATTTTTGTAATAAGATTTTTTATAGAAAAATTTTTGATAGGAAAATATAAAAAAACTTTCTGTAGAAAAATTTTTTATCAAAAATTTTTCTATAGAAAAATTTTTGTTAAAAAAATTTCCTATAGAAAAATTTTTGTTAAAAAAATTTCCTATAGAAAAATTTTTGATAAAAAAATTTTCTATAGAAAAATTTTTGATAAAAAAATTTTCTATAGAAAAATTTTTGATAAAAAAATTTTTGATAAAAAAAATTTTCTATAGAAAAATTTTTTATAAAAAGATTTTCAATAGAATAATTTGATAAGAAAATTTTCTATAGAAAAATATTTGATAAAAAAATTTTCTATAGAAAAAATTGTCTATAGAAAAATTTTTGATAAAAAAATTTTCTATAGAAAAATTTTTGATAAAATTTTCTATAGAAAAATTTATAAATAGAAAAATTTTTGACAAAAAAAATTTTCTATAGAAAAATGTTTGATAAAAAAATTTTCTATAGAAAAATTTTTGATAAAAAAATTTTATATAGACAAATTTTTGATAAAAAAATTTTCTATAGAAAAATTTTTGATAAAATTTTCTATAGAAAAATTTATAAATAGAAAAATTTTTGATAAAAAAATTTTCTATAGAAAAATTTTTGATAAAAAAAATTTCTATAGAAAAATTTTTGATAAAAAAAATTTCTATAGAAAAATTTTTGATAAAAAAATTTTCTATAGAAAAATTTTTGATAAAAAAGAAAGAAAAAATTTTTAATATGACCAAAACTTAATAAATCTTAAAATTAAAAAAAAATGTTAACTAAAGGCAAGCCGCTGCAGTTTTGTTTTTCTATGGAAGAAAGCCTTGGCCATAGCCTTGCACAAACCATACAAATTTCAGCAGTATCCCGCGAATAGCTAAAGTTATGGCTCTACAAACACAGAACGTACAAAGTATAATTTCAAAAAATACTACATTCGTTGAAAGAAAATGTTAACTAGAGGCATGTCGCTGCAGTTTAATTTTTCTGCGGAAGAAAGCCTTGGCTTTAGGTTGCATAAACCATATATGTTTAGCAGTATTCCGCGAATAGCCAAAGATATGGCTCTACAAACACAGAACATACAAAATATAATTTTAAAAAATATAACATTCGTTAAAAGAAATGGCTCAATTAGGCCTAAAATTAAAAAAATTGTAAACTAGAGGCAAGCCGCTGCAGTTTAGTTTTCCTGCGGAAGAAAGCTTTACCCATAGCCTTGCACAAAATATATATTTAAAAGCAGTATTCCTCGAATAGCCAAAGATATGGCACTACAAGCACAGAACGTACAAAATATTACATTCGTTAAAAGAAATGGCCAAATTAGGCCCAAAATTAAAAAAATTGTTAGTTTGAGGCAAGCCGCTGCAGTTTAGCTTTTCTGTGGAGGAAAGCTGTGGTCATAGCCTTACACAAACCATATATTTTTCAGCTGTATTCCTCGAATAGCCAAAGATATGGCTCCTTGAACACAGAACACACAAAATGTAATTTTGAAAAATATTACACTCGTTAAAAGAACTGGCTCAATAAGGCTTTAGTTTCGTAAAACTTGGACAAATTAGTTTTTCTTAGTACGTTTTATACTATTTTTAGGAAAGAACTATTTATCCGAATACATTTCGAGTGTAAAAAATCTTTGTTTACAAAACAACTTCATATAAAGCCAAGGTTTAATTGTATTACATTTGCTCTAAATTGTTTACAAAAACTCACCTTAACTCGACCGATAATAACTCACTAAAGCTTTACACGGTTTTAGTAAATGTCCTAAATAAATTTATTGCACATTTAACTGTTTTCAACATAAAATTTTTCTAACATTTTTATTATTCATTCATTCAAGTATACAATTTATTAACCATTTTCGCATTTAAATGTGTAAAATTTTTAGACCAAAACCAATAAAAAGCAACAATAACAATTATTTTTAACACTTTTTCGAATATCTATAATATTTAGCCATAACGAGGCTTGGGGTTTTAGGATTGCGATAATAAGAAAACCCCCCATATTCAAAAAATATAAAAACGTTTTAAAATTTATCACAATTTTCCACGTAAGTAGATATATTTTAAAAACTTTTGGGTTTCGCAATGTTTGAAACACAAATTATGTTTTTGCTTTTCTAGTAAATCATTTCATTAGAATTTAGCGGTTATTTTCTGTAAACCACTTAATTTTGTTAATGAAAACTTTTTGAGGGGTTTGCACAGATTTCTATATGTGCAACCAAATATTGAGCAACTTGTTTATATAATTAAATATTTTTGATCATTTGGGGAGTAAATGGTAGTAAATGTAGGTTTCATATTTAGCTGATATTATGGTTAAATTGTATTATAAATATTTAAGTGCTGAAATTGTAATTGTGGTGAGGATTTTAAGTGGTTTCAATTATTACACTGTGCTACAGAAAAAACCGATATAAAGCGATTTTCAGTTTACATGAAGGTTTAAGACTAGAGTTCTCAAGGTAAGACACAAAAGAAATAAGAACGAATTATATTTTTTATTTGTAGAAGGCTTTTAAAAATAAAAAAATTGTTTAATCGAGGCAAAGCGCTGCAGTTCATTTTTATTGTAAAGCATAGCTTCAACCATAGCCTTTCACAAAATGTTTGCTTTTTAACGAATACTCTAGAATAAATAAAGATAGCGCAGTTGAAAAATTGAAACCATTAAAAAAAAACAAAAACAAATATTTAAAAAATTAAGTTTTTCTTAAAATTAACAAGTAAGAGTGGTATATTCGGCTTTGCCGAATCTTGGATACCCTTCACCAATGGCGTTGCAAAAGTACTTAATGTAATTCCTAGCAAAATTTGGTTATACTAGTATTATATGCAAAGAGTCTTTAAAATTAAGAGTCGGAAAAAGAAAAGCTTTTCGGTGGCGTCATCATCTAGAATAGTTATGCACCCAAAGGTTAGGTTGGGCAGGTTGGGCTTTAACAATGATAAGCCTTAAAATTATAGGGTATACACTCTTAGTTTTAGATACATACGTGAAATATATAGCTTTTGAATGGATGGATAACAGCTTTGTCGGAAAAGTTATTAAAGATTTACTTATTAATCTGAAGTTAGTTAATTAATTAAAATGAACACTTCATCAATAATATTTGGGATGTATTGTTCTTTCGATCTGTCCGATGGATGTTTGGAAAGTTTTTCTCAAGTTCCTTGTGCAATTTTAATGTGATTTAATTTATCAGCATTAAATCGATTCCCGGTCGGGGTTATATGGGAGATTTCACTAAATGTGAATAGAGCTCGCCCATTTTCAATATTGAACTTTTCAAGAGATCAGAAATACTTTTGTCAAATGTTGTCCCTCTAGAAAGTTTATTTTAGGCGCTATCGCCCTGAATATCAATATTGTACAACGTCTTAATACTAAATGTCATCATCGTATCTTAGGCGAAGTTATAAGGGATCAATTGTCAAACGTGAACGGATTTCTCCCAATTGCAATTAAAAAATTTAAATTTTTGTTGATATGTGAGATACTTACATACATATGTAGGTTTTGAACGGATATCATGTAATTAGCTGCATTTTTGTACTTCCTAGGAAGATTACCTATAATTTGATATATAATACATTCTCAAATGTTATCATAGTGTTCAAAAGTCAGACACAAAATTAAGACTATTGCTAAAATCAGATTTGTGGAGCTCCTGGATTTTACACAAAATTTTAGGATATTGTCCCACCCTGAATTTTATCATTGTCGATTAAAACACCATCGCTTAAACGCTAAATTATATCTACCACAAATTACCGAATGCATCAGGATTTAGGTAATCCCCTGCGAAGGACGCTATTAAATTTCATCAAAATAAACACCTGAGATATCGACAAATCAGGAGCTCTAAAAACTTGACTACAACTGAAAAAATTACAGACAGGTAGACGGACGGACAAAAAAACAGACGGACGGACGGACAAACAAACAGACGGATGGACGGAGGTCGCGAAATCGATTCTCCTGCCGATTCTGAGTTGATCGGTACAATTTGAATGGTATTGGTAATCAGATTTGTGGAGTATAGATTTTAGAAAATCCTCACACAAAGAACGATGTCAAATTTCATCACAATCGGTCCATAAACACCTGAGATATCGCTAAAACAATACTTACAAAACGTAAACAAAATTTCTTAGACACGTACTTTGGGCAATTTGCTGTACATCAAATGTAGTGTTATGGCGATATCTCAATTGTTTATGGACCGCTTCTGATAAAATTTAATAACGTGCTTGGCGGGGGAATTTCCTAAAATCTGATATAAAATTTATGCAGGTCCGTGCTAAAGGAGGATGGTTTTTCCTATTTCTACATTTAATTTTTTCAACAAACATTCTCTAATGCGAACTTTGGGCAATTTGCGATACATTTAATTCAGTGTTTTATCGATATCTCAGTTGTTTATGGACCGATTTTGATAAAATTTTACAGAGTGCTTTGGGAAACTATTTCCTACAATCTGATATATAACATATTATCACATGTACACCAGAAGTATCATTTTTATCTTGTTATTTAAAAGTGTGTTTCAATCAAAAATTTTAAAATTTTCGTCTAATTTTTGGTATTTTTTCGATATTTTCGGTGTTTATAAATCGATTTTAATGAAATTTAATAGCGTTCATTGCGGGAGAATTTCCTAAAATCTGATATATAATTTATTTAAGTCCATCCTCCAGGGGCTTCAGAAACTTGATTTCAACAGACAGACAGACAGACGGACGGACAGACAGACAGACAGACAGACAGACGGACATCGCTTAATCGATTCTCCTCCCGATTCTGAGTCGATCGGTATAATTTTTATGGGGTCTACGATCACTAATAAAAAAATTACAAACGGAATCACAAACTTATAATACCCTTTCACCTATTGGTGAAGGGTATAAAAATTTGTTAAATGAAGGCAAGCAGCTGCACTTTGATTTTTCTGTTGAGAAAAGCCCTTTTAATTTTCTTTCATTAACTGTACATTTTTCTATAGTATCTCTTGGATAAACAAAGATATAGCTCCACAAACACTCACACACAAAAAATAAAATTTTTAAAATTATAAAATTGGTTGCAAGATATTATAAAATTGTTTCTGTTAAATTGTAAACATTAATTTTTTACTACGAGTATCATCGACTTTATATTATATACGAGGGTTGGCTTTTGTGCTACGAGGTTAAGGAATAAAAATTAATATTTATCGTAAAAAATGGTTTAAGTGCTCTTCAAAATACTTTTCATGAACATTAATACACTTTTCATTTTAAAATCGTTTTTTATTATATTTGAGGGAAAAATAGTTTAAAATTGTTTCCACATAAATTTGTTTATTGGAAAATGTTTATGCTGTTTGTTTTCCTAATAAATATAAAATTTGGTTTAACTCTTAGTTAAGGTCTGCTTTGGAGGTGTTTAAAACCTCTAAAGCAAACATCAGAAATGAACACGTTTTTTTTTGCTATGAAAAATGTTTTAGAAAAAATTTGGGTACACTCGAGGAAAATGATTTGAAAAAATTGTTAAATAGTGGCAACCCGCCGCATCTAACATTAGAAATTTAGCAAAGGACTCATTATAAGCTCTTATTGTATATCCATCTCCTAGTAAATAAGCTCGAATAAACAAAGATATATAACAAAGAAAACAATATTAAATGTTACAAACTATTAAATTTGAGTTAAAAGAATGCTTTTAAAATTGAAAAAAAAATGTTAAGTGGCAAACCGCTGCACTTCGAATTAAACATTTCGGAAACGGCTTTATATAAGCTTTCATTACATGTATATTTCTTGATGAGTTTATTCAAATGTACTGATACATAGAAAGAAGAAAATATAAAAAAATATCTTTTAATGTATAAAATGTAAAACTTATATCAAAAAATTCTTTAAATGGTGGCAACCCGCAGCACTTTACAATAAGAGTTTAGCAAAGGGCTCACTATGAGCTATCATTGCATATATCTCTTGTTGGATATGCTCGAATATACAGAGATATATAACCAGGGGTAGGCAGCCCATACCTGAGGCCCTATGCTCCACTGGGAGTCAAGGATAACAGAAGAAGAAGAAGGCACCCCATACCACCAGTAGCCGATATAGTTTTTTGTTAAAAAATTTTTCTAGAGATATACAATTTTTTGATATAAAATTTTCTATAGAAAAATTGTTGATAAAAAAAATTTTATATAGAAACAATTTTGCTACAAAATTTTCCATAGAAAAATTTTTGATAAAAAAATTGTCTATAGAAAAAATTTTTGATAAAAAAATTTTCTGTAGAAAAATTTATGATAAAAAAATTTTCTATAGAAAAAAATATAGACAAATTTTTGATGAAAAAATTTTCTGCGGAAAAATTTTCTATACAAAAAATTTTAATAAAAAGATTTTCTAGAGAAAAATTTTTGATAAAAAAAATTCTATAGAAAAAATTTTGATAAAAAAATTTTCTATTGAAAATTTTTTGATAGAAAATAATATAGAAAAATGTTCTATATAAAAATTTTTGATAAAAAGATTTTCTATCGAAAAATTTTTGATAAACAAATTTTCTATAGTAAAAGTTTTAATAAACAATTTTCTATAGAAAAATTTTTGATAAAAATTTTCTATAGAAAAATTTTTGATAAAAAATTTTCTATAGAAAAATATTTGATAAAAAAAATTTTCCATTGAAAAATTTTTGTAAGAAGATTTTCTATAAAAAAATTTTTGATAGAAAAAAATATAAACAAATTTTCTATAAAAAAATGTTTGATAAAAAATTTTCTGCGGAAAAATTTTCTATAGAAAAATTTTTGATAAAAAGATTTTCTATAGAAAAATTTTTGATAAAAAATTTTCTATAGAAAAATTTATAATAAAAAGATTTTCTATAGATAAATTTTTGATAAAAAATTTTCTATAGAAAAATTTTTGATAAAAAATTTCTGTAGAAAAATTTTTGATAAAGAATATAGAAAATTTTTGATAAAAAAATTTTCTATTGAAAAATTTTTGTAAGAAAATCTTCTATTGAAAAATTTTTGTAAGAAAATCTTCTATTACAAAATTTTTGTAATAAGATTTTTTATAGAAAAATTTTTTATAGAAAAATATAAAAAAACTTTCTGTAGAAAAATTTTTAAGAAAAAAATTTTCTATAGAAAAATTGTTGTTAAAAAAATTTTCTATAGAAAAATTTTTGATAAAAAAATTTTCTATAGAAAAATTTTTGATAAAAAAAATTTTCTATAGAAAAATTTTTGATAAAAAATTTTCTATAGAAAAATTTTTGATAAAAAATTTTCTATAGAAAAATTTTTCTATTGAAAAATTTTTGTAAGAAGATTTTCTATCAAAAAATTTTTGATAGAAAAAAATATAGACAAATTTTCTATAAAAAAATGTTTGATAATAAATTTTCTGCGGAAAAATTTTCTATAGAAAAATTTTTGATAAAAAGATTTTCTATAGAAAAATTTTTGATAAAAAAATTTTGTATTGAAAAATTTTTGTAAGAAAATCTTCTATTGAAAAATTTTTGTAAGAAAATCTTCTATTACAAAATTTTTGTAATAAGATTTTTTATAGAAAAATTTTTGATAGGAAAATATAAAAAAACTTTCTGTAGAAAAATTTTTTATCAAAAATTTTTCTATAGAAAAATTTTTGTTAAAAAAATTTCCTATAGAAAAATTTTTGTTAAAAAAATTTCCTATAGAAAAATTTTTGATAAAAAAATTTTCTATAGAAAAATTTTTGATAAAAAAATTTTCTATAGAAAAATTTTTGATAAAAAAATTTTTGATAAAAAAAATTTTCTATAGAAAAATTTTTTATAAAAAGATTTTCAATAGAATAATTTGATAAGAAAATTTTCTATAGAAAAATATTTGATAAAAAAATTTTCTATAGAAAAAATTGTCTATAGAAAAATTTTTGATAAAAAAATTTTCTATAGAAAAATTTTTGATAAAATTTTCTATAGAAAAATTTATAAATAGAAAAATTTTTGACAAAAAAAATTTTCTATAGAAAAATGTTTGATAAAAAAATTTTCTATAGAAAAATTTTTGATAAAAAAATTTTATATAGACAAATTTTTGATAAAAAAATTTTCTATAGAAAAATTTTTGATAAAATTTTCTATAGAAAAATTTATAAATAGAAAAATTTTTGATAAAAAAATTTTCTATAGAAAAATTTTTGATAAAAAAAATTTCTATAGAAAAATTTTTGATAAAAAAAATTTCTATAGAAAAATTTTTGATAAAAAAATTTTCTATAGAAAAATTTTTGATAAAAAAGAAAGAAAAAATTTTTAATATGACCAAAACTTAATAAATCTTAAAATTAAAAAAAAATGTTAACTAAAGGCAAGCCGCTGCAGTTTTGTTTTTCTATGGAAGAAAGCCTTGGCCATAGCCTTGCACAAACCATACAAATTTCAGCAGTATCCCGCGAATAGCTAAAGTTATGGCTCTACAAACACAGAACGTACAAAGTATAATTTCAAAAAATACTACATTCGTTGAAAGAAAATGTTAACTAGAGGCATGTCGCTGCAGTTTAATTTTTCTGCGGAAGAAAGCCTTGGCTTTAGGTTGCATAAACCATATATGTTTAGCAGTATTCCGCGAATAGCCAAAGATATGGCTCTACAAACACAGAACATACAAAATATAATTTTAAAAAATATAACATTCGTTAAAAGAAATGGCTCAATTAGGCCTAAAATTAAAAAAATTGTAAACTAGAGGCAAGCCGCTGCAGTTTAGTTTTCCTGCGGAAGAAAGCTTTACCCATAGCCTTGCACAAAATATAT